>CM044002.1:88543786-88976286 GCA_024085815.1 Flaveria linearis
CAGGTTAACAAATAACACCACCAGCGTTTATGTATCTTGAATTCAAAAGCACCACCACCATTTGATTTTTGAAGAATCAAATCACGTTCCAAGAGAGTCAAAAACACCACCACCATTTATGATTCTTTAAAATTCAAAAGACATACCATCATTTGATTTTGAATGATAATAAAATCATGTTCAATGAATGAAGATTCATGACTAAGAAATCAAAAATAGATGAATAACAAATAAAAATATATATAAGAAGAAGAACATGTGAATTAAAGAGATAATAAAATAAATTTAGCCAACAAATAACTAAATAAGGAGACAAATCAAGAATTAAAAGAACTACCAAACTTAAAGAATGTCAAAATTACCATACTAACCTTTTAAATAAAAATAAAAAATTTTAAAAGAAAATTTTCTCATTGGTTGGGAGTGGTTTTCATGGTTTTCAATTATAAATGTGGTTTTTATTTGATCCCTCCCATATATATATATATATATAGTATATATATATGTATATAGTATATATATATACTATATAATAAAAGAGTAACTACGATGTGTCACACCCTCAAATTCCGGGTCTGGAATCTATCACGGAGGGGTGAGCAAACAGGATCGAACACAGTAGTTACACATGAGATGCAGTTATCTATATGATAAGTTTTAGATAACCAATCCATTATTATTCAGAGCATTAGATTTTATACGCAGCGGAAATAAATATATATACTGTTTCTTAACAATACGTCTAAACATGTCTTATCAATGACCCATATGTATCTTGAGCTCTTATATGATCCTACGTGCATGTCCATAAGCTCCTAGTAGATATCTGAGAATACATGTAAATCAAGTGTCAACACAGGGTTGGTGAGTTCATAGGTAAGTAAAACACATTGATAAAACATCATTTATCATCAAGTAGGATTTACTGAAAAAGTGTGAGTTTAATTTACTCACCGGTATATGAATAGCCTGTCGGAACCCTTTTTAATAAGGTGAACCCGCTATCCCACATACCCACTATGTACAAGCCCAACAAATCCTTCACATAGTATTTGCCCATGTATCATAGTTTATTATTTCTATGTACAAGCCCAACAAATCCTTCACATAGGATTTGCCCATGTATCATAGTTTAATATCATTTTCATGTGTATATTATGTTATTTATAATAATTCAAATTAGAGGGCGCGAATCCTCTCTTTACATTTATCCTTATATGGGTTGTAAATGGAACTATAATGGCAAACTTAATATAGTGCACATCTGCCTTCTCACACCAGAACAAGTCATCCCGAATGATAATAAGATCTTTGTGCATCTTGGTAAGGACCACATATCCAAACCTTTGTGGGGGTCAGTCACTCCCCGATAGTACTATCCAAAAGATCCCTGCCTTGTTAATAGTCCAGTTTACAGAGAAGGATTTTCATTATAACCATATGTAATCATAAATGTGATCAAATTATTATTTAACATAATACATAAAAGTAATTTGTAATTTTAATTACAACATGTATTCCAGCCCCAAAATATTTAAATGGTTAAAAAGGGGACAATTACGAACTCACCTTAGTCCTTTGTGTTGTTGACAAGCTAGTAAATTCCTGCTAAGGAATTATATTTCACGTGAGCAAACAGATACAAATCCAAAACCTAAATAAGTTAGATCTTGAACCTTGTATTCAATTGATCTAGGATTTGGTTTTCTGGGATTTGTTATAAACATATAATTAAATCATTTAAAGATTTATATAAAATTTAATTAGTTTAATAATGATTTTTAACATATCATTATATCCTAATTAAATTATAGATGTTATTTAACATGTAGGTTTATATTTAATTTTGTAAGATTTTATAAATATTTAAATTTATAAAATCTAATTTGTATTTATATTATCAGGATTAATCCATAAATAATATAATGTCCATTAATAATTTGATGATTTAATTTATTATTAAAAATCCATTTTTATATGGATAATAATTTATAACACATGTAATAATTATTTAAATAAATAAATAAGATTTTTAAAGAATTAAATTCCCACCATTATTATGTTTTATCCATAATTAAAAATAATATGGTGTCCAATTAATGGATTAATACTTTAAATCATTATTTAAAGTCTATTTTTATAAAAATGGTTATTTATAATATTTTTAAATATTATTTTATAAATTTATTTTAAGGTGTTTCTAAATAAATAAATTACAGAAAATTATTTAAAGGCTTTTAAAATAAAAGAAGTTTTTTAAAAATTATTTTTATAATTTTTGGTAATTTTTGTATATTTTTAAAATGCTTGAAAGGCATTAAAAAAAATAATGGGAGGTGGCCGGGTTCGAACCCGTGACCTCCTCCCCATAATCCCGCGCACAAACCAGTGAGCCAAAGGCTCTAATCGCACAAGAACCCGGTTCCAAAACCTTTTAACATCTTAAACCCTGTTTCCCCCAAATCACATGAACCCTAGGAATGAAATCGATCAAATTGAAGATCAAAATGGTTATGATAATGCATAGACTCATGGGGCTTTTGTTCCCCATAATAAATCGAACAGAATGGTGCATTCAATTTTACCAGAAAGAGTCGAATTGATGATGTTCAATTGATGAACAAGCCGCGACTACACCAAGATCGATTCCAGTGACAAATGTTGATGATAATCAAATTTCTTTTACAGGAAGTTTCCAGTTGCTCAAATGATGAAAAGCCCTAAGTTAATTGTGTGATTTGAAACTCGTAGGATAGAGTTCGATTGAGTTGCAGGTCGCGCAAAAGGAAGAGTTCGAATTCGATGAATGGATGTGTTTCAGGTGCAATTGGAAGTTGTAGTTGATTAGTAACGTTTATAGGGTCGTTTAGGTTCGATTAATTAGATTATTGTCGAGTTTTAGTGCGATCCGTCTCTGTAAAGGAGCCGACAATGAAAGTGGATCGGTTAGATCGCACTACTAAGCTGAATTTTTAAATTATTATGGGTGTATGGTTCGAATCTTGCACATGGTGATGTCGGTAGCATTTGATTGAGCTTAAACCGCGTGGTTTAGCCGTTTTATCTTTCACCGGAGCGTTGGCCGGAGACGTCGCCGGAACAGGGGTCGACGGGGAAGGGGGGGTTGGGTTTTAATTAATTACAGAATGGTCCCTGGGGTTTTGTAACTTTATTATTTCATGTTTAAACCTTTTAAAATAGTTTTCAAAAATTACAAACTAGCCCCTGGACTTATTAAATCCCATTTAATAAATTTTATAAATAATTATTATTAATAATAATATTTTCATTATTATTATTATTATCATTACTAACATTATTATTTTTAATATTATTATTATTATTATTATTGCCATTATTTTTATTATTATTAACATTATTATTAAATAATAATAAAAATACAAAAACTAATTTGTAAAATCACATAAACTTTATATTAAATCACGAAAAATTTTCGGGTTGTCACATCATCCCCCTGTTAGAGGAATTTTCGTCCCGAAAATTAAGATGTACTCGCAATATTTTTGAACAAGTTAGAATACTTGCACATCATTTCGTCCTCTCATTCCCAAATGAACTCAGGACCACGTCGGGAGTTCAATCGAACTTTGACAACCGGAATCTTGCTCTAAATTTACGAAAACTGGGTTTTTCGATTAAATTCAGCAAGACACGAGTACTAAGGAAACAAGTATCTAAGTTTAAGCATATAACTTCTTAATCCTAGTCATTCTCTAACTAAGGAAATTTACTTTGTGCAACTATTGTGTGTGGCTATAGGCTAGATGCAATTCCTAACTCACTATAACCAATGGCTCTGATACCAATCTGTCACACCCTCAAATTCCGGGTCTGGAATCTATCACGGAGGGGTGAGCAAACAGGATCGAACACAGTAGTTACACATGAGATGCAGTTATCTATATGATAAGTTTTAGATAACCAATCCATTATTATTCAGAGCATTAGATTTTATACGCAGCGGAAATAAATATATATACTGTTTCTTAACAATACGTCTAAACATGTCTTATCAATGACCCATATGTATCTTGAGCTCCTATATGATCCTACGTGCATGTCCATAAGCTCCTAGTAGATACCTGAGAATACATGTAAATCAAGTGTCAACACAGGGTTGGTGAGTTCATAGGTAAGTAAAACACATTGATAAAACATCATTTATCATCAAGTAGGATTTACTGAAAAAGTGTGAGTTTAATTTACTCACCGGTATATGAATAGCCTGTCAGAACCCTTTTTAATAAGGTGAACCCGCTATCCCACATACCCACTATGTACAAGCCCAACAAATCTTTCACATAGGATTTGCCCATGTATCATAGTTTATTATTTCTATGTACAAGCCCAACAAATCCTTCACATAGGATTTGCCCATGTATCATAGTTTAATATCATTTTCATGTGTATATTATGTTATTTATAATAATTCAAATCAGAGGGTGCGAATCCTCTCTTTACATTTATCCTCATATGGGTTGTAAATGGAACTATAATGGCAAACTTGATATAGTGCACATCTGCCTTCTCACACCAGAACAAGTCATCCCGAATGACAATAAGATCTTTGTGCATCTTGGTAAGGACCACATGTCCAAACCTTTGTGGGGGTCAGTCACTCCCCGATAGTACTATCCAAAAGATCCCTGCCTTGTTAATAGTCCAGTTTATAGAGAAGGATTTTCATTATAACCATATGTAATCATAAATGTGATCAAATTATTATTTAACATAATACACAAAAGTAATTTGTAATTTCAATTACAACATGTATTCCAGCCCCAAAATATTTAAATGGTTAAAAAGGGGACAATTACGAACTCACCTTAGTCCTTTGTGTTGTTGATAAGCTAGTAAATTCCTGCTAAGGAATTATATTTCACGTGAGCAAACAGATACAAATCCAAAACCTAAATAAGTTAGATCTTGAACCTGGTGTTCAATTGATCTAGGATTTGGTTTTCTGGGATTTGTTATAAACATATAATTAAATCATTTAAAGATTTATATAAAATTTAATTAGTTTAATAATGATTTTTAACATATCATTATATCCTAATTAAATTATAGACGTTATTTAACATGTAGGTTTATATTTAATTTTGTAAGATTTTATAAATATTTAAATTTATAAAATCTAATTTGTATTTATATTATCAGGATTAATCCATAAATAATATAATGTCCATTAATAATTTGATGATTTAATTTATTATTAAAAATCCATTTTTATATGGATAATAATTTATAACACATGTAATAATTATTTAAATAAATAAATAAGATTTTTAAAGAATTAAATTCCCACCATTATTATGTTTTATCCATAATTAAAAATAATATGGTGTCCAATTAATGGATTAATACTTTAAATCATTATTTAAAGTCTATTTTTATAAAAATGGTTATTTATAATATTTTTAAATATTATTTTATAAATTTATTTTAAGGTGTTTCTAAATAAATAAATTACAGAAAATTATTTAAAGGCTTTTAAAATAAAAGAAGTTTTTTAAAAATTATTTTTATAATTTTTGATAATTTTTGTATATTTTTAAAATGCTTGAAAGGAATTAAAAAAAATAATGGGAGGTGGCCGGGTTCGAACCCGTGACCTCCTCCCCATAATCCCGCGCACAAACCAGTGAGCCAAAGGCTCTAATCGCACAAGAACCCGGTTCCAAAACCTTTTAACATCTTAAACCCTGTTTCTCCCAAATCACATGAACCCTAGGAATGAAATCGATCAAATTGAAGATCAAAATGGTTATGATAATGCATAGACTCATGGGGCTTTTGTTCCCCATGATAAATCGAACAGAATGGTGCATTCAATTTTACCAGAAAGAGTCGAATTGATGATGTTCAATTGATGAACAAGCTGCGACTACACCAAGATCGATTCCAGTGGCAAATGTTGATGATAATCAAATTTCTTTTACAGGAAGTTTCCAGTTGCTCAAATGATGAAAAGCCCTAAGTTAATTGTGTGATTTGAAACTCGTAGGATAGAGTTCGATTGAGTTGCAGGTCGCGCAGAAGGAAGAGTTTGAATTCGATGAATGGATGTGTTTCAGGTGCAATTGGAAGTTGTAGTTGATTAGTAACGTTTATAGGGTCGTTTAGGTTCGATTAATTAGATTATTGTCGAGTTTTAGTGCGATCCGTCTCTGTAAAGGAGCCGACAATGAAAGTGGATCGGTTAGATCGTACTACTAAGCTGAATTTTTAAATTATTATGGGTGTATGGTTCGAATCTTGCACATGGTGATGTCGGTAGCATTTGATTGAGCTTAAACCGCGTGGTTTAGCCGTTTTATCTTTCACCGGAGCGTTGGCCGGAGACGTCGCCGGAACAGGGGTCGACAGGGAAGGGGGGTTGGGTTTTAATTAATTACAGAATGGTCCCTGGGGTTTTATAACTTTATTATTTCATGTTTAAACCTTTTAAAATAGTTTTCAAAAATTACAAACTAGCCCCTGGACTTATTAAATCCCATTTAATAAATTTTATAAATAATTATTATTAATAATAATATTTTCATTATTATTATTATTATCATTACTAACATTATTATTTTTAATAATAATAATATTATTATTATTATTGCCATTATTTTTATTATTATTAACATTATTATTAAATAATAATAAAAATACAAAAACTAATTTGTAAAATCACATAAACTTTATATTAAATCACGAAAAATTTTCGGGTTGTCACACGATGCCACATGACACTCTCATGTTACTCCTCAAAAAGTTTTTTCCGCCTAAACTAAATATATTGTTGTAGTCAAGTTTTTTATTTTAAGAAACTCAATTAATAGTAATAATTCTTTGGTTTTAAATTTAATTTTTAATATTATCAACTTAATTTTATAATCATATTGTTTTGAACTATACATATTTTTATAGCTAAGTAAAATTCAATTTAAAAAAACTAAAAAGAAAAAGATATTTATAGATATATTTATTTATTTTAGATTAGTGTGATTTTAACACAACTTGTTTTAATTTTAAATGGGTCAATTATATATTATATTATTCAAAAAAGTATTTGAATAATTTATAAATGTAACTTTTTATTTTTAATTGTTATAGTAATACGTAACTTAATCATACGAAATATCATGAATTATGTTGTTTTCATATTTTCAACCCGTGTGTTACACGGGTTTTCTAAAACTAGTATATATATATATATATATATATATATATATACACACACACACATATTACTATGAATTTATTTACTCATGTGTCATTTTAAGTATTAGTCCACTCGTGTAATATACGGGTCACTAACCTAGTAATCCTTAATGTGAAGAGTTATTGAGAAGTAAGATCATCTATATCTCAAAACCTATTAGTGATATTGAGGACTTGCATAGTAATGACAAGACACAAAAGAGAACACATAAAAAAGAAATTTCTAAATATAACGATAAAATTAGGAGTCTTAAAAAAGATATATATATATATATATATATATATATATATATATATATACACTTATTCATATGCATGTTACAACACACTTAGCAAATCATCAAGCATGAAGACCTAGTTCAGTACGTCAAATAAGCTATGATCAATCATCCATAGAGCAAAATTATCATCAACATATGAAGATCAAAGGTTAAATTATATATTGAAATTAAAAGAGATTTAAAAATAAAGTTTCAGTCATATGATATAGATTTTGAAGATAAGAAAAAATAATTTTTAAAATAACTAGAAAATCCAAACTCAATCTCATAATTTGTTTTCAATCAAATAGTTCTAAGACTAATAGTTTTTTGCATAAAAGACACAAACATTGGATTGTACCTAAAATAGAAAATATCTTTGTTGCTTTTGAAAAACCATAAAATAAAATTTCTATTTTTGTAATTAAATCCTTTTTTTCCGATGCCTATATCAGAGTTTTTCTGGTGTTATGATTATAGATTGAAGGCTCTAACACCATTTCAATGATCCAATTTGCTCTAAATATTATATAGCATTGTTTAAACATATTTCTCAAATTTTACTGTATAAAACATCATTTGAAGAGAGAACAAAGATCAAAGAGCAATAAGAAGAACTTATGCTTCAACTTTTCTACATCTTAATCTTTCATTTGTAATGTATTTGAGTGGTGGTTTGTCAACATTAACACTTGATATTTGTAAGGGGTTTCATGATAAAAACTAATATTATGAAAGTGGTGATCACTATTTCTAAAAAATTAGTGAGAACAATATGATCACTTCCTTCATAATGTGAGAACAATGTGATCACTTCCTTTGTAATATGAGAAGTTTTATACATGTGATGTCTTCCATTTAAAATATATTCTAGTGGATCAAATTCTCGATTGAAGATCGGAAAGAATATGTAGAGTGGATTAGTTAACATCTACTTGAACATCTAAAAAATAGTTTTGTCTATCTTCTCTTAAACTCTTTACATTTCATATATTGTTATTTTATGTTGGTTTTCTAACAAGACTTCACATCCAAGCATATCTTTTAAACAAGAGTTTTTTTAGAAATCCCATTTACTACTAATATAGTTTTCTACAATTGATATCTGAGCAAGTTTACTATAAGATTACAAAACGAATTACATATTTTCAAATGTAGAGTTATATTATTGGGTCAAAACATATATGTAGAGGGGAATTCTATGTCTAGGCTATATTACTTGAAAATAAAAGGTTTTTCTAATGGAAATAGTTTCGAAGCTTACTTGAAAATAAAGGGTTTTGCTAATGGAAATAAGGGTTTTCCCAATGTATTTTGACCATCACTTATTCCTAGCTTTCTATAAAGCCCACATAGTGGTTATGAATATATATCGCATATACTAGCTTTTCATAACCATTGGAGTTGTTGGAAATGGAACTTAGCTGCAACGAATCTTCAACAGTGGCTACATTCCTAGGAACCAAAGACCAAATCTTGACCGTTATATTGTAATTAACCAAAACTTGGTTAGGAGCTTCTTCTTTGGAAGGGCATATGGAACAGGTAGCCTCATTTAAAACACCCATTTTTTTGCCAACACTGACTTTGTAGGGATCCTATTGATTATAGTCCTCCATACGAAAATATTAATCTTGATAAGAACCTTCCTACACCAATTAAAAGAGATATCATTAAAGGGAACCGTAGTTCTTTAATTTGTTGTCTTATGAATTTAATGTTCTAGAAATCTTTAATACCTTTCGTAACCAAGCTTGTTTCTAAACCTAAAGCTTGAAGGATCACCAAAGATTTTACCATGTGCTTCTAGGACCCATATATGCTTTAATTATTTGAGGGGGTAGGATTATTCCTAATTGCGTCAACTATGGATAACACTAATAGATTGAGCTCGTAATCTATTAGGTTCCTTTTAAGTACCATAGCCACTTGTAGATCAGGGCAGTTATAGATAGCTCTAATAGATTGACCCAATAATCTTGTTTTTAATAACTTTAAGACTGAATCTATTCTTTACAGTGCGTTATCGAGAAGCGAATATGAAAAAAAATTCATGTGCAAAACCACAAATGATGTTTGGAATACTCTTCTTATTACCCACCAAGGCAACCCTCTAAAAGAATGAATTTACTTGTACAAAAATATGACCAATTTAATACAATTACTACAAAAACTCACCAATAAGAAACTTGTTAGAAACATGCCTAGATTGAAATTAATAATTCTTTTTGATGCATGTAAACTAATAAAAAAGTCCATGTTTCTCATAAAGCTAGAAACATGATTTCTACAAAAAGAGTTTTGGAATTGCATCATTTTGGATATATTTGGTACATCATCAATTTACAATTATGAAGGAAACTTCTATACTATGGTAATTGCTTTATGATTACTAATAGTATACTTAGATATCCTTTATGAAACACAAATATACACTTTTCAAAGAATTTAAAGTTTTAAGTAAAAAAAAATTCAAAACCAACAAGGTTATACAATAATCTTAATTTGTATCGACCATGATAGAGAAAAGTGAAAATAAAAAGAAATTCGGAGCCTTTTGTGACAAGTATGGGATATTTTATAACTTTGGCTCCTTGAACTTCTCAAACTAATGATAGAAAGGTAAAACTACATGTTATAAGAGACGAGTCATACAATGCTAGGTGAGCAATCCGTTCCTCAAAAGTTCTAGTATTAATAGAAAATTATACAAATACTCTGGCAATTGGATAATTTTTTGTAAAGGCGTGGCTATAGTTTTGGAAAAGGTTTGTTTTTTGTCAGACAAATTAAAAAAATGTGACTAAAACTAGGATTAGTAAGGTTAGCCACGCATTTAATCAAAAGTGTGACAGGACAGTTTTGTTAAAAAGTTATGACTAAATGTCATATTTGACGTAGTGTTTCCTTTTAATTGAATATGGAGATGAAGATTCAATAATTTGACAACAACCTCTTGGGGTATCATTTGTGTTAACCACGCCATTCACTCTAAAACATGCCCCATGCTATGTTTTGTGGCATCAATAACCTGGCCAACCTCTTTCTTAGAGTTTCTTATAAAGTTTTTATAGATGTTCATGTTTTCACAATCATGTTATGTTTAGCAAATGGTAGGCTTCATGCGTGCATAAATATAACCAAAACCAAGTCAAAGGATATGTTTTTTTTATACTGATATCGGACATACTTGTATCGTATACGAGCGCATCAAATAGAGAATCAATTTCTAGTTGAGAACCATTAAGCTATATAGAACCTTATTCGTAATATAGACTACATATAATGAGAATGTAAGAAAAAACATAAATTGTGCAGTTATGTAACCACAGTATAGTTATATATCAAAGCAAAACAAAACGTACATATCTATGTTTATATGTTTTTTGTAACTTTTTACTTAAAGTTAGCTATATATAAAATTACGTTAGTATATAGTTTCATTTATTTCAATGCAATAAAATAATTATAACTCTATACTACATATTTGTATTGAACACCATGTATACAAACAAATAAATCACAATCATACAAATATATTGTATCTTCAAGTAAAGACATTTTAATTATTATCAATGTTGTCTTCATATTGGTATTGAAATCTACGACAACAAAAAAGTTATGATCGTCCAAAAATGTTGCATTTTACACAAAAATGTATTGTAAAAATGTTTTAGGGTTTGATATCAGCTTACCCGATCTAGTCAAAGCTGACTGCTGATCGGATAAGTGGTCAGGCTGTTTGATTTCCACTCCTCACCTTCTGACTGAGTCTTTTGCAGCTGACCCACCCTTTCCCTTGCTTCTGATCGAGTCTGGATTTTTTATGCTTCTGATCCGGTCTAGTTCATACAAAACATTCAAACAGCCCCTTAATGTTTAAAGAGAGAGTTAACACAATAGCATTAGATCAATGCATAAATAAATAAAACATGCATTAAATTACATAATCCGGCACATGACAAACTCTAAGGTGCTGTTTGTTTTTTCTGCAGGAAAACGTCTGCAGTCTGCGGACCACATCTGCAGACATCTGCAGCAGAAGAGGTGGACCAAATGTCTGCAGTCTGCAAAAAAAAGACTGTTTGTTTTTTATAAATCTGCAGAATACTGAAATATTTTGTAATTAAACTAAACTTATTTTTTTAAACTTTAAAAACAACTTTAACATTAAACTAAACCTAAAATGGTGCTCACTGATGTTAAATCCACCCTTGTATTTTTTAAACCCATCAATTGGATCTTTTCCCCTGTATTTCTTAAACCCATCAAGTGGACCTTTTCTTGTGGTTCTTTCTTGAGCCAACACAAGTAATGAATTCACATCACTTTCATCTTCAACAAGCAACCTTTTGGCCTCCAAAGTTTCCATCTTACAAAAAAGCAACGCAGATTCAAAACCCTAGTATAAACATAAACTTCAACCAACACCCACATCAAAATTAGTGCCGGAGGAGGGCCGCAGAAGGCTACGACGGAGGAGGACGACGGAGGAGGGCGCCGGAGGAGGGTAGCGCCGGTGGGAGCAGCGATAAGTGAGACGATCGCGGAGGGGGAGGGCAGCGCGGGTGGGGGTAGCGTGGGAGAGGGGGGGCAACACCGGAGATGAAGAGGGCGACGGCTAGGAGGGCGGCGGTGCGGGCAGCGAGACCGGCGGTTAGGCGGCGGCCGGAGACCAGAGGGAGGAGAGGAGTGGTGGGGAGGGTTGAACACAAATGAAGGTCTGAAAAGGGGGGTAAAGGAGAAGAGGTTGAGAAGAGTTGAGAAGTCATAAGTCCACATCTTCTCCGTGCAGACCTCAGGAAGACGTTTTTTAATGAAATGTCTTCCAAAAAACAAACACTCTGCGCACTCAAAACCTCTTCCCGCGTCTGCGTGCGCGGAGATGAAGAGGTGGGGAAGAGGTTTTGATAAAAAACAAACACCACCTAATTAATCTTTGAACTATTTTAACATATAATTCGTTTCATCTGCTAATTTTATATAAGATTTCAAATACATAACGATTGAAATAATCTCATTCTCATGTTTTTGACCTTCTATTTTCTTGAATTTTTATCAACTGAAAATTGAAAACTCTAATGTCGTATATACATTTGTAACTTAAACATTTATTCTTAGGTTTGTCATTTTTATCATCATGTTATGTTACCTAAATATTTAAATATTACTCAATTCTATCATCCTTACATCTTACCCAAAATTATATATTTTAAAAAGAGTGAAGGAATAAACCCACTCTATCCATCGATGGATATCCTTGGGGTATTTTTGAGAAGGATTAAAAGTCATGTGTTTACCTTATTAAGAACTTAAATTATTTTAAATATGATCATCGACACGTAATAAACAATACGATCATGTGAGACTAGCTTACTTGGTAGAGGCTTTGTCTTTTAGAGAGGAGCTCATAGGTTCATACAAAAAAATAATGTAATTTGATGTAATTTAGAAGTAATAGTATGATAGATTTGTCGTTAAAAAATTACAAAATAAATCATAATTACCGCAAAATCTCACGCAAAATCTCATAACCTTAAAAGGCTCTTATGAAAGTGCGGATAAAGTTTGAGGTCCTAAAAGTTGATAATGTCGATGGTAAAAGATACTTTTTAGTTTGAGTTATTTGGGACCACTAAAATGAAAAACAACAGAAAAATAATGAAAGGAAGTATGCTTTAATAAATAAAGATTTTAATTTTGTTTGCATAAACATTACATTTTAATTTTTTTCCCTCATAGTAAATTTGGAAAGGTTACTATACTAAAGAAAATAATAATAATAACTAATATATAAATTATGTAATTAATCATTTACACTAGACCATTAAATAACGTAAAATTAAAGAACATTCACTAAACAAAGAAAATTTAACTCAAATGTTTTTAAGGTTTATTACAGGGAAATTTACGGATAGTAAACAATTTTTATGAATGTTTCAATTAGGTCAATTATATTTTATTTGTTTTAAAATCATGTTTTTCTTGAATAATTATGGTGTTTAGTATTTTCTTTACGATCAATCATTCAATTAAAGTCAAAGTAGATAATTTAAGTAACTTAGTTAAATAATTAGTTGCAATTTAACACTGTCCATAGATTTTTCGTAATACGACGTCCTACTTACACTAACTAAGATAACATGAAACTATGTTCCTCTAGTTATTTGATTAGTACTTCAACGCAAAATAACGCTCCATAAATATAAAGCAATATGGTTTGACTTACTTTTAGTTTGAAAGCATCCCTTAAAAAAGATTCGTTCTTCTTTTTTTGAACGGCTAAAACGAGTTCAATTATAAGAGATCTAGTAAGATGTTAGTAAAAATATAATCCTCCATCAACGAATACTATGTCTTAGAGTGTAAAATTACCCTATATATTAATAACAGAATGGAAGAAGTAGGAAACTAACATTTGTTTGTAGGTTGGCCACGACTGTTTTCTCAATTTGCATTTTAGCCCCTCCCTAATATTGTTTTATAAAGAGAGTAAAGGAGGAGGAGACTAATAGTTTTCTCCTGTGATTCATTTGTAGAGAGAAAAGGGTAACCGCCCACCGTTGTTTCCGTCTGCGTTGTCTCCGCCTACCGCCGACTGTCTCTACCACCTATCATGTCTGCCGCCTGCCCTCTCTACCGAGGAAGGAACAACTATTTGCGGTTGATTTGGTGTTGACACAGTGACGATGGCGATGGCGGTGGGGATGTGGGCGGTTGCCTTTCCGTTTCCCGTTAGATTGGCGTGATTGAGGCGGTTGTGCTTTGGCAGGTCACGTTTTTATGACTCCTGTGTTGGATTCCTCCATATTCGGTCGACCTAGGGTCCACTACGCCGATGGCCGATGGTCGTTAATGCCTGTGATAGTGGCGGCGGCGTTGGAGACAGTCGGAGTTCGGCCTCCCTTTTCCGGTTGAGGTAGGGCTGGCGGTCGTATTCTCGCCAACTAAATGTCGACAGTGATGGTTGGACAACCTTCACAGACCCTCTGCCCCTGTTTCTCTCTGATTCCTTTTTTTCATTTGAAATGTTGGGTTTTTAGATCGAGTGTTTTTCTGAATGCATGTTGTTAACTGATGCAAACTGAGATTTTGTGGTTTGGTGCAACTGAGATTTTGTGGTTTGGTGACGTTGATGGTGATAATTTTAATGGAACTTCGTTGTTTGCCGGTTCGTTACGTCGATGATGATGGGATTACCTCGTCTGAGACTGTTGGGTTGATGTTCATCTTTGGTTTTAATGTTGGTTATATCTAAGATTTTTGTTTTTTGGGTGGATTCGCCGAGGTGGAGGCCACACAAGGTTGGTCTCTTTTAGGTCCATGATGATGAATGATTCGTCCGAGATCGTTATGTTTTGAAACCGATGTCGGTGATGGGGATGGATGTTGGCTTGAGACCATCGGATTTGTTTGTTTGTTGTTTACCACCAAACATGAAGATGTCTCCATATTTACTGAAATTGTTTTGTTATGATCATGTACATCTTATTTTGGTATCTTTCGGTTGGTGATGAGAAACCGTAGTGTTATCGGTTGCTTAGGCTTATCTGTCGAATTTGGCTAGCAGCCGTAACCGAACGCTCTTTCTGAGCCCGAGCCTAGAGTTTCAAATTGTTTGGAATCGGTGATCTTGGTTGATATTTTGTTTATCACACGCGCAACGCGCGTCTTGAAATTCAACTAGTTAAATAAATTTCAAACATCTTGTTATTTAAGGAAGATTCTTCTCATTGTTTAGTGGTAAAAAGTAATTTTATGAAACTTGTTACATAAAACTCTTTTGGGTTGATAAATAATTTATACATAAACTTTTCTTTCTATGTAACTATAATTTTAAAATAATATCATATCCATCCCTTATTATGGAATATTTTAGTTGATAAGTCTTAATTTGATCTCATTGTTGATTTGTAAAGTTGATCTAAGCTAGAGTTGTACGTTCAATTCACAGGTTCAGTTGTGAGAAGGATTTTGGTCATTAGGCGTTGGTTGATATTGGTTTATAGTACATGTTAGTAAGAGCATGGTGAGCCCATGCTTCTAATGTACCCTTTATGTCTTCTTTTGCTCTTTTGTATTTGTAGTTATTGATGAAAAACTTATTTTATGAACATATAGATATATCTTAGGATAACATTTGACATATATATTTATATTTTTAACATCATTAAAATAGGTAATATGAATAGGTAATATGAACGCACCAGCAATCTCCGTCTTTTGACAATGTTGAAATTTGTGAACACATGTTTGTCCGTCAAAAACATCCTAGCTTAATTGCCGTCAAATCAACATTTTGATCATTAACAACCTTAATTGCTTCATTGGTATCCTAGCTTTTGATGCCTTTAGATAGAAAATAAAAAGGTTTCATCACTTCACCTATATTGACTAATGACTTAGGGATTCTTAGATTAGGCATGACATGTCCATCATCTTAAAACCTAAAACTCTATCGTTGTCGTTGTTGTAATAAAGTAAGGCATGCCTTTGTATACAATTAAACAAAATCAATGTCTAATGTTTCTAGGCTCCTTTTGGTATGGATTAGATATCCTCTCAATTAAATTAATTAGCTCATCCTTAAATAACGAGATATAAGTAAATAGAGCAACCTAAAAAAACAAGTTACCCCCAACTTTATTCTTTTACCTTGACTAGAGGATTGGCCTTCCTACTAGCATGTGATGACCTAACTATTTTGATTTTTGACTATATACATTTTGCAACTAAGAGTGAGAGATCATTTGAGTATTTGGATTTGTTTTGTGGTGTGGAGATGGAGGGTTGTGGGACTAGTAAGTCATTAGTGAAGACTGACATTATTCTACTACATATCACTGAAATGTATCACTTCTAATTTATTATGTAACAACATAACAGAGAAGTAAACCAAAACAGACAAACATACTAAATGAGTCCCACATAAATAGTAAGTTTTAGGAAAGGTAAGATAACCTTACATGCAACTCATATGATAAAACCGCTCACAGAAAGATACTCGATTAAAATAAAAAAAATCAATCAAAATTATTGATGAAAAGTGTGAGGGTTAGATCTAATGGTTTTACCATCAAAGGTAGAGTGGTGATCTTCTCTTAAGGTCAATCATTCGAGATTCATCTCTAACAAACTAGTTTTATATTGACCGGTGTCCTGGTGACTTAATGTCATAATGTAAAACCTATATGTGTGTGCATAAACAAATTTGTTTAAGATGAAAGTATAACTCGTTTAACTTATGAGTAAAAAATGACCGACATTCAAAATAAACGCAAAAAATAACAATAGTAATTGCTAAACTACTAAAACACAAGAGCATGTCGTACTACCTAAAATAAAAACGTCAAATGCTAGATAGTTTAATGTAATAATAATAAATCATAGTTTTCTTTGAATTTTAATGAAAATGGTATTTGTTATGATATATACACAACTCATTTTAAAAATGATCAACTACATTTAAATAACCATAAAGAATAATAAGAACATTCACATTAAATCTTTGTTTTTAATCTTATAGTTACACTAACAATCACTGTTTTATCTTTTTAATTAAATAATATTTTTATACTTTTGTCATTATATTTTTTCTGTCTTACACTTACAATCACTTTTAAAAAATATTAAAAAAATAATAAGGATGAACAATGTATTATCAAATATATAAATGAATGATAATGATGAACAGTGTATTATCAAATATAGAAATGAATGATAATATTTCTATTTTTATCAACTCACAACTATTCCATATAATATAATAAATACACTCGTAAATATATAAGAAATCTACTACGAATGCTATAAAGCAAATAAACTAGACAGGCGTAGATTAAATGATTGTGTAAGTGTGAGTTATCGTTTTAAATATAAAATGTTAAAGAAAAAATAAAGTGATCTATATCTATATATAATATTAAAAGAGTAACTTGAAGAGACACTTGTCACATTCCTAGACCCCCTAAGTTTGTTTTTCCCGGCTCTCTCTCCTCTTAAATAATTACCTAAATTAAAGATTAAATGATTTTAATTCTTTTTAAGTTTAAAACTATTTCTTAATGTTTTTTATTAATGTTATTTCTAGAAAATAAATTTTTATAAAATAAGAGTTTTTCTAAAGCATCAAACATTTTTAAAAATATGAAATATCTTAAAATTGATGTTTTTAAAAATTAAACTTCTTTATAAACTACAAATAATTAAAATTAGAAGTTATGATAAGAAACTTTTAAAGAAGATATTTTTAATACAGTTTGTTTGGAGAAAATGGTTAAATTTTTTTCGAAATAAAAATTAAAATTATTACTTATAATTATTATCCATATGTAATTTTAATCATCTCTTATTTTAAAATATCATTTTATACTTCATAAACTTTTATCATAATTAATATTTTGTTTTTAACTTGTGTAATACACGGGTTTACTAAAGTTAGTATTATATAAATAACGATCAACAACTAATCAATTTTATTTTTTCAACCCGTGTAATACATTTAATTTTATTTATATTTTTGTGTTATTTTAATAATTAACTCTCCACTTTTCGTGTAATACACGGGTAACTAAAGCTAGTATAATACTAAAATAGTAACTTGAGGGACACTTGTCACATTTCTAGGCCACCTAAGTTTATTTTTCCTGCATCTCTCTCCTCTTAAATAGTTACCTAAATTAAAGATTAAATAATTTTAACTCTTTTTAAGATTAAAAATATTTCTTAATAAATTAAGAAAAGATGTCCTTTTAATAATGCTAAATTTTTATAAAATAAGAGTTTTTCTAAAACAACAAACATTTTTTTAAAATATGAAATATCTTAAAATTAATATTTTTAAAAAGTAAATTTCTTTATAAACTAAAAATAATTAAAATTAGGACTTATTATAGGAAACTTTTAAAAATAATATTTTTAATACGGTTTGTTTTGAAAAAATGATTAATTTTTTTTGAAAATAAAAATTAAAATTATTACTTATAATTATTATTCATATGTAATTTTAATCATATTTATTTTAAAACATCATTTTTATACTTTATAAACTTTCATCATAATTAATATTTATTGTTTAACTCGTGTAATACACGGGTTTACTAAAGTTAGTATCATATAAATAACAATCAACAATTAATCAATTTTATTTTTTCAACTCATGTAATATATTTAGTTTTATTTAAATTTTTATGTTACTTTAATAATTAACTATTTACCTGATGTATAATACACGGGTAACTAAAACTAATATGATATATTAAAGTGATTATAATATTATATATAATCCACACACTTTAATAACATTTAATCGTAGCGTTACGTGCGACATAATTACAAAATCACAGCTAGACAGAGAGAGAGAGAGTGAGAGTGACAGGGGAGTCATGTGCATCCTCCTTTTTGTCATACCCTTTTTATTTAAATCATCACCATTTTCAATTCTCTTCATTTCATCACTTTATTATCATCATCAGATCATAAAATATCATATCATATACGCGATGCGATGCGATGCGATGCGATGTGATTTCATCTTCTTCTTGCATTTCCCATGAATAATTCATAGTTCGGTTAATCGCAAATCGCAATCGAATTGTTTGATTATGAGTTCGATTAACAACACCGTTGAGACGGTTAACGCTGCCGCAACCGCTATAGTTTCAGCCGAAAGCCGTGTGCAACCGACCTCCGTTCAGGTTTGTTCTTCGATTTGTTGATTTTGAATTCGGTTTTGAACGGATTTTGTTGAAGGATTTGGTGATTTGTGGATTGATCGATCGTGTTTGAATCGTTTAGGCGATGGATTCGTGATGTTTGTGAGATTTTTCACTTGCGATGTGATGATTATTTGATTCTGATCTGTTTGTTTTATGTTTTGGATTGAAGTTTTTGTTTCGTTTTGTTGTGTTTACTGTTTAGAGCATTTGTGTTTGGTTAATTGTGTGAAATTGAAGAAGATGCAGCAGCTGTTGAAGTCAAAATCAGTGTTTTCTTTCTTTTTTTTTTTTTTTTTTTTGAAGGCCTGTGAATTTATTATCATTGGACCACTTATCTGAATAATTTTGTTTTCTATTATTAGTCCAAATAGGTGCGACTTTGGAGGTTAGATGAAATGGATCTTTCAGTTCTACTTTTCAGTTTTATGTTTATTGCTAGATTTAAAGATTAATCATACTTAAAGAGTTAAAGGTCTTCATGTATATAGAGGCGTGTATGAACTGGTGGAGACATAATTGGACAAATTAGTGACTGTTTTTGCACATCTAGCTTCACCACTTTAAACAGTAGATTTCCATAATGAATCACATATTGGGACTATCATGATGAATGGTGTCCCACCACTTTTACTTAAAGGGGATTATTAATAGAGAGTAAACTGAACTTTGGCATGAAGATGTTATCTTGATGACTATTGCGGCCTGTATGGAACAAGTTGAGCCAGTATATTTTTGCATTGACCAAAATTTTGCACTTATTAAGTTTAAGTAGATCGAGTATTGATCTTTAAAATAGAACACATGAGGGAGGTGATATCAAGAGGATCAATAGCCTCCCTTAAACATCTTTTTACCTTCAATAAAAGCAAGAAAATCATTTTTTTTTAGTTTTAGGGACCTCTTATGTCTAACTCACCTTGCTCTCTAACAGAGAACTAAAACATATATACACATTAGTGAACTGGGAACATGGTTTTTATCTAACATAGGCCTTTAGTAAATAGAATAAACACTATACACATAAATTTGAGTTCTTAAAGTGCGATTTTAAGTGCATCATCATTTGTTAGAGACTCAGAGCAGCTATGTGTTGCACTATAGGTTGCAGGATATACATTTGTAAGTGGAAACTGAAATGAATCAAATAGACGCCATTTATGATATATGTACTTAAATATTATTAGGAGATTAGAATTGAAAGTAATAATTCTTATGCTCCTTCTGTAAAATTGGTCTCTTTCAATTGAAATTTATTGGTTCTATGATCTCTTGATGAATTATTTACATTGCATATAATATATGTCTTCAGAAGAGAAGATGGGGCAGCTGCTGGAGTCTATATTGGTGTTTTGGATCTTACAAACAAAGCAAACAAATTAGCCACGCGCTCTTGGTGTCTGAACCAGTGCCACCTGGACCAGCACCACCTGTGACCCAAAATATGAACAACACTACAATATTTCCCTTTATTGCTCCACCATCATCTCCTGCATCTTTTCTCCAATCAGATCCTCCCTCGGCCACCTATTCACCAGTTGGCTTACTTTCTTTTAAATCTCTTTCTCAGAATCCCTACCCACAAGGAGTTCCTTCATCAATTTTCACTGTTGGTCCCTATGCTTATGAGACACAGCTAGTTTCACCCCCTGTGTTTTCTACTTATACTACTGAACCATCTACTGCTTCTTTTACTCCACCTCCTGAATCAGTACAAGCTACCACACCTTCATCACCTGAAGTCCCATTCGCTCAACTGCTGACATCATCACTTGCTCGGGCCGTAGACACAGTATGGGGTCAAATCAAAAGTTTCCATTTTCACAGTATGAATTCCAGCCATACAATGGAAGTCCAGGTGGTGGTGTGTTGTCATCACCCGGCTCAACCATTCCAAATTCTGGTACATCATCTCCTTTCCCTGATAAACAGCAGCGTGTTCTAAAGTTACGGGTTGGGGATGGCCCAAAATACATTGGTTACGAGTACTTCTCGACCAATAAGTGGGGTTCAAGATTAGGTTCTGAATCTGCTACACCAAATGTTGTTTCGGGTTCAGCAACTCCATATGGACATGGGTTGGGTTCAAGAGTAGGTTCTGGAACACTGACTCCAAACGGATTGGGTTCAAGATTAGATTCAGGTACTTTGACTCCAAACGGTGTGGGAGAGATATACCTGATGGAGAGCCAAATCTCTGAGGTGGCATCACTTGCCAACTCAGCAACCAGTTCCCCAAAGGGAGAAACGTTAATCGATCACAGGGTCTCATTTGAGTTGACACATTTAGATGTTGTGAATAGTGTAGCAAATAATCTTGAAGCTTCCTTTAGAACTTCATCAGGACATAAAACGATTTCGAACAAAACCGAGAGTATTTGTGAATATTGTGTCAGAAAGAAAAACTCGAGTGAAATAACCGAGACCCCATTGGAGGGAGAAGCCCAGGAAAAAGAATGTCAATGTAAACAACAGTCAGTCAGCAAGGATTTCAATTTTGACAACACGAATGGCGTGGAAATGGGGTCCCACAACAACTGGACTTTCTTCCCTATGTTGCAGCCATCGGTTAAACAGCCGAGCTGACGTTAGTTACTATATGGTGGGTTGAATTGGTTAACCACAGAGGGTAATTCGAGTCTGGTGGTTTGAACCGAGGACCAACTGATCACATTCACTTTCTATCTTAAGGAATTTATATATATACGTATGCATGTAGATTTGTAGTGAGTTAGTTCATTTTATACATGTATTTTGGATTTACAATAGGAAGATTTAAATATGTTAATGGTAATAGAAAGATTAAACCACCATGTTTACCAATTGTCAGCTTGTTTGATTCATGTGTGTACTAATGCTAAATCAGTCGAAGTTCATCTCAGAGTATTGTCGCGTTTAACAGTGGCAAAAAGGACTGGTCGGTCAGGTTACGGGTCGAAACAGGCCGGGCCGGGCCGGGCTGACTGTTTGGTGCAGTCAGTCCTTGGGCCATGACATATTTTTGCAACAAGTCTCTCCCTCGTAGAATTTGCATAAAATGTTACAAATGTATAGCTATGAATAAACTTATTGAAAACTTTTTTGAAAATGACGAGATAACTCCTTTTTTGAAAACTTTTTTTGTAGTTTTGTTTCATGTTTATAGCTTTATCATTAACTGCTAAAAAATAACGTTTGTCGGTTGGAGTCATGCGGATGAATATGGCGTTACTTGGGCCTGAAATGGACTTGAACCCAATATATATATATATATATATATATATATATATATATATATATATATATATATATATATATATATATATATATATATATATATATATATATATATATATATATATATATATATATATATATATATATATATATATACCATTTATAGCCAATCATTTTTATTTATGTATTTTTTTTATTTTTATACTTAATAGGGCTAATTCTGTAATTAATCAAATAAATCACAAGATCGTGGGTTGCCTGTAACCGTTCACCGTCAAATGGATGAGATGGGACTCTCGTTTTATAGGTTGCAATTTGAACATTTGATTTTCTACAATTCAATTTCTTCTCTGAGTTTTGCGATATATGCGATATATATAAATTCAATTCATTGAATGCATTTTGAATAATAAACATTTTTTCTCCGGGTGTGAGATGTCGGCTTATTCAAAAGCCATAGAATTTAATGTATTGGATCCAAATAAAAATGGTAGAACAACAGGGATCATTTTATGGAATCAAAGGAGGTTGCTAATTACCCAAATTACGCAAATGATCGTAATTGCATCAGTGGGATCATAATTGCAATGCACAATTAGAAATATATTCAAAAATACAAACAAGAATTAAGAATATGTTTATATAATTCAATTTACTATCGGATATATTATCGATTATTTACATTATGCTTTCTGATTCATATAAGTTTTTTATAAATTAAGTATTTTTTTCTTCCTCTGGCTTTTCGTATGAACAACGGTCGTCTATTTTATTTTTAATTACCAATGTCTAAAAAGTATTAGATGCATTGATGCATATAAAATTAAATGCATTTATGCATATACGGAATCAATGCACTGATGCATATATGAACTAAATCCATTGATGACGTAAGAATTACAGTGGTTGGAGTGAGAGGCTTAGTATCAAGAGCGACAAAAACAATCTTTTATTCAATGAAGGGGTTGAAGACTTATTTTGTCTGTTTAATATTAGCCTAATTTATGAGTTCAAGCCTAATTTATATGAGTTCAAGCCTAATTTATATGAGTTCAAAACAAATGTGGGCATATATATTAGGACTAAACTACTAAATTTGCATTTCTTTCTATAGATTATCTATGTTTGTTCAAAATTGTTAAAAAAATATGCAATTTGTAATACTTACTATTGTTATAATGTTAAGCCTTTTTGCATGGTGTATATATGCATTATATGTTAAGTTTCTTTGTTAGTATGTGTAATGTCAATATGGGTTTACCTTTTTGATTTTCTCAGATTGGTTTCCTAAATATGCGTCTTCAAAATCATTATCTGAGTTATCCTGTAAAATGGTGGGGTTATTTGGATCTCTGACAAACTTGCTACATGATTTTCTAAATGCAATTCTCCTCCCTACAATTCTTTCATATCTATGACTTGTTTAAAACAATTCATGCGTGTTTAACAAAAACTATAAGCATTCATCATTTAGAATGATATATATGTTGATTTGTGTGTTTTTAGTTGTGCTCATGTTTGCATTACGTAATGATGTTCTTTTCTATTGTATTCTTCGAACCTTTTTCCTAGTGCAGCATGTGAGTAATTGTTGCAATTAATGACGGAACATGACCTTGTGATGTGATTTCTCCGATTTGATTTCTTCTCAGGAAAGGGTAAGGTGGAATTTGATTTTCGTTTAATAACATGGAATATTAAGACCACGATGTCAGTTGTAGTTTGAGATGAAGTTTAATACCCAATATACCCTTATAGTCGGTTCTTCTTGTTTAATAAAATAAAGGAAATTACCTTTCTTCCCATATATTTTTAACCCTTGATCATTTAAATCTATGGTTTAGATTGGTTCTTATGGTTTTTTACAATTATTTGGTTCTCAATAGAATGCATCCCTATATATATATATATATATATATATATATATCTACAACTATATATACATAAACCCTGGTACAATTGTAATTTCAACTACTTCGTAAGACGCTCCATTTGAAATCTCACCCTTACCATCCGCCTTCATAAAGAGCTCCATTGAATCCGGCGGGTATTACGACTCACTGATGCACCACCATTGAATCCAGCGGCCCGTCCCCAACTGCCAAATCGCTCACCTTACATCGAACCACCTCCGGCCATCTCAAACGTCACTTCATTCAATTATTGGCACGAAATTCAGGTTCAATCAATCATCAATGGCATTCCACCTCCATTGTTGTTTATAAACACCTTTCTTCGATCCAATTTTTATCGTACCTCCATCTTCAATTCAATTGTAAACACATTAAGTATGGGTACATGGTTAATTTCACCAACGGTCGTAAGACGCGACCCCCCGTTCTGTTTCCGATTGTGGCCACTGTCACCGGCCAGTAGCCGATGTGACCTTCAGCCTCCCTTCACAAGCCATTTCCACATCCACATTCAAAGCCCCTTCCCGATTCCCTTCCCCAATCTGAATTCCCCTTCGATGCCATTCCCGCCGGTAAGTCTTCGATTTCGTCCGTGTATGAATGTTTCATGTTTTGTTTCCCCCTTATATGTGTGCTATTTTGATTTCGAGGCAGGTAACCACAGGACTATCATCCACGTCGTCTCTGATCGGTGGCTTAGTTAAAATTCGGGAGTCGGTGAGCATAAGGGGATCAAGAATCGGTACCAGACCAATATTGGTTGAAATCGAGTTGAATTATTAAAGATTAAGTTTCTTTTATTAGTTTATGCAACTAAAATCGATACTTTCTGTTTAGATTTAGGAGTGTTATCAAATATGCTAAGAAAACATAGGTAGAAGTATAACTATGGGTAATCTTCCTATCTTTATATAGTTGTTCAATAATCACCAATCCATTATTCTTATTTTCTGAATTTGGGTTTGAACTTTAGTTTAAGTTCACAGTATATTAACTGGTATATCAAAATTAGTTTATTATTAGTTAAATACTATCATGCACACCAAGTGCTTACTTAAATGCTTGTGTGAGTTCTGGTTGCCATGTTAAATGATTATATCCATGCTTGTGTGTGTTTTGGTTGATGATAAAGTAGAACACATTTAATCATATAACCATGGAAGTGATTTATGATTGATGATAAACTAGAGCACATTTAATCATATAACCACATTCAAGGAGCAATCGTTGATTGACAGTCATTATGTTATAATTATATTTACTTCAGTAAGTGGTATAACATATTAAAACTTAATAGATGAGGCTCTTGATTATTAAAGCAGCAACTATTGGTTTGAATTTGTCATCTTTGTGAACATAGCGCAGTAGGAAATGCAAAGAATGGGTAGAGCAACATGCCTTAATGTTTCCAGGTACACTGTTTTCCATATTTTCTTTGATTATGCGATTTTAACCTTGTAAAGTTTTGGTGTTATTCTTTTGATTTTCTGTTTGTGAACTTAGGGAAGCTTTGAAAATCTAAAGGCTATATGGAATGTTGGTGCCATGGTACAAGTTTCTTGAATTTTTGTGTTCCTTACACTTTATGAATATTTTACCAATTGTATATTGTCTCCTAATACCAACTCTCACAAAACAGGTGGGTCGGGTATTCTACTTGGTTCGGGTCAAAGGGGATTGTTCTAAAATTATAATTTGGTTAGGGTCAAAACAGTTTTGACCGGAATAGGTTCAGGTTAAACCGGTGTTTTCTAAAAAATATTCAAATGGGTTCTGCGTGTGGTGTCGACCTATGTTGGATCATGATAATGGCTGGTGCAACCAAAACCATTTCACTTAGTCAATTTTGGTGCTACATTCAAAGGCTTCCGAAGCTAAGTACGGGAACTTTCGAAGTTTGAAGAGTTCTTCCGAAGACAAGTGAAAGATCAACTTCCGAAGACAAACTCTACTTCCGAAGACAAAGAAGAAGTCCCCAAGCCTCGGAAGAAGCAGTCTTCCGAAGTATAAGTGGCTTCAGAAGAAGTTATTCTTCTGAAGCAATTTAACCTTCGGAAGACACTGCTATAAACCAGTGGACATAAGTATGGTCTCTGACATTCCGCTGCAGACTTCTGATATAGCATGGCTTCTTCCTAAAGAGCCATGTAGTTGACCATACTTTATTCTATTGTTTACCTTTTTATGATATTACATGTTACTAACCATAGTTGGTGACAAAAGGTAAGTCAGGGACATGTCCTGACTACCAAATCTCAGATAAAATATCCGAGATACCTTAACCTATAGTCTTGTAGTATAGGCTTTTGGTTATAGGTTTCCAGCTGGTATCAAAGTATATCCGGCTATAGGTAGTATTATATATGTAGTTCTCATTGTAACTCATTAGATAGAGATTGTGCTTACAAGAGTCTTGTAATCCATTGAGTTGAGAATCAATATATAAAAGTACCTTGAAAATTTACTTCCTGTGTTTATTATTATTTGTTACTTGTTATATTGTGATCAACTCTTGTTAGACTCGTTCTGAGTGTTGTTCCAGGTGAGTTTGAGAGAAAACCACTTGTTAAGTGACCAATACCGATCCTGCAATTGGTATCAGAGCTTTGTTTGGCTCTTGATTGCGTGATCTAACCATCCAAATCAACTTGTTTTTCACTCCTCCCTACAACCCACTCACTCAAATGGCCGCTCTCACTAAAGCTAATATGGAAACTGGTACCATGACCAAGTCCCCACTGATCACCCCTGAAGATTTTGACACATGGTGCACAAGAATGAAAGGCTTCATCAAGTGTCAAGACTCAAGGATGTGGACTCTGTTGTTAACGGTCCTTTCATACCAAGCACTACTTCTGCTACTGGTAATCGTATCATTCCAAAAGATGTGGACGATTACTCAGAAGAAGATAAGAAAAGAATAGAGCTTGATCAAAGGGCTATGACTTCTCTTCAAACTGCTCTTCCAAACTCCTTCTACAGAGGCTTCAAAAAGTGTAATACAGCTAAAGACTTATGGGATGCATTGAAGCTTATGTATGAAGGATCCAAGGAAACTAAAGAAAACAAGAAGGATCTCTTAAAGCAGCAGTTTGAAAACTTCACTTTCAAGGCTGGTGAGACCTTAACTCAACAATACTTCAGGTATGTTGAGATAGTGGATACTCTGGTGGATATTGGAGTAACTCTTGAGAACAGGGACATAGTAAGGAAGTTCATGTCTTCCCTTCCTAAACTATGGACACACTATTGTGTTGTGATCAAGAGAACATCAAACCTTAAGACTCTTACTCTCACAGAGTTGTATGGTATCCTTAGTGCATTCTTGATGGAGATAAACATGCAAAACTCCTCTGGTAACTCCAATAACCAACTGAGTTCAGCCCTTCATGTGGTTGAAAGGGAAAGCATAGAACCACAACATCAATTGCTATGCTACCCTGACAACTTGCAAAATGGACCCTACATTACTCTACCTGAGACTCCAAAGTCTCAACAGGCTCAACACAACTCCTTTCAGGATAGTTGTGCCTTTGTCTCTGGAAGTGGACACTCTGGCGATTTTCAATATTGCTTTGATGATCTTGTGTGTTTCAGTCCAGATTATGTAGAGTATGTGGACATTGTCCAACAGATGGCTCTTTACCTACAGAGCGAAGAAGTTCTTCAAGAGAACTGGAAGGCAATTCCCTCAAAACCCTGCCAACAGCAAGTTTGGGTTTGACAAGACCAAAGAAAAGTGCTACAACTGCAACCAACTGGGTCACTTTGCTAGGGAATGCAAGGCTCCCAAGAACAACCCGGGAACCCCACCGGCCTCCACACATCCCTCAACCTCGAAGTCTGAAGAAAAGACAACTGAAACAGCTACATAGCATAAGATGTTGACTGGAGCTTCATGGTACAGGATGTGACTCCTGCTCAAGCACTCATGGTCGGAACATATGATGCTCAGGTATATGAACATCTTTGTACTCCAGCCTGTATTGCTAAAGTTAAACTTTACAAGGATTACAACATGGAAATCAGATCTGATGTTGAGTCTTTAAATATCTTAAAATCTGACTTTAAAAGAGCTGAATCTGACTATCAAAAGAAAATTGAGGAGTTAGAGAAAACTGTGTCTCTTTTAAAACATGAACAAACCAACTATAAGACTCAAATCAAAGATCTGATTTCCAAGCTATCTGAAGCTCAAGCCCAGCTTGTCACTGCTGAGGCTCAGGCCAGGAAGCAAGCTATTGCTGAGCAAAACTTCCAAGCTATTCTTGCATCATCCTCCCATTCCAAAACGTTTTATAAAACAAAGGAGGGTTGGGAACCAATGAAATCGCTCCACCACACTCTTATGAGTCTATTAGACAACCTAGATGTGATACTAAGGAGCAAGAGGTTCCAACTGCTGACCCTTCTTCACTAGAGTTGAAGGAGGATGCAACAATAGTGGCCACCACAGGGAAGAAACAGGTAAATACACCCATCTCCTCCTGTGAAGATCAAATCCTAACCACCAAGGCAAGAGAAGCAGAGCTAAAGCTGCTAGAAGGACTGCCAAGAAGGTTGCTGAGTCTAAGCTAAAGATCGACCCAAAGCAGGAAGGTGTCTTTATCTCAGCTGGATTTCAAGTGTTAGGTACCTCTGATTCAGGAAAAGAGTGTAATACCAGCACTCATGTCCTATCAAATGATCAGAAGTTGAAAGGGAAAGTTGTTGATGAAGGAAAGAAGCCCAAGAAACAACAACCTTTAAATTCTCAAAAGACTAACATCGCATGCATAATGTGTGGTCTGCACAACCACATTGGTAAAGATTGTTACTATAATCCAGCAAGCACACATTATGCAAATAATGTTTGAAAAGAAGGAGTCAGGGAAGGTTTCACATTTGGACCATTTCAAACGGTCCAAGTGATGAAAAAGGAAAGTTGGTCTCGGAAGCCAAGTTGCTTTCGGAAGAAAGTACTTCTTCCGAAGGGAAAATGACTTCGGAAGCCAAAGCTTCAAAGGTTCGGAAGAACAAGAAAGCTTCCCTGAAACCAGCCCAGAAGAAGACTACTTTGGAAGAAAAGGTGGTGAAGACTTCTTCCGAAAAGAAAGAAGCTTCGGAAGAAGTCCATGTTGCAATAGCCTCAACAAGCTCATCCTTAAAGATCAACCAAGGGATGGATTGGAAGATCAAGGAAGATGCTGCAGCCCAAACCTCTTCTTCAACGACCTCTATTGAACCCCAATGCATATCTTTTGGTTCAATTATGTCATCATCTTTGGAAGAGCCCAAGACCAGCAAGCTTGGGCTTCCAAACAAAACTAACAATCTCATCTTATGTGCAGGGACATCCATTTGACAAGAACAACAATGTCTGATTATAGATAGTGGATGCTTCAGGCACATGACAGGGAACAGATCTCTCCTTTAATAATTCCAGAACTATGATGCGGGCCTGTCCAATTGGAGGTGAGGCCTGAGGATATATTTCTGGCAGAGGAAGTATATCAAATGGTAGATTAAACTTTGACAAAGTTCACTTTGTCAAAAACTTGAACACAATCTGTTAAGTGTTTCTCAATTCTGTGACCAAAAGCATCAAATGCTTTTCACAGAACATGAGTGCATTATCCTTAAACCAGGGATGACAATTCCTCCGGAATTGGTGCTTCTTAGATCTCCCAGGAAAGGGGATATGTACAAGCTAGATATGAACAATGCTTCTCCTATGGGTGAAGTATCATGTTTTCTTTCCAAAGCTGATAGTGATGAATCAACACTATGGCATAAACGTATGTGTCATGTAAATTTTAAGACAATGAATAAATTGGCTAAAATAACTTGGTACATGGTTTGTCTAAAAGGAGTTTTTTGCAAAGATAACTGTGTTGCCTACCTGAAAGGGAAACAACACAGGACATCTCACAAATCCAAATGTGTTAATTCTATCACTACTCCATTACACCTATTGCACATGGATCTTTTTGGTCCCACAAGTATAATGAGCATTGAAAGGAAATCATACTGCCTTGTGATAGTTGATGATTTTACAAGATTCACATGGGTATTCTTTTTAAGAACTAAAGATGAAACTGCTAAACTTTGAAATCTTTTATTCTTAAAATAGAAAATCAATTGATCATAGGGTTAAAATCATTAGAAGTGATCAAGGGACTGAGTTTAAGAACTTTGTTCTTGACTCATTCTATGACTCAAAAGGGATTGCCAGACAATATAGTGCTACCAGAACTCCTCAACAAAATGGTGTTGCTGAGAGGAGGAACAGGACACTTATTAAGGCTGCTCGAACCATGTTAGCTGATTCAAAACTACCTCTAACATTCTGGGCAGAGGCAGTCAGCACTGTATGTTATGTGCAGAACAGGGTTCTTGTAGTTAAGCCCCATGGAAAAAACCCTTATGAGTTATGGAACAAGAGGCCACTGTTCATTGGCTTTCTAAGATCCTTTGCAGCAGGTGTACCAGACTTACCATTAGCTTTGCTGAGCAAAGTCAGATGATGCTATCTTTGTTGGATACTCTTCTAGCTCCAAAGCTTATAGAACATTAAAAATCAACAATTTGAGGAGTCATCCAATATAGTTGTTAATGAGCACACTCCTTGTGTTAGGGGGAATGGACCTGATTATATCTTTAACTTAGAATTATTTCCAAACTATTCTAAACCATCTTGTGAGAATGTTTCAGCTGAAACAGTGCTCAAGGTGATGCTGATGCTGATACTAATCAACTATTTGAGCTACCCAGACCTCTTCCAAATTCTCCAAGAGCTAAAAGACAACAAGCTTCAACCATTCACAGATCTGATAGTGTAACTATCTCAAGGAATAGTGAAGCTTCAACAAGTGAATCACTTGATGAACCTCAAAACTCTTCAGGTGATCCATTACAACACTAGGTTGAAGGAAGTAGTATTTTAAAGGAACATGCAACTGTTAATACTACTTCACAGCCAACCATTGATGATGTTTCTCAGTCATTCTCAGTCCTCATTAAATGACTTTGAACACAGCTGGACAGAGTGTTCCAGTTCCTGATCAGAATATGTCCAACCTAGACCTATCTCTGCAACTGGAAGTGATTCCTCTCTTAAGATTCATAACACTCATCCAACTAAAAACATCATAGGGGATGTCACTGAAGGTGTGAGAACAAGAGGACAGACACATCATGGGAATGTCTATTTATACTCATGTTTTCTATCCCAGATGGAACCCAAGAAGGTAGAAGATGCCTTGAAAGATAGTAGTTGGGTTGAATCGATGCAAGAGGAGCTGCTTCAATTCAGAAGACAAAAAGTCTGGAATTTATGCCCACTACCATCTGGTTAAGTACCCATAGGCACTAAATGGGTTTTCAGAAAAGAAAGATGATAGAGGCTTGATTATCAAGAACAAAACAAGATTAGTAGTTCAAGGATACACCCAAGAGGAAGGAATTGATTATACTGATGTCTTTGCACCTGTTGCAAGACTTGGAGGCAATCAGGATCTTCCTTTCTTATGCGGCATCCATGAACTTTACTGTCTATCAACTTGATATCAAGTGTGTCTTTCTATATGGGGATATAGATAGGGAAATCTATGTATGCCAGCCTCCAGGATTTGAAGACCCACAGCATCCCAACTATATGTGCAAATTGGACAAAGCTCTATATGGGCTGCACCAAGCACCTAGGCTGTAGTATGAGACTCTATCTCAATTTCTTCTGAAAAGTGGCTACACCAGAGGTACCATTGACAAGACTCTCTTCATTAGAAAGTCTGGAAAGGACATTTTGCTTGTTCAAGTCTATGTTGATGACATCATATTTGGTTCTTCAAATGACCAAATGTGCAAAGACTTTGAAAGCATCATGAAAAGAAGTTTGAAATGAGTTCCATGGGAAGAATGGACTTCTTCCTTGGAATTCAGGTGAAGCAATTGAAGGAAGATTCTTCATCAATCAATCCAAGTATGTCAATGACATCTTAGAAAGATTTGAGATGAAGGACTGTAAGCCAGCCAAGACACCCATACCCAGAAACCATAATTTTTGCCCTGACCTTGAGGGGAGGATACTAATCAACATCAGTACAGAGAAATTATTGGTTCTCTGATGTACCTTACTGCTAGTAGACCTGATATCATGTTTGCTACTTGTATTTGTGTAAGATATCAGGTTGCTCCAAAGGTGTCTCACCTTGCTGCTACAAAGAGAATCCTCAGATACCTCAAAGGAGCACCTAAACTAGGTCTCTGGTATCCAAGAAATAGTGATTTCAATCTCTATGGATACTCTGACAGTGACTATGGTGGCTGCAACATTGACAAGAATCAACATCATAAGGATGTCAATTTCTTGGTGGAAGGATCATCTCATGACAATGCAAGAAACAATCCTGTGTATCTACATCAACTGCTGAAGCTGAATATATTGCTGCTGCTAGCTGCTGTGCTCAGCTGCTGTGGATTCAGAACCAGATGTTAGACTATGGATTCAACTTCATGAGCACTCCTATCCAAATTGACAACAATAGTGCTATCTCCATCACTGAAAATCCAGTGAAGCACTCCAAGACAAAGCACATTGATATCAGGTATCATTTCATTAGAGATATTTATGAGAAAATCTGATCAAGCTAATCAAAGTTGACTCAAATGAACAATATGCTGATTTGTTCACCAAAGCTTTTGATGAACAGAGGTTTAAATATCTCATATCAGCTATTGGATGATAAACATTGATTAAACTACCTCTTTTGAAAGCTTTTTAATATGTAATGTCTTGTGTCAATACAATCTAAGCCCTGTTACAAAAGATCTCTTTGAAATATTCGCAGTGTAAATTTCTTCCGAAGAGGAATTAAGTCTCGGAAGATATTCCTTAATATCTTCCGAAGCCAAATTCCTCCATGGAAATTTTCTTCTCGGAAGAGTTTTTAGTCTCGAAAGAAGCGATTGATTTCACATCAAATCTACTTCCGAAGCTTATAAAAATCTTCATTCGAGAAAACAGTTCTTACCTTCGGAAGCAATGCTTTGCTTCGAAAGAAAGAGTCGCCTTCGGAAGACAAATTACCTTCGAAAATATTTTTACACTCGGAAAAAGAGTTTTTACTGTGTAACGGGTATCTTTTTGGGCTCCACTCTGTAAAAGGTAAAGATTTTACTAATGATTGTCAGATTATTTAAATTTATCCCTTGCCGCCATTGTCATTTCATAACCGCAAACCATCATAACCGCCGAAAATCACCATAACTCCCCACAGTCACCCCCCACTGTTTAAATAATCTAGACTTGTTCAACTTTTACCAATTTACTGCCATAAAAGTTTCTTCACTTCCAATTCACCTAAGTTCAAACTGATCTTCATTCACCTTTCACAATGGCACTAAACCCTCAGCACAACCAAGTCGCATTACTTGATTCTTCAAGAGATGCTGACTTCTCTGCAATCATCATCTTTCTCTCTGAATCAACCTACTTCATAGCCCTTACCGTTAACCCCACTGTTTACTCTAACCAAATGGCGAATTTTAGGGAAATGGTCGAGCAGAAACCCTAAATGGAGTTCGTATACTAAGGAGCAGCATTTGTGGACAGGAGCTGATTCTTACTGAACAACTCATCAGGGAGCATCTAGAGCTCCAGGATGAAAGAGCTCCTATTGAGTTTCCCAAGGATGACTTAGACAGCACTTACACTCTAATGGGATATGGAGGAGATGTAAGCAGGTCAACTGTGTACAAGTTTAACTTCTCCTACAACTGGAAGTTTCTCTTGCACATTGTTCTCCACTGTCTGTCTAATAAGTCAGGGGATGGGATAAATTCCCTATGAACTAGGATGCTTAGTTCATGGGTTGGTGAGAGGCCTGCGCTTCAACTACTCAAGGTTTGTTCTGACTAACCTCATAAGGAATCTTCAAAGGGAAACATTCTTCATGTACCCTAGATTCCTTCAGCACATCATCAACTGTGAGTTGGACCAGAGTCAGCTTGTCTGTGCCTTTTACTCTAACTGTCCCTCACATGAGGCCTACCATCTTCAAGACTATGAAGAAGGTGTCCACCAACTTCACCAGAAGATACACTGATCTACTTCCAGGTATGATTGAGCACATAGCTCCTTGTGACATCCCTGTTAACCCCACAGTGATGAACCCACACCAGCAACCTTCACTACAAATCTCACATTACCTTCTCCACCCATCATAATCACATATCAAATACGCCCCAAACGAACCCTTGTTCAATCTACTCTGATTGAACAAGCTCCTCCTGTTCAATCCAAAAGGACTAGAGTGGAACAATGGGCTCCCACTCAGTCCGAGGTCACACCATCCTTCACTTTGACCTCAATTTGGGTTTTGAGCTTCCTCAGTCTCAAACCCAAGAGCCCGACACCCAAGCCTTTAGCCCATAGGGTGAGGATTTACACTCCCCTGTGCAGCCAATTAGGGACAGCCTCACCAGAGGCTCAATGCCTGTAGACATTGATCAAGGTCCCGGATCAGTAGGTTTAGCCTCCCTATCCTTTACTGATCTCCTTCTTAAAACTGATGAAGAGATAACATCTCTCCATGGCAATGAAGTTGATCTACCACACCCTCTCCAAGATCAACAGAACCTGGAGACATCCCTTATCTCTAGCCCCCATCAGCAAACCTTAACTGAGGTGAGTCCCACTGATGTGGAGGGGACTCATGTAGGCTCAGCTGCCACTACTAAGAGTCTCTCATTGAGCTCTCAGGACAGTGGTAACATTAATCAGGCTGAGTCTACGACAACTTTGCCCATTGATGTCTCTGAAAGAGATGACTTTGAGCAAAGGTATCCAGGGTGCCAAGAAGCCACATCTGGTGGTGAGACTGAACATACTAGGTATGTTATCTCATCTCCCCGTGATTCTTCACATGAAGATGAGGGAAGTATGCAACTCACCATTCAGTACTTGATCTCCAAGGTCTCAAACCTTGAATCTCAGGTTAGGATCTTAGAGAACAGGTTAGCCACTCAGCAACTTGAGATTGACAATCTCAAGGCTCAACTAGCTGAGACACAGACAGAGAGGTCTGTTAGGCATGTACCAATTCAAGTCTCATTGACTTCTTCCTCTAGCTCATCTAGCTCTCAAGATGATGCTACCAAAAAGGGGGAGAATGTTCAGAGACAAATACATGAGGAACCACCAGTCCAAGCTTCAATTTCCTACATCATCACTATGCCGAAGTCATCTCAATTTATCCTTCAGATTGACTCACAGATGATTAAGGATCTCTACAAACTTTTTATCAAGTTTGTATGGAGATCCTCCACCGATCAGCCAAGCCTTGATCCTACACTGATCTACTTTAGAGCTGAAGAGCTTCAAAGGATCACTGCACCTTCTACCACTGTGGAAGAAGTTGGTCAACCTAAGGTCCACATGGAACCTAAGATTCACTTCGAAGGGGAAATGGGGACTGATGGCCCAGCAACTGAAACAATTAGGACAGAAGTTGTATCTCCTTCAACTTCCGAAGCCACAAGGAAAGCTTCGGAAGAACCAGCTAAAGCCTCCGAAGAACAAGCTGAATCTTCCGAAGCTGAGATAGAAGCTGCGGAAGGACTGTTCCAGATGTTCGAGGACCTAATCATCACAGATGCAATCCTTGAAATGGTATCTGAGGTGGATAATGAGGACTCTCTCAAACCTTCTCCATCCCAAACACCATCTGTGCCTCTCTCTCAATCTGAACCCTCTATTTAAGAACCACCACAGACAAGCTCTTCAAAAGACAAAGGCAAAAGGAAGATGAAAGCGGAAGAGCTTCAGGAAGTGGAAAAGATTGAAAAGCTAAAGAAGAAAGGTAGATTCCCTACTGAAAAGCTGCTAGCTACTAGTTCAAAGGCAGTTGCAGCCAATCAGGAGGCAATCAACAACAAGAAGAGAGAGGAACTCATTGATCAGCTCATCAACTTAGGAGCTGCAAATGAAGAAGTACTCCTGCTACCACTAGAGGAGTTGGTGACTTTGGAGAGGACAACCAGACTAAAACAAGAAGAAGAAGCCAGGTTGGCCTTAGAGAGGGAAGAGGATGAACAGAGGAAAGCTGCCTTGCAGCTGAGGGAAGCTAGGATAAAATTCCTACTTTCTAGAGGCTTCAACCTTCAAGAACTTTCTCCACATGATAATGATACGATTCTGTGGCTCCACAACAAAGAGCAGGATCAAATGAAGAAAGAAAGGAAGAAGGCTGCAAGGGAAAAGAGTAAAGAGAAGAAGAAGAAGGAAGAAGAAGCAAGGATCTCTGCAACCAAGAAGCTTAGTGACAAAGCCTGGATGAAAGACTATCTTCGGGCTCATGGCTTCTCTGGTAGGCAGATGGGTCTTATGTCTGAAAAGACACTCCAGCGGATTGTCAGTGAAATGAAAGCTGACATCCGTATGGGAAAGAAGAAAGAGATGTACAGAAGGGGACAGGGAATGATCCTCACCCCAACCACTCAACCACAACCAACACCAGAAGAACCAATCCCATTCTCCTTCCCCATCAAAACTAAGCCCTTAGATGAACCCTTCACCCCTAAGCCTACAACTCTACTCATACCCACTTCATCACCTCAACCACCTAAACTTCCCATCCTTCAACCCAAAACACAACCCAGAACCACTAAATCCAAACCTACCCAACCGGTACCTAGACCATCCCCTCAGCCTTCTCAACATCTCTCTCTTGAAGAGTTTAAGGAGATCAAGACAAAGCTCAACAATTGCACAACTTTGAGCAACATCTCCTGTGAGGAAGATCTCATCAACATCACCTATGTTAATGACTCTTCAAGTTCCCTCACAAGAGATCAATTTCTTGATTTGCCTAGAGGACCTTTGGGCCAGGCTGCAAGACTTCTAGGTCTCAACTCTGATTCCCTGAATGTTGAAGAGAAGGGACTTAGAAGAAAACTGGTGACTCTGCTGGATACAAGGAAGGAGGACAGGATTCCTAGTCAGTCTCCTGTGCCTAGAAAAAGTATAATCCAGTGGAGGTTTGATGAAACTTCTCATAACTTTGTTGTGGAAAGGGAGAATGGTGAAATCAACCGATTCAATGCAACTTCTCTGTTGCACCTCAGCAGATTTGACATTGCTGAGCTTGCAGAGAAGCCATTCTCCAACCCCTCCAACTCTAAGACTGCTGCTCTCATCAAGAATCATCTCAGCAGTCTTCACTTGGCTGAACCAACTACAAAGGCCAGGATTAAAGAAGAGTTGAAGTTGAGAAGATAGGAAGAAAAGGAAAGATGTACCACCAAGGGCACAGCCTTTCTACAGATGGTGGAGGGTCCAGAATTGGAACCTATAGTTGGATGGGAATATGACTATAGTTCCCTTCAACTAACTCTTTTCAGAGGGCCACAGCAAATGGTACATATAATCCAAGGTAACAGACTGGATGTTCTGTCTACCAAGGATTTGTACAAACTTCTCAGCACCACATCAGGGAAGAACAAGGAAACAGATAGGTATCTACTTTTCTTGGTGCTGAAAGTTTTGAGAAGAAGAGGGAAGTGAAGTTTTGGTAGCATCAGCCTAGGGGAAGTTTGTTGGATCATGATAAAGGCTGGTGCAACCAAAACCATTTCACTTAGTCAATTTTGGTGCTACATTCAAAGGCTTCCAAAGCTAAGTACGGGAACTTCCGAAGTTTGAAGAGTTCTTCCGAAGACAAGTGAAAGATCAACTTCCAAAGACAAACTCTACTTCCGAAGACAAAGAAGAAGTCCCCAAGCCTCGGAAGAAGCAGTATTCCGAAGTATAAGTGGCTTCGGAATAAGTTATTCTTTCGAAGTAATTTAACCTTCGGAAGACACTGCTATAAACCAGTGGACATAAGTATGGTCTCTGACATTCCGCTGCAGACTTCTGATACAGCATGGCTTCTTCCTAAAGAGCCATGTAGTTGACCATACTTTATTCCATTGTTTACCTTTTTATGATAGTACATGTTACTAACCTTAGTTGGTGACAAAAGGTAAGTCAGGGACATGTCCTGACTACCAAATCTCAGATAAAATATCGGAGATACCTTAACCTATAGTCTTGTAGTATAGGCTTTTGGTTATAGGTTTCCAGTTGGTATCAAAGTATATCCGGCTGTAGGTAGTATTATATATGTAGTTCTCATTGTAACTCATTAGATAGAGATTGTGCTTGCAAGAGTCTTGTAATCCTTTGAGTTGAGAATCAATATATAAAAGTACCTTGAAAATTTACTTCCTGTGTTTATTATCATTTGTTACTTGTTATATTGTGATAAACTTTTGTTAGACTCGTTCTGAGTGTTGTTCTAGGTGAGTTTGAGAGAAAACCACTTGTTAAGTGACCAATACCGATCCTGCAACGTATTTGGACTTATTCTAAGTTAGCTGGTTTTATGAGATTGACCTGTTATATGATTTCATGAAACTCAATCGAAGGTAACAAAAAACTAGAGTTCATGCTATATTTCATGAAACTCGGGATCGTTTATCTCACATTACCGTTTTTGAACTTTTGCTTCAAGCCTCTCGAGGATTGTTTTTTGCTGTGTTTTTTTCTTATATTTGAGTGACGTATTAAGGCACCAACTCATTATGATAAAATTCAATAGCTTTAGTCTTCATTTGGTATTTGAATTTAGTTGATGAACTTATGGTTTCAAAATAAGGTAACTCTAAGTATGAGGAGGCAAGAGAACATGTATTCATTAAGGTGAGAATTTTGTTAGTTTTAACTTGCTTCAGTTTGTTATCTTTAATGTTAATAAGAATTATTACACTCCAAATTATGCCTGATTAGTTTTAATTTTCTAGCACTGATTCTCACTTTCTTAAATCAAGTTTTTTTAGTATTAACTAATGTTAATGACAATTAATTACACCCTTAATTGTGTCTGACATACTAATTTTAATTTTTAGTTATTTACATCTATTATTTATAGGATATAGAAGCGAAGGAATTTGGCTCCTGCATTTCAAATCTGCGAGGACCTGAATCTTAAGTTAAAAATCAGGCTCATTGGCGCCTGAACAACAAAGGGGTTCCATTGGTGAGTTAAAATTTACAATTTTATGAAGTAAAAAAAATCAAATGTAAAAAGATCACTATCAAAGTGATCTCACTTTTAATTTTAAGTTTCAATCTACGAATTTGTTTGTGTTTTAGAAACATGGAGTGTAGTGTAGGTCCTAAAATGGTCAATCGGAATTAGGAGAAATGGGATCAGTATCATGGAATACTTGTGAAATTTGATGGAAATGTTAGTCGCGTTTCGGATATGAAGTTTCATTTGAAGCTTTAGACAAAGGTGCTATTGAGATATTGGGCCCTTATGGTCGCTTGCTCCAATGCTTGGTGGATCGGTCAATGGAAAATCGCTAGCGATCTCAGAAGCACAAGGAAGCAGAAGAAAGAAGGCCCACCAGATTGATTGACCTACTAATCGGAGAGTCGAGAGACAGAGACAGGAAACTGACAGTCGAACCCAACGAGTGAAGTATACGTAAGGAGTCAGAAGAAAGCAATAAAAAAATAAAGATTTCACGGCGATATAAATTCCGTCATATAAAGAAGATGGATCCGTTTAAGAAGAATAAGCAACGATTTTATCCACTATAGTTCGACTCGAAAGGTCTTTCCTTAGCATTAGCCAACTTTTAATCTATTATAAGCCACCAAAATATAATAAGAATGTACTTCGATTGCTACACTTTTAGCTCATCACCACATCAACAGGTTCGGGTCAAAACGAGTAATTTCAAGCATGAGTATTACACACTTAAAGTTATAATTCGGGGCAGTTTTGGATGTTGCAAGTATGTGACTTTTAGATTTTGCATTTGAGTGTGTTTAGCGTCACTGTTTGACCATGATTTAGGTTTTATTAATTTTAAAAATTGCAAGTACTGAGCTAAAGAAGCGGCAGGAAACGAAAGACCAAATCAAGACAAAAAGTTGAGAGATGGCAGATGCAATTCAATTAAAATTTACCCAACCCTTAGTAATGTCATTTTGCCGAAAGTTTTACGTTATTCAGGTTGTTGTTAAAAGTCTCAATTTCACTATTTTTAAGTAAAACTATATTATATTCTTCCAAGGATTTGTATATATAACTTATGAAATAAGTATTGCTATGTAAATAGTCGTCTCCGCCGCATCACGCGGGTTTCTTACTAGTATATAATATATATATATATATATATATATATATATATATATATATTAGAAATTATAATAAAAAGTAACGTGGTGTGACATGTGTCAGCATCACAATTCTTCCCACCAAAATTTTCCCATTTCTCTCTCCTATTAAATAATTACCTTAATTATTAATAATATTATTTAATATTTTTTTAGATTAAAATATTTTTTTATAAATTTAGAAAAATATTATTATTAATGTTATTTCTAAATAAACAATTTTTAAATAATATTTTTTCTAAAATATCAAACTTTGTTAAAAATACGATATATTATAAAATTAGTATTTTTAAAAAGTAAATTATTTAAAAACCAAAAATAATTTAATTTAGGAGTTATGATAATAAAATATTTAAAAAATAATATTTTATACGGCTTGTTTTAGAACAAAATATTATTTTTAAAAAAAATTAAAAACAAAATTATAAAAAGTTGATATCATTGTTTTATTACTTAGAGTACTTATACGTAATTTTATTCATATCATATCTTGGAATATTATTTTATTTTTCATAAATTTTATTATATTAATATTTTATTTATTTAACTTGTGTAATAAATGGGTTTTCTAAAACTAGTATAATACTAAAAGAGTAACTTGAGGGACACTTGTCACATTTCTAGGCCCCCTAAGTTTGTTTTTTCCGACTCTCTCTCCTTTTAAATAGTTACCTAAATTAAATATTAAATAATTCTAATTCTTGTTAAGATTAAAAACATTTCTTAATAAATTAAAAAATATGTTTTTTTATTAATGTTATTTCTAGAAAATAAATTTTTATAAAATAAGAGTTTTTCTAAAACATCAGACATTTTTAAAAATATGAAATATCTTAAAATTGATGTTTTTAAAAAGTAAACTTCTTTATAAACTAAAAATAATTAAAATTAGGAGTTGTAATAAAAGTTTTAAAAATGATATTTTTAATACGGTTGTTTGGAAAAAATGGTTAAGTTTTTTTGAAATAAAAATTAAAATCATTACTTATAATTATTACTCATATTTAATTTTAATATTATCTTATTTTAAAATATCATTTTATACTTCATAAACTTTCACCATAATTAATATTTATTTTTTAACTCGTGTAATACACGAGTTTACTAAAGTTAGTATTATATAAATAACAATCAACAACTAATCAATTCTATTGTTTCAACCCATGTAATATATTTAGTTTATTTATGTTTTTATGTTATTTTAATAATTAACACTCCACTTCCCGTGTAAAACACGGGTAACTAAAGCTAGTGCGTGTGTGTGTGTGTGTATATATATATATATGGTCGGGTTCTTTACAAGACTCCTTCTAAATTGAGAACTACAAGAACTATTATTAACCATCGATTAACTTGATCAATGATTGTAATTAAAAAGAGTAAAAATTATAAATATCAATTTAATTAAATGACCTTAGATTAAAACAAAGGGTGTGATAGTAAATTTATCTTTTCTCTCTCCAATTACTTGTTAATTCATTAATTGGTTATCTCTCCTCTCTTCTCTCTCATATCTCATCTCTAAAAATTTATATAAATGTAAACTAGTGCACTTTTCAAAAAATATGTTAACAGTTTGCATACTACATACATGTCAGTTCAATATTATCATGTTACCATACCAATATCAAAATTAAATGTACCATATATGCTAACAAAGAAAAAAACAAGTGTTTACATATATGTAAATTAGTGTAATCTAATGGTTTGCATATTACAGTACCAATAACAAAATTAAAAGCAACGTTGTATATTTATAATTGTTTTTGTATCAAATTAAATTGGTGTATATGGCTTGTAAACAAAAATATTTTATCTTAATTTAAAAAGATGATAACACGACATATATATGTTAGCTTTGTGGATATATATTTCAAACTTAAGCAATTAACATTTATCTAAATCAATGAATTTTGAAAGATACTTGTTGTATTATGATGTTTGGTTACATGTCATTATATCAAATTTATATATATTTAAAAGAATTTACACAAGCAAACTAAAAACAATAACCAAACTTTCATTCATATAATTACGATTTACATATACAAAATCAAATATTAAACTTGTTGTTTACGTATGTGTAAACAAACTTACACATGCGTTTACATATACGTATATTTGTATACATATAGTAAGTTGTACAACTCGTAATTTTATAAGATTTCCTACATAATTAAAACCAAAATCATACATGATGAACAAACCTTTTTAGAATTATCAAGCAAACAACTTCATGAGGGATTCTGATTTTAAGAGTCCCAGGAATCTGGCCGGAATTTACAAATATTCGCTTGAATTTTAAGAGTCCCAGGAATCTGGCCGGAAAGTTGCCGGAATCTCTTCGTAAAACTTGCCGGAATTCTGATTTTTGGTTGATTTTGACCGCCTAGGGTCAAATTTGACCACCATTGACAGCCTAGCGATTAAATGGCCGAGTAGGTTAAAGTTACATGGTGGGCGGCCGACTACCGACTAGTTGTCGATTAATTGGCCGCTTAGACCGATTTTTGCAATGCTGAGGGAACCCTTTAGAATGTGGATGAGGCCATAGTCCATGGACCATCATGAGACGGTCATATCAATACTATAGTGCTTTTTATGACCAAATATATCAATATACTTAATACATAAATAAATGAATGAATAGAGGTCTAGACATCCTGATGATAAGATGTTTTTATTCTATGCAAGCACTCAAGAGTGTTTAAATCTTATGTTCATTAAGAAGTTGTCATTCATCAAAACACGGGTATGGCACACACATGTTAATGAACTGGTAGATATCTCTCTATCATATGTTGCATTTGTCTATTTGGTTCTAAAGTATATGGATATATGCAAAACACTATTTCAAACTATTCATATTTAGCATGTTAAATTAAAAACTAGGACATGTATCACATCCCCATTCATCTCTCCTTAATTTCGATTTAGTAATACATATATTTATGTGTAAGGCCCCGCTCACCGGGCACCTTACGGTTGGTTCTTCATTGCATATATTTTAGATAAACAATGTTTAAACATACTTTTAATACATGATCATAACATACGCAGCGGAATTAATAAAGAAAACATAAATACATTCTCATTCATTCATAAAAGTCATTACATCATTGACACGATTACAAAATACAACTTTCTAACTTTACTATAGTTGCTGAGGAGACACATAGAAACCCGAGATTACCTAGTGATCTCGTTTATGAGAATGCTCAACAACTATAGGGGCTTAACTATACTATGACTGCTGCTGATGAATATTCCTCAGCAATCATAGGGTCGTATAGCGACCTCTACCAAAATAAGAAAATATATTTTTCTTCATAAAGAAGATATTAAATTCAAAAATATATAAAGGAGATTTCTTGAGTAATCTCGTTGATTCAGATCCTCAAGAAATCTCGTAATGGCAGGCAACGTGACTTGTTGCGTGCGTTACGGGCCCGCAACACGTGACGTTGCAGCATTACACAATGGAGAATGCCCTCCCAAAAGAACTGAGTAGCCGTCTTGTGCCATCCTCAGCAACACTACCTGCGAACTGGAAAACACATAAAAGTCAGCGTTGCTGAGTGAGTTCTAGTTTTTATAATAAAACATACTTTCATTCTTATTAACCGTTCTTTCATACATGTGCTCACACATCATACGTACACGCAGATAATATTATTATTATCTTATTATTCATTACTTACTTTCGTTCGTGTACACTTCCTCATTCTCGTTTACTTTCATACATACATACTTTACATACTTCACATACTTTCGTATGTCTTTTCTTTCATTCATACTTTCACTACATACGTTCGAACCTTCATTCTGTTTATTCATTCATTTATTTCTTTCGTTCGAACGTTCATTACATTCGGTGACATGTACACTACCCCCTTTCATCATACGTACTACTGGTGCTGGACCTGTGGTGGTTAGCCACGAACGTTGTGCACAAATGCTGATCCAGTCACCTAGGGTAGGTACAAGCACCACTTATCTTTCACTTTACTTCTGGATCAATGCCGTATGCTTTACCCCGAACGTTGTGCACAAATGCTGGTGCTGGACCTGTGATGATCAATCACGAACGTTGTGCACTAATGCTGATCCAGTCACCTAGGGTAAGCAGCAAGGATCCCATACATACTTCTGGTCAATCACAAAGACTGACCCCGATGTACATCCTTCGGGGTAGCTAACCCGTACACCGTTGAGCTAACACCTGCCAGGGGTGTGCACCTCCTTCATTTTGCTTGCAAGCCTTTATTACATTCATTCATTCGTTAATGCATGCATTCATTCATCATGTTCCTTCTTTCATTATCTTTCACTTTACGTTCTTAATACATTCGTTACATTCGTTCATTCATTCACGTAAAGTTATTAAAAGATAAGACACATACACTTAAGGAACATAATTACTTACATATCATCAGTATTCATCATCTATCATGACAACATCATTCTAACATACATACATCATACATACAATTCTACATTCACTCACATCAGCCCTGTTCGGGCGACTGAACTACTGCCAGTCGCATGTCCTCCATGCGACTGGGCCATGCGATTGGGCTATCATGCGAATGGGTACTCAAACGTGCGATTGGACTTCCTTCCGTACGACTAGACACTATGCGACTGGGTTATATGCGACTAACTCTTAACCGTGCGACTGAACTACTCTGCGATTGAACTTATGCGACCGAAACTCTCAGTCGCATCACCTATCGTGCGACTGAGACTTAATCGGGCGTCTGGGCCTCAGTCGGGCGACTGGACATCAATTATTACTCATTCGGCCGAATGGCCCTTCAGTCGCATAACCCTAACTGGGCAGCGACTGGAGTTCTTCACAAACAGCAGTCGCGAACCCCCACACCCAAACTCGTCAAAAACCCATTTTTAGCCCAAATTGACCCTCCCAAAGCTCAGGGATTCATACAAGGACATCATACAAACATATACAAGTCCTACTTCTTACTATAAACGCATTACTCATAATTTACTCAAATGGGTCAACTTTCACTTTTACAAAACTAGGGTTATATGTGATTCCAGCCCCAAAATCAGTTAAAAACATGTAAAGAAGGGGTCCTAGAACTCACATTGTCAGGTAGAAGTAGATGAACTTCGACTTGACTAGCTTCACGACAATCGGGCAGCACTTTCCCTTCTTTCTTTCTCTTCTCGGTCTCTTTCTGCTCTTTGTCGCCTCTGCTCTCTCTCTCTCCCCGACTGAAAAATGGGGAGGAGAATGGAGCTGCTCTTTTTTTTATACCCACTTCTCAGTCGCATCTGGTCCAGGGGCGACTGGACCTTCAGTCGCATCAACACTGTGCGATTGGACCTCAGTCGTATATGTTCCATGCGACTCATACTCCATTCGGGCGATTGAACTCCAATCGTGTGGTTGAGCTCCAATCGGCCGAATAGTCATGCGGTTGAACTTCAGTCGCATAAATCACAGGCGACTGAAGCTCAGTCGCATCACATGCTGAGAAGTCAAACTTTCGGGTGTTACAAGTCCACCCCCCTTATTTTAGGTTTCGTCCCCGAAACCTGTCATTCTTCGAACAGTCGTGGGTAATGCTGCCTCATTTCTTCTTCAGTTTCCCACGTCGACTCGGATCCCTTCCTGTGCTGCCACTGTACCCGCACAAGGGGAACCACTTTATTCCTCAACCTCTTCTCTTTGCGATCTATGATCGCCACTGGTTGCTCTACATAATTGAGCTTCTCGTCTACCTCGATATCATCCAGTGGAACGACCATGTCCTCGTCTGCCAAACATTTCCTCAGATGAGACACGTGGAAAGTCGGGTGGATTCCACTTAGTTCGTCTGGCAGATCTAACCTATAGGCCACCTCCCCTACTCGAGCAACAATTCGGAAAGGGCCTATATACCGCGGACTCAACTTACCCCGCTTCCGGAATCGAATGATCCCTTTCCAAGGTGAGACCTTCAACATAACCCGGTCTCCCACTTGGAACTCAATTGGTCTGCGTCTTTTGTCGGCATACGACTTCTGTCGGTCTTTGGCTGCCTTCATATACGCTTTAATTCTTTCGAGCTTTTCATTCGTAGCCTCTACCACTTCGACGCTTCTCAATTCTTGCTGACCAATTTCACCCCAACAGACGGGGGTCCTGCATCTTCTACCGTATAACATCTCGTAGGGTGGCATGCCAATGCTAGCATGATAACTGTTGTTGTACGAGAACTCAGCTAACGGTAGATGGTCATCCCAACTTCCTCCGAAATCAATAACACATGCCCGAAGCATGTCCTCCAGGGTCTGAATGGTCCTCTCTGACTGACCGTCAGTTTGAGGATGATAAGCCGTGCTAATATGCAACCTCGTCCCCATGGCATCATGGAATTTCTTCCAAAATTTGGATGTAAACCGGGTGTCGCGATCAGACACAATCGACACCGGTACACCATGACGAGTTACGATCTCTTTAATGAAAAGATCGGCCAACCTTTCGGACGAATATGTCTCCCGCATCGGTAAGAAGTGAGCACTCTTCGTCAATCGATCCACAATCACCCAGATCGTATCATACCCTTTAGGGGTACGTGGCAGTTTTGTGATGAAATCCATGGTGATGTGTTCCCACTTCCACTCCGGGATGTCCAAAGGTTGAATCTTTCCATACGGCTTCTGGTGCTCCGCCTTCACTTGCAAACACGTGAGGCATTTACTCACATACTCCACCACATCGCGTTTCATACCCGGCCACCAATAATCTTTCTTCATATCTTGGTACATTTTGGTGGCACCGGGATGAATGGAGTATCGAGACTTATGGGCTTCATCCAGAATCTTCATTCGCAGATCCCTAGACGAGGAATCCACATACGCCCAAATCGAGTTCTAACACCCGTCGCGTTCTCACCCAACTCCGCGACCAGACCTCTCATGCGTTCCGAGTTAAGATGTTCGTCTTTCAAGGCTTCATCTTGGAACTCTTTGACCTGTTTCATCACGTCGGAGGTCATGATTAACTGGTACGCCTTCACTCGAATTGGCTCGGGCCTCTCTTTTCGGCTAAGGGCATCCGCCACAACGTTGGCTTTGCCCGGATGGTAATGGATCTCACAATCATAGTCTTTTATAAGCTCCAACCATCGCCGTTGCCTCATGTTCAAATCTTTTTGCTCGAAGAAGTACTTCAAGCTTTTGTGATCCGTGAAGATGGTGCACTTCGTCCCGTACAGATAGTGCCGCCAGATCTTCAACGCGAAAACCACAGCTGCTAGCTCCAAGTCATGAGTAGGGTAATTAACCTCATGAACTTTCAGTTGTCGGGATGCATAAGCTATCACCTTTCCCCTCTGCATCAATACACATCCCAACCCCGAGTAGGAGGCATCAGAATAAACTACCAAATCTTCACTCCCTTCGGGTAATGCCAATACTGGAGCTTGGGTCAGTCTTGTCTTCAGTTCTTCGAATGCTTTCTCCTGTGCCTGACCCCATACAAACTTCACATCCTTCCGGGTCAACTTGGTCAGTGGAGAAGCAATTTTGGAAAAGTCCTGGATAAACCTTCGGTAGTAGCCCGCCAAGCCCAAGAAACTACGGATCTCGGACGGCGTCTTCGGAGACTTCCATTGCATCACTGCTTCTACTTTCGCCGGATCGACCATAATTCCATCCGGGTTTACCACGTGACCCAAGAATTGAACTTCACGCAACCAGAATGCGCACTTGGAGAACTTAGCATACAACTTCTCCCTTCTCAACGTCTCCAGAACTTCACGAATGTGACCGGCATGCTCAGTCTCACTCTTTGAATAAATCAAGATGTCATCAATGAATACAATCACTGATTTATCCAACATCGGCCGGCACACCCTATTCATCAGGTCCATAAAAGCAGCTGGCGCGTTGGTCAAACCAAAGGACATAACGAGGAACTCATAATGACCGTAGCGCGTACGGAAAGCTGTTTTAGGGACATCCTGCTCCTTCACCTTCAGTTGATGGTAGCCTGATCGAAGGTCTATACGTGAAAACCAACTAGCACCCTGAAGTTGATCAAACAAGTCATCGATCCTCGGCAAGGGGTATCTGTTCTTTATTGTCAGCTTATTCAGATCGCGGTAGTCGATGCACATCCTCATACTACCGTCCTTCTTCTTTACAAACAGGACCGGAGCACCCCAAGGTGAGATACTTGGTCTAATAAACCCCTTATCCAGTAGCTCTTGTAACTGTTCCATCAACTCTTTCATCTCTGTCGGGGCCAATCGGTATGGTGCCTTGGCAACAGGTTGGGCGCCTGGTACTAAATCAATCTGGAACTCGATCTCTCTGTCAGGTGGCAATCCCGATAAGTCTTCCGGGAACACGTCTGGGAACTCACACACAACCGGAACATCAGACAGTTGTGGTGCTGGCTTCTCTACATCTTTCACATAACATACATAGGCGTTACATCCACGCCTCATACATTTCCCCGCCACTGCCATTGAGATCACTTTCGGAATCGTAGTAACCCGATCCCCATAAACTACCACTGGACTACCATCAGGCGCTGTCAAACTGATCATCTTCTTGCGACACACAATGTTCGCCTCGAAGTCTGCCAACCAATCCATTCCAAGCACCAAATCGAACCCACCTAACGTCATCGTAAAGGGTTTAACTGGAAATTTGTGACCCTCCAGTTCTACATCGCAACCCTCAATTACCTCAGAGATCCTGGTGGTTTTACCTATAGCGGTCTCTACATCAAACGGCACATCCACACGCCTACTACTAACAGGCAATTTGGCACTAAAAGCAGCAGAAATAAAACTCCTACTGGCGCCTGAATCAAATAATACTGAGGCTAAAGTTTGGTTCACCAGAAACGTACCGGACACTACATCAGGGTCCGTCCTAGCCTCTTCCTGCGTCATCGTGAACGCTCTGGCGCTTGCCTTCGACCCTTCACCCACTGCCTTCTTCCCGCCGGAACTCCCAGACCTCGGCTTCTTGCAATCTTTGTTCATATGACCACTTTCCCCGCAGTTAAAGCACTTCATCGCCCTACACTCCTTAGCCATATGACCGGGCTTTCCACACTTAAAACATACATTCAACCCCCATCTGCATTCACCACCGTGCTCTCGCCCACACTTTTCACACTTTCTCGACCCTGCACTTGTCACGACCACACGGCGATCATCAACCCGTGCCTTTTTACCACTCGTCGAAGTATCACCCCGACCGAACCTCTTTCCTTGCCACTTCTTCTCATCACTTCCCTTCTTACTGCCCTCAGATTTCACCAAAGCAGCTCGTTCATCATACAACCTCCCAGCTAAATCCACCGCCGACCTGAAAGTACTCGGTCGGGCGGAAATCAAATGCCAACGAATCTCAGATGGCAGCCCCTGAATATACCGGTTAATCTTTCGAGACACCGGCGTCACTTGCTCTGGCACCAACAGTGCCAACTCGTTAAACTTAGTCGTGTACTGCTGATGGGTCATCGTCCCAGCCTCCAGCTGCAGGAACTCCCTTTCTATTCTATCCATTTCCCGGCGAGGACTGAATTCCTCGATCACCAGCCTTTTCAGCTCAGCCCACTTCATCTTCCCTATAGCCCTGGTACCCTCAGCTTGGACTATATTCTTCCACCAACATAAAGCCGACCCTGTGAAAGAGTGGGTAGCAAACTTCACCTTCTTGTCCTCCTGACAGTCACTAATATCGAGGACAGCCTCCATTTCCATCACCCATTGGTGAGCATCAGTAGCAGTACCGGAGCCATCAAAAGTTGGAGGCTTGCACCTCATGAATTTCCCATAATCACAACCCCGGGCTGTCTCCCGTACCTGCTCTTCCTCTTCTTCCTCTTCATCGTCCGACAATACTGTTTCTACCCCTGCCTGTTGTTGCCTACCTGAGGACCGATTCCTCCCTCGTCTATCATCCTCACGTACTGCTTTCATCACTTCTGTCATTACAGACGGTAAGATCGTCTGCATAACCTGGTGCACTTCCTCAACCACCGCCTCTTTTACCGAGGCTCTCAACTTGGCGCTTTCGTCCATCTCTTCCTGGTGAGGAACCTCGTTCTCCTCCCGAACTACTTTCTCTTTCCTAGATCTTCCTCGCGTGATACGCGGCTCATCACCACGTTCACCATCACGGGAAGCATCAGATGATCTATCACCGACCATCTTCTATCACACTGAAAGATTAAAACACCAACACGGTCATTCAAGGAAATAGCTCAGTTTACGTCAAGCATAGTAAGTCCCTAATTACAGTGGCCAGTTGTGATTAGCCACTTACTCTACTCTTCGTACCCCGAGCATCACCTATCCTGACTACATTAGTATCTCAGTCTAACAGTACACATCATTCACATAACAAGCGCACATAATAACCAGTTAATCTTTAAGAAAATACCTGATGGCACGCGTCTACTCAGATGGCATTCTCATTCTCCCTGTCCCATTCTCAGTTTAAGTTTAGGTTTATTATGAAAATTTACCCATTTTACTTAAACTTTTGCTCTGATACCAACTTGTAAGGCCCCGCTCACCGGGCACCTTACGGTTGGTTCTTCATTGCATATATTTTAGATAAACAATGTTTAAACATACTTTTAATACATGATCATAACATACGCAGCGGAATTAATAAAGAAAACATAAATACATTCTCATTCATTCATAAAAGTCATTACATCATTGACACGATTACAAAATACAACTTTCTAACTTTACTATAGTTGCTGAGGAGACACATAGAAACCCGAGATTACCTAGTGATCTCGTTTATGAGAATGCTCAACAACTATAGGGGCTTAACTATACTATGACTGCTGCTGATGAATATTCCTCAGCAATCATAGGGTCGTATAGCGACCTCTACCAAAATAAGAAAATATATTTTTCTTCATAAAGAAGATATTAAATTCAAAAATATATAAAGGAGATTTCTTGAGTAATCTCGTTGATTCAGATCCTCAAGAAATCTCGTAATGGCAGGCAACGTGACTTGTTGCGTGCGTTACGGGCCCGCAACACGTGACGTTGCAGCATTACACAATGGAGAATGCCCTCCCAAAAGAACTGAGTAGCCGTCTTGTGCCATCCTCAGCAACACTACCTGCGAACTGGAAAACACATAAAAGTCAGCGTTGCTGAGTGAGTTCTAGTTTTTATAATAAAACATACTTTCATTCTTATTAACCGTTCTTTCATACATGTGCTCACACATCATACGTACACGCAGATAATATTATTATTATCTTATTATTCATTACTTACTTTCGTTCGTGTACACTTCCTCATTCTCGTTTACTTTCATACATACATACTTTACATACTTCACATACTTTCGTATGTCTTTTCTTTCATTCATACTTTCACTACATACGTTCGAACCTTCATTCTGTTTATTCATTCATTTATTTCTTTCGTTCGAACGTTCATTACATTCGGTGACATGTACACTACCCCCTTTCATCATACGTACTACTGGTGCTGGACCTGTGGTGGTTAGCCACGAACGTTGTGCACAAATGCTGATCCAGTCACCTAGGGTAGGTACAAGCACCACTTATCTTTCACTTTACTTCTGGATCAATGCCGTATGCTTTACCCCGAACGTTGTGCACAAATGCTGGTGCTGGACCTGTGATGATCAATCACGAACGTTGTGCACTAATGCTGATCCAGTCACCTAGGGTAAGCAGCAAGGATCCCATACATACTTCTGGTCAATCACAAAGACTGACCCCGATGTACATCCTTCGGGGTAGCTAACCCGTACACCGTTGAGCTAACACCTGCCAGGGGTGTGCACCTCCTTCATTTTGCTTGCAAGCCTTTATTACATTCATTCATTCGTTAATGCATGCATTCATTCATCATGTTCCTTCTTTCATTATCTTTCACTTTACGTTCTTAATACATTCGTTACATTCGTTCATTCATTCACGTAAAGTTATTAAAAGATAAGACACATACACTTAAGGAACATAATTACTTACATATCATCAGTATTCATCATCTATCATGACAACATCATTCTAACATACATACATCATACATACAATTCTACATTCACTCACATCAGCCCTGTTCGGGCGACTGAACTACTGCCAGTCGCATGTCCTCCATGCGACTGGGCCATGCGATTGGGCTATCATGCGAATGGGTACTCAAACGTGCGATTGGACTTCCTTCCGTACGACTAGACACTATGCGACTGGGTTATATGCGACTAACTCTTAACCGTGCGACTGAACTACTCTGCGATTGAACTTATGCGACCGAAACTCTCAGTCGCATCACCTATCGTGCGACTGAGACTTAATCGGGCGTCTGGGCCTCAGTCGGGCGACTGGACATCAATTATTACTCATTCGGCCGAATGGCCCTTCAGTCGCATAACCCTAACTGGGCAGCGACTGGAGTTCTTCACAAACAGCAGTCGCGAACCCCCACACCCAAACTCGTCAAAAACCCATTTTTAGCCCAAATTGACCCTCCCAAAGCTCAGGGATTCATACAAGGACATCATACAAACATATACAAGTCCTACTTCTTACTATAAACGCATTACTCATAATTTACTCAAATGGGTCAACTTTCACTTTTACAAAACTAGGGTTTATATGTGATTCCAGCCCCAAAATCAGTTAAAAACATGTAAAGAAGGGGTCCTAGAACTCACATTGTCAGGTAGAAGTAGATGAACTTCGACTTGACTAGCTTCACGACAATCGGGCAGCACTTTCCCTTCTTTCTTTCTCTTCTCGGTCTCTTTCTGCTCTTTGTCGCCTCTGCTCTCTCTCTCTCCCCGACTGAAAAATGGGGAGGAGAATGGAGCTGCTCTTTTTTTTATACCCACTTCTCAGTCGCATCTGGTCCAGGGGCGACTGGACCTTCAGTCGCATCAACACTGTGCGATTGGACCTCAGTCGTATATGTTCCATGCGACTCATACTCCATTCGGGCGATTGAACTCCAATCGTGTGGTTGAGCTCCAATCGGCCGAATAGTCATGCGGTTGAACTTCAGTCGCATAAATCACAGGCGACTGAAGCTCAGTCGCATCACATGCTGAGAAGTCAAACTTTCGGGTGTTACATTATGATAGGTTTTTTTCATACAATATAAAAGAACAAGCTAACTCACATTAGCAGTACATATCAGAGGCGAACAACTTTCACTAACTCGTATAACTTACAAAGTCGGCCCTACCCAACCCCAGACCCCCGACCTAGCCATTTCAGTTCAGTTTGGTCCAAACCCAAGAAAACCTGAAAGGCGATTGAAAGATCAATTTTGGCATTTGATATCTTTCAAACATAAAATATAATACTACATAAAATATGATAATACATTTAATAAGTATAAATTAAGTATGTGTGTGTGTATATATAGGGGACTAGTGAAAATGCCTGTGCGTTCTGGCGGCTGTTGCGTGATTTTTGTGAATTCGATTTTAGTTTCTATCGGCCCGGTGCGTTATGGCATAAATTAAAAAATCAAAATATAATTACTGAAAAAATTGAATGAAAAAAAACAACTACATATATTACAAAAGTCTTTAAAACAACTATATTATCCCAACAAGATTAGCGAAAACATGAGTGGTATTTATGGTCGAGAATCACTTATTACCTAGATTTTAGGGAGGGTTTCGTTTTATAAATGTAGGTTAGAGTTTTATTACTATCGGATGCAGCTTTCGATGATAATTTGCATATACCGGAGAAAGTTAATAGAGAAATTGTCACTACAAATTACCATCTTAATTGTTATTGAGTTGTTAACAACCGACAAGGGAAAGAAAAAGAGGGATTAGTGCTCAATCGCAATGGATGAACGACGTTGAAAGTAAATGATGTTTTGTTTGGCCGCGTGTAAATGCTTTACCATTTTTATTATAAGCATCATATGTTATACTTTATTGTAAGGGCATAAATGGAATAAGATGGTTTATTTTTTAAAATTGAAGTATAACTTTTCATATGGGTGTATTAATCCACTAGCTTTAGTAAATCTGTGTATTACACGAGTTGAATAAATAAAATATTAATATGATAAAACTTATTAATTTATAAAATGATATTCTAAGATATGATATGACTGAAATTGCGTACAAGTAAAGACTATAATTAATAAAACAGCGATATCAACTTTTTAAAATTTTGTTTTTAAATTTTTTTTCCAAAACAAAAAAAAGTTATTCTAAAACAAACCATATAGAAATGTCATTTTTAAAAATTTCTTTATTATAACTCTCAAATTTTAATTATTTTTATTTTTTAAAATATTGACTTGTAAAAATACCAATTCTAAAATATTTAGTATTTTTAAAAAAGTTTGATGCTTTAGAAAATTTTATTATTTTATAAAAATTTATTTATTTAGAAATGACATTAATAAAGTTTTCTTTCTTAATTTATTAAATTTAAAAAAATGTTAAATAATATTATTAGTAATCAAGATGATTATTTAATAGGAGAGAGATATATGAATTTTTTGAAGAGAATAATTGTGGTACTCTCATATGTCATACCAACTTACTCGTTTATTAGAGTAGGAAGATATGTAAAATTATCATTCTATAATTCTTTTACTTTTATTATAAAAGATATCTATAAATATAAAAGTATTAAACTTTTAATATGCTCCTAGAAAAATATTAATATTATAGTTATTGTAAATATGAAGATATATATAAGTTATATACTTAAATATTTAAAAAAATAATACTTAATTTAAATAGTATTTAAGTATAAATATATAATTAGTAAATAAAATTTTAAATGTCAATTTATAGTATCATAAATAAAATAAAATTTAATAAAATGAATTAAATAATATCATATTATTAATTATTATATTAATAATGTTTATTAAATACATAAAAGAGACAAGGGCAAAAATATTAAGGTATATAAAATTTAATAGATAAATTTATCATATTACCCCTAAAGTGTCTTAAAATCTTAATCAGTTTTCTATTTTACCCATCTTAATTGCCTTGCAGTCTTTTGTAAATGTTGTTTCAAAACTTATATATTTAGCAAAATTACATCTCTATCTAAAGAGATGTATTATATAGTAGTATAGATATAAGTATTAAATAAAATAATACTTAATTTAAATAGTATTTAATTATAAAAATATGATTAGTAACTATAAATTTAAATGTCAATTTAATTATTATAAATAAAATAAATTTTAATAAAGTGAATTAAATAATATAATATTATAAAATAATGTATTAATAATATGTATTAAATAATATAACAATTAGAAGAAGTTAACTAAATGGGGGCAAAAGTAAAACTATTGTATAAAGCAATTGTACTCTATACTTAAAATGTTGTATATGTGTCTTACACGTTGAATGAAATTACCATCTTATCCTTCTAATATACATTATATAGTAGTATAGATATAGATATACATAAAGATGTTATGTTAGGCTCTCTAAAATAGTGAGTGGTTACATCTCGTCATAAACTTGTGGTATAGTTTAGGAGTGTATTAGTTAGTGTGCTAAGTTGTTGTTTAAAAGTTTCTATTAATTAGTTCGGCTTTTGGTGCTTTAGACTTGAAAGAAATTAAATTGGCTTAGAAATTTTAACATGCAAATTGTTTGTGGGTGCTGAGTGTTTGACAAAAACAGAAACAAAGTAACTTGTTTGGTTGATGTTCATCTAATTTGTTTGTGGATGAACCAAGATTAACCATCAAAAACAAACAACAGACTATCTTGTCTTTTACGGTTAATTGGTTGTGTACGATCCAAAATACAAAGAAAAACATAACACAATTCATGATAAATGATTATTTTATTATTTATTTACTAAGTTCTAAAGCGTCCTATGTGATCTTTAACAAGCCTAGTTCATATTTCCTGAAATATGTAAAGAAAATGGTCAACTAAAAGTTGGTTAGAAACATAGATTTAACAAAATAAATAGATATGTTTGTATGAAAGTTACAATACCATTTACTAGTTCATCACTTTTTTTTTAAACGGCCAGCGAAAATTTTATTAAAATAGTGAGACTAGCGGGAAGCTAGAACCCAAAAGTACAACATGTCAATTACATAACCAATAAAACATCCATCAACACCAAAGTGACAATTAACATAACAAGGAGAATTGAAATTGCCTCCATTTATCCCAATCTAAATTCACCATTTTGGCTCTTGCCTTGATCCACAAGAAACTCAATGATTGCACTTCGTTAACCGTAAGGGAAAGATTTACCATCTTGCGTTCAAACACTAGTTTATTTCTTGCAACCCATATCGACCACAAGGTAGTAAGAGAGATACCATACAACACCTTTCTCCATTTCGCCGATCCTTTGACATGTTTGTGAGCTTCTAAAAGATCCCGTACCGTGAAAGGAAAGAATGGAGAGAACTTACACCATTTAGTAATGCCGAGCCAAACCTCTTGAGCAAACAGACATGTCAAGAATAGGTGCTCAATGGTTTCATCATAGTCTCCACAAATTGGACATGTTATAGAGTCAACCATGATATTTCTTTTCATTAGCTCCACAAGAACCGGTATACGATTAAGTTCAATTCTCCAAGCCAGGATGGATACCTTTAATGGAACCCAATTATTCCATGAGAAGACAAAGTTCATTGAACCATTTGATTGCACTTGCAACAATTTCTTGACCGATGACACCGAAAAATTTTCAATGGTTCCCGGATTCTAACACCACGAATCCGAGGCTATAGTCAAATTAACTGAGTTAAGAACTAGTAATAAGGCATTATATTCTCTCAACTCTTCATTTGATGAAAGAATCCTCTTCCACTGAAAAGAATAAGAATGATTACCCAATATCCTATCAGCAACAACACACTGTTTTTTAGTCTCCAAATCGAACAGATTGGGGAAGCATAAAGCTAGAGGAGAGTCACCACACCAAAAGTCTAGCCAAAACCGAATACATCTACCATTACCAAGGATACCTCTAATGAGAAGTTCAAGATTTAACCCTTTTTATGTCAGGATTGGATTAATCCTGCATATATTACCCCACGTGCTTGATAAAGTTAATTTTCGAGGAATATAAGACCATCCCCGAGAAGAATGATGAATAGACCACACTACTTTTCGCCAAAGACTATCACCCTCCAATTTGAAACGCCACCACCATTTTGATAATATTGCCAGGTTTGATTCACGTAATGAACCTAGACCAAGGCCCCCATGATCCTTGGTAGATGAGATCAACTCCCAAGAGACCCAATTTATGGTTTTATTTTCTGATCCACCTCCCCAAAAAAATGATCTTCTCAACTGTTCTAGTTTTTGAATAACCTGCACCGGAGCTTTATAAAGAGAGAAATAGTAAGTGGGTAAAGAATTCAAAACCGATTTTAGAAGGGTAACTCTACCACCGAAAGATAACATCTTTGCCTTCCACAATGACAACCTAGATTTAAACGTCTCAATTACTGGATTCCAGTGTCTGGTCAAGTTCATATTAGCGCCCACCAACAAACCCAAGTATTTAAACGGAAAATGACCCGTTCTACATTTAACCTCAGACGCAATCTCATTCAATTCAGAATCTGTCTTTTGCACCAGTTTACTTTTAGACCAGAAGCTATATAAAAGCATCTTAGTAACCTGCATAAGTTTTTAACGTTTAAAGAACTCCATTCCCTTATAAAAATCACATCATCAGCAAAAAGAAAATGCGTTAATAATGGGCCATAAATCGTGTACCGGAGGCCCCTGAAAGAGCCCAAAACAGATGCGTGATTGATAACCGAAGAAAGGGCCTCCATAGCTAGTATAAAAAAGAAAGGAGAAAGAGGGTCTCCTTGCCTCAACCCCCTTGAAAAAGAAAATTCCTGGGTTGGAGATCTGTTTATAAGAACCGAAGCTCGGGATGATGACAAAATACCCCGTATCCAAGATCACCAAAGAGAAGGAAAACCCATTTGTAATAACACCGAGTCTAGGAAGCTCCAATTTAACGTGTCGAAAGCCTTTTCAATGTCAATTTTCAGCAGCATAGCTTTCCTTTTAGCCTTCTTTAGATATGAAATAACCTCGTTTAACACCAAAGGTCCATCCAATATGCGACGTTTTGATAAAAAGGCAGATTGTTCATTCGAAACAACCGAGTCAATAACCCTTTTTAGTCTACCCACCAACACTTTAGATAAAATCTTATTAATGTAACTAATTAGGCTAATTGGCCGATAATGCGATAGGTCAATTGGATCCTTAACTTTAAGGATAAGAGCAATAAAAGAGGAGGAAGATCCCCAAGATAAAGATCCAGTATTGTAAAATTCCTCAAACAATTTAAAGAAGTCATCCTCAAACCACTCCCAACACCGTTTAATAAAGCGAAAGTTGAACCCATCAGGTCCCGGTGCCTTGTCTCCATCACAATCAAAAACAGCCTTTTTAACCTCTTGTTTTGGAAATGTCCTGATTAAGAATAAAGCATCACTTTCAGAAAGTCGCTTAAGATGTTGACACATTAGACCTGGACGGTTGCTTATGGGTTCTTTCAAACGATCAGCAAAGAATTGGAAGGCTTGCAACTTAACAACGTCCGCATTAGTGTTCCATCTCCCATTAACAAAAAGTCCATTTATTCGGTTAGAGGTCGTATTAGCATTAATCACCCCATGAAAATAAGAAGTATTCTCATCCCCCTCCACAGCCCATCTAATTCTAGACTTTTGTTTCAAGTCTAGGACGACTAATTTCTCATGTTCAAGTATTCTCCTGTACCATTCTAATCACGAATTCTGCTCTGACAAAGTCAGGCCCCTTACTTCCTCAAGTGCTTCCAGATCTGAAAGTTTTGACTTCAATTGTAACACCCAGCCTTTCCTCGATTCATTATCTACTTTTAACCACCTTTTAATACCAATTTTTAGATACCTCAATTTATTTGCAATGGCAGTGTCGACAGCACCTGTAAATCTGAATTTACCACACAAAAGTGATAAATGATCCATGAAACCGTCCCTCTCAAGCCAAGAATTGAAGAATTGAAAAGGGGTAGGACCATAATTGGTGTTTATGGTTGATAACAGGACCGGTTTGTGATCCGAAAAACCTTTATTTAGCACCAGAACCATCACTCCCGGCCACCTATCGATGTACTCCTTATCGATTAAGAACCGATCCAGTTTGCTCAGCTTTGAACCATTATCCCGAACATAAGTAAAATTAAAGCCACTAGTAGGTAAATCCTGCAAATCCACCTGAAGGATAAAATTATTAAAAGCAGCAGCCTGAGCAGAAGAAAACTCCGAATTAAGCCTTTCCTCTGGAGCTCGGACATCATTAAAATCCCCCATAAAGATCCATATCCCTGGCGTTGCAGACTTTAATCGCAATAATTCAGACCAAAGAAGTAGTCTAAGAGCCGGATCATTCGGAGCATATACATTGGCCAAATTTAACTGAATGTTAGAACCGATAGTGTAACCCATCACCACCAAAAAGTATCTATTTTTAAGGACATTTTGAGAGCAAAAAGTGTAAGGATCCCATAAAGAAATCAGACCACCAGATAATCCAGTGGCCAGAACAAAATCCATTTCAAATCTCGAACGACCCTAAAATTTGCTCATAAAAGATGGTAGTACAACTCCGGCTTTGGATTCCTGAATGGAAATAAAAGAAATCCCATAAGAAGACTTAATGCCTCTTACCCAGCTGGCCTTATGGTCCTCGCCAACCCCTGATATTGATCGTTAAGCAATTCATGAGGATGAAAAATTAGCACCTTCACCAACAACCACAGCCCTCACTTGATCTTCAAAACCTTGTAATTGAAACCCCACAGCCGTGCCAATCTCAATTGTGTCTGCCACTTCTCTGTTGACCACCGCCACAGGATCAATCGCGTCGACAGAAGCCCTATCACCCATAGTCGTAGAATCCTGCCTTCCCCTATTACACGCCGATGGAAGTGGAATTTGAGTATCACCTTCAACCAGATTTTTTGAGTGACTTCGAACATCAGCCAGCAAAGTGTTATTATCCGTACTTGCATTACACATCAATGGGGTCGATACAACTAAAGGAACATTAACACCAGGGCACTGAGGTTCGATATTTAGGTCAGGAAAAGATGAAGTGGGGGTGGGGACACCAAATAAAGGGTCTTTCGAGTTGATAGTTGGGCTAGAAAGTGGTGGGCTCCTAAAAGCCCTGGGTCTCTTCTTGGGCCGTATTGGGGGGGAGAGCCCAACGTGAAAAGATGGAAAGTGACGGGGTCCACCAGTTAAACCATCATTTTCATTTCCGAAGAGGAAAGGAGAAGAGTCACGTTGGGTGTTATCATTACTGCATGCATGGGAATTAGAAACCCTTACGTCTTCCTCCATGCGTGGATGATTGCCGGTGATATTTTCCGGCCGACAAGAATCCATAGCCAGAATATCATTTTGGCCGGAGGGGGAGAATGCCAGATTTTATGCATACGAGTCCTCTATTACCCATATCTTGCATCTATTATTCCCCCAAACTAGATCAAGAGTTTCGTTTATGAAGCTTCCTTTGTTATATAAAATTAGACAAGACCCATGGGAGTTATCTTCTGAGCTCCAAGAAAATGTTGATGATAACACATTTATCCCAACTACCCACGCTATTGATTCATATAGTTCTGAACCTCTTAGGTGAATAGGTACCCCCATATTTTTATTTTAGCTATTCGTTCAAAAGGTGTGGGTTCACCGTTCCATAAAACCGAAGAAATAAGAGCATCACCCCATACTGAATTCTTAGCAGAAATGAATTACTTGGCAACATTGATATCTTTAAAAACAACTAGACATCGTAACCCTCCGACGTACAAGAATGTTGCGTTATCAAAACCACCTTTTTTAAGCATATTACCGATCGATTTAAAGGACTCTAGAGAGCGAGCCTCACATAATACTGAGCGCCCAAAGCAATGGTGAATATATAGATCCGGCTTGTCCTGAGTATAAATAGACCTGGGAATGTAGTTTGATCTCGACTCATTTACCCCCGTACAAGCATCCTTATAAGACTTACTTGGATAGGTTTGGATGGAAAGGGAGGTGCAGGTGGCGGGGGGCAATGTGAAGAAGGTTGGCTTTTAGTGGTAGGTTGTTGCGAAGAGTGGTGGTTACGGAAGGCAAAGTGCGATGTGTTGTATCTTATAGGCCGACGACGACGATCAAACCTGGCAAGGTTTACATTAAGAACCGGCCCTTCCCATTTTACAGCTTGGTTAAGAGAGGACTCCATGGCTAGAGGATCTTTAACACCATCAAATTTGATGAACCCAAAGAAGCACTTATTCCTATCCATCTTTCTTGAAACATAAGCATCGCAAATATCACCAAATTTTTCAAAGAGACACCATAGCCTATTGTTTGAACAATTGGTGGGGATATTTGAAACGAAAAAGGACGTAACTGAATCCCTATCAGAGAAATGAGAGCGCTCGTGATGAGTTTTCCGGTAGCTTACCTTTGTCCAGCCATCTCCATCACCATCTTTACCTGGTTCACCATGAACGGAGTACTTGACGTTTCGACTTCCTTGGAGCATCATCGGAGAGAGTCTTCACATGCAGCGTTGACTAGTTCATCACTTAAGCGCATAATATGAAACACATGATCTTTGTAGTTAAACCTAAAAGTTTAAGTTTACATGTCCACAATCCCCACGATTGTCTAAGTTTATGTATGATGTTCAACTCCATGATTTGTCCATAAAGTATGTTTCTAGTTTTCCACCTTTGGCTACATCAGTAGGTTTGTACTCAATTTAATGATCTCAGCGCTATCCTTTTGTGCATATACACCAAAACACGTAATTGAATTAGTTGTATAATATGTTTTGTAAAATATTTCCAACATGTACATGTTACACCCCAAATAAAATGGTTTAAAAAAGGGTAATGAATCTCACCTCGTATGATGATGGTTGTAAAGTTAACAAGAAAGCTCAGACGTTCAAGAATCAAAGGTGATTAACTAAAGGATAAAAGAAACAAACAATAACTTAGGGTCAGAAGTTATAACGACAAGTTAGGATGTTTAGAGTATGTCAAAAGACGAAAGCTAGATTGAAAAATGATTATTGCACAAATTTTAGATCCTAAACAGAATATCTGGTACGTGTTCGAATTGGTTTCAAAAATATCAAATGGTTTCAGAAAGTTATGAAAATTCACAGTTAACTAGCTCAAAGTCTCCTGGACAACTTTTGTTTAGAAAATTTCTTACAAAAAGACCCAAAAATAGGTCAAATAGCAGCAAAAGGCAGAAGGTGTTGAACACTTATCTTGTCAAGGCTGTTGTGGAGTCCTCCGATTAAGTTTGAAGACGTATAAACTATCGATAAAAAGCTAACTCAATGAAAGGATGAAAAAAGAGTTCTTTGTGGGTGAGATTTTTAGAAAATGAGCAAAAAAAGAGAGGCATAAAGCGTGTTGTTTCTAGTTAAGGTTAGAAGGAGGTTATGAATGATGTTAATGGTAAGTTATAAGTGTGACAACCAGCAAATTTCAGGTCAATAACCGGCCCGACTTAGTCATAATTTGGCATATTTCACATAAGTTTAAATTGAGTTCTATCTATTTAAGGTCATTTCATGAATTGAAAATTTTCATGCATAACAGTTCATGCTTCGGTGATTTGACGTAATTACTATTTTTACACGCGGTACAACCGGCACACACGAACGTTAGTGTTAATTAATATATATAAATAAATACTTTAAAGTGTTTTAAAGTATTTTAGATTCTAATGTTTCAAAGTATTTTAGATTAAAAATTAAGTACATTGGAAAAACTTAAATTTTTAAATAAACCTAATCGCGTAAATTGAAATTTTACCCGGAACGAATCCTCTTAACGCAACTACTAGATACGTGATGTATCATTAACATACCATCAATATTTAAATATATAAATATCACTCAAGTACTCAATACTACACAAGAATTCAAAAACCACCCCCCCTAAAACCATCCACCACCACCCCTCCTTACTTTTCCTTTCACCCAAATATTAACAAGAATCTTCTTTGACATGGTAAAGTTGAAGAAATCCCTTTCTTATGAAACTTTCTTTTTACTCTTGACTAAAGAAGCTTGTCTTCATACCTTAATTGAAAGCCTTCATCTCCTCCCCTTAATGCATGAATCCAAGGCCTCAAACCGAACAAAAGTTATATTTTTTTGACATGAACACTTATAAAGACAACACTCATTGCTTTATCTTTTTCACTTACATCAAATTCCACCCCTCATTCTCACTCTCTTCCTCTAAAATTGATCAAAACTCCATCTACCCCATTCCACCATATTTTAAACTAGATTTCTACAAATCTAAGGTGTTTCAAGTGCCTTGGGTGAAGATCAAGTGATTTTTTATGCTTTCAAGCATTCTACAACAATCCTTCCATCTTTCCTTGCTTGATTCTTAGTTTAAGGGACCAAGCCTTTTATGCATTTCAAGATCATCTTCTCCTTCTCCTTTCGTGTTTAAGTTTAGAACCTTGTTCCTAATCTTCTATACATCATCATGATGTGTCCATGTTCACTAACTTATCCAAAGGTGCTCTAGCAAAGCTTAAAAAGTAACAAAACATGTAAGACAGATTCTGACAGATTCATGTTCTGTGTTTTAGACATCATAACTCAATCTAAACACGTTCAAATGGACTCTTTATTGAGCCTAACATTAACCTTAGAATGTCTAGTTTACAGCTCATCCAACCTTGAAATTTCAGATAAGTATAACCCATCTAAAACGTACAAATATGATTATGGTGTTGAATCTGAGTTTTGGCAGATTAGATAGAGCAGAAAGATTGAGCATAAGTTATGCTTAAAGTAATCAAATGGAGTTTTTCTTTCTGTAGTAACTTAGTTTATGATGTTAGGTTTAAAATTAATATAGGCTCTATTTGTAAAAGTAGGTTTTGACCTCTCAAAAAGATAAAATCCATGGACATGTATAGGAAAATATTGCACTGACATCTGTTCCCTCATGACCTATTTCGAGGCACTTAAACTTAGCTATATATTACAAGATATACCTTTTTGGGGACCTAAGACATATAACTAGATGTGGTAAAAATAGAAGATTTTATAAAGATTCTTTGGACTATGAAAAGGGGATGATAACCAGGCCTGAAAATCCTCTTGTTTCTATTAAATGTTTACATTTATATAAAGTAAGCTTTTGGAGGTATTTGGTAAAAAGGAACTTATGAACATAGAAAGTATAATGGCATTATACTTAATATAAAACCACGCAATACATTATATACTTTTAGGATAAAACTATGAAGACAAGAATCTAATTAAAACATTAACGGCTCGACGTGTCTAACTAGTCAAGTGATGTTTTTGAAACTAACTTCGTGAATGAGTTATGCATGACCATCTAGGGTTAGTAATCATAACCTCATGAATATATTGTGATTTTGTTTAGGAGATTCTTAGACCAATCATACGTAAGGACTATTGTCGGTATTCACGCGTGCATTAGAGGTGAATTTCACAACCTCATTTTTACTTATTTTCCGTTTGGGAGAGATTACATACAAATTACTATTTTCTTGGATACATTTACTTGTAAATGATTTCACATGTTATATAAGTTGTTTACTTACCGTATGAAGTCCCCTGTTATCGGACCGTTAGTTTATTTTCCAAAGCGAGGTAATCATGGATAGTACTATTGGGTTTGACTACCCCCATCCGGGTTAATTACCCTAACATTGACTGGAGGTTTAAACGGGTGCATTATTAGTCTATCCACCCCTATGCTTACGGTAGACATGGTTAGGGCAATCTATTACAGTTACAGTCTAGCTTCGGTTGCGGTGCTTATATAATATTGTAGTATTGTATGATCGACAATCAAACATAAAAAGAATTGTGGTCCATTACACAGTTTACTGATGCTTTAAAACTTGTGAACTCACCAACTTTATGTTGACATATTTTTATGCATGTTTTCTCAGGTATTTGACATTTGCATCAAGTTAAGCTAGCTTGAGCCACTTCGTATTTAGGGTCATTCATGTTGTTTGGGATATTTATTTATGTATTTGTCGAGTTTTGAAAACAATTTACATTAGTTCATTTGCTTTCGCAATTTAACTCTGAAAATAATTATGTATTTTTAAACTTATTGCAACGTATGTTTTACTAAATCATGTAGTGGTCGATCAATGACTGTGATTTCATGACGTTCACGTCCCGCTAAAAACCGCCGTGGTTGGGTCTGTGACAATAAGTCTTTCAAAAAAGAGTTATAAGTGAAATTTAAAAGACGAATAAAGATAAATAAATTAAATAAATAAAAGAATCATTACAGTGTGCTACAAAAATCAATCATTTGAATTAAAGGCTAGGAAATGATCATGTAACATTTAGTGTCTTGTGATGTGTAAACTTAATTATAAAAGATTTTGCATAAGATGATTATAAATTATTATTAATCATAAAATTAATTGTTAGGCCTCTATATTCATAACCAACTCATTAATAATTACAAACTATAATAAACATAGTTTAATTAAAGAATTACTAGTATGCATGTAAACAAATTTTCACCTGATCTGTTGTTGGTTTATGATAAGAGTAAGTGTGTATGACAAAATTTCACATAAATGACTATCATAAGTATGCTTTTAACATAAATCTAAAGAATTACAAGTATAAAAACCTACGGATGTTACAAAGCATGCTTGTCTATGCTATAAAACATTGGTATGTGATATTATCTGTGATAGGATGTTTATGAAAACGATAAGATACAGGAGTGGTGATGTTTTCTAAATTGATTAAAACTTATGTTTTAATGAAAAATAAGAACTCACTCAGCACATGTAACGTTTTATATGCATATTTGCTTGATTAAGGTCAACACTAAGGCTAGAAGAAAGAAAAGAACTTCATGGCATGAGTTAAAGGCTACATAACACCTTGATGACCGACAAACTTAGTCATGAAGTGTTATATTAGAAACAGTTTGTTATACTTAGGTGATTTAAGTTCATATTGGTTTAAGATATTCTCATCATATGGACTAGGAATGTTCATATTTCCGCTGCCATTTTATGAAAATTCGAGTTCATAAATGATTGATGGATGATCTATATGAAACCTATGTGAATGAGAGAGAGAGTTAAAATATTGTTAGGGGAGAAAAATGCACTCCAACACCCTAATAAAAAGAGTTAGTGAGGTGGACTGAAATAAAAATAAAAGAAAACCACGATGTAAATAATAAACTTTTGGTTGAAGTAACAACGTGAGCCAAATGTAGAAATAAAATATGAACTGAACTCTAAAATTAATTTTAAACAATAAATATTATGAAATATCCGAGTCATTTTACTCTGGACGAGTTCTTTTAGATGAAAACAAATAGTGTTTGCTTATCAAATTCATAATAATTTTAACTAATGACAATTAAAATTATACCAAACATGTTTTTCGTTTGTTCATAACTAAAAGGTCATGTAACTTGAAGGTACAAAACGGTGTAGAAAAATAATTGGTTGGTGATTCAATTCTCACGCCAAACAAATGCATGAGTAAAGACTGTGATGAAAATTATTATTCATGAAAAATTGACGATCCGTTTCACCAAACAGCAAACTATAGGGCTACATGTGCAAGTGTAACAACATTATTATCAAAGCTAAATCCCTGAAAAAGACTGAAAACAAAAACCTTGAAGATGGGGGACACAAATTGACGATATTGCATTCGGTGCACACACACGGTTAACTACTTCTCCCCCTTTGTGCAAGCAAGTAAAATTCAACTTCTTCCTTCAATTAATCGTAAGTCTTCTTTTCGGCTTTTCACATTCTCAAGCAATCTCTTCAGATTCACAAAAATTCCCTAAATTTCAATCGTTAATTCACTAATTTACAAGATCGACGTAGATTTCTTTGCTTTATGTGCTTTGTTTTACTTTAAATTGATGGTGTTCGTAATCTGAATTTGACATTGATGGCGACTGATTGTACGTTTGTGTGTGGTTTGTTGGTGTGATGATGAAGATACATCGAAATTGCTGTATCAGTCGTTGAGTTTGAGCCCTAGGTGTTGGTTTTCTGATGAGATCGGGTTTGTTTGACTTTTATGTACCGGTTGCTTGTGATTCTAGCAGGAAGCTGAAATCCTTTTGGTAATTAGGGTTTTTCGATAAGTGAATGCATATATAGAAAGAAAGTTGTACTCCATGATTGATTGATCATATGAATGGTTCAGTTCCTTTTACAAATCTGTCAAACCATTAAAAAATTTAGTGTTTTTAATTTCAGGGACATTTGTGAATGATTATTACCGTCTAGGAGCTAATCATTTTGGTTTGGGCTTCTGAATCTGTGTCTGTGTGCATGCCCGGGTGACCGAAGTGCATTTTGATTCTGGTAGTTGTGATTCGGTGTCTTAAAAATGGAGCCTTTATGGAAGCTTGTGTTTCTTATGGAGCCAGCTCCAGTTACTCTTATTCTGACTGCCATTGCTGTGACATTTGGGTCTGCTTTTCGCGCGTTAAACTACGGAAAAGAAATGGAAAAGAATCGTGATTTATCTGAAGCATCGATCACATTGGACAGATCTCAAGCACTCATGATACCAGTTATGAGTTCCTTAAGTCTTCTTACAATGTTCTACTTGTTCTCTTCGGTCTCACAGCTGCTCACTGCTTTCACTTCAATTGCATCCGTATCATCTCTATATTTTTGTTTCTCACCTTATATAGCTCATGTCAAGTCACAGTTCGGTCTCTCTGACCCGTTTGTGTCTCGTTGTTGCTCCAAATCTTTTACGCGAATACAAGCGCTTTTATTGTTTCTGTGCTTCAGTACAGTTGCAGCATGGCTTGTTTCGGGGCATTGGATGTTGAACAATTTGTTGGGGATTTCACTTTGTTTTGCATTTGTGAGCCATGTTCGTCTGCCCAACATTAAAGTTTGTGCAATGCTGCTTATCTGCTTATTTGTATACGATATATTCTGGGTGTTTTATTCGGAATGGTTTTTTGGTGCAAATGTTATGGTTGCGGTAGCAACACAACAAGCTTCTAACCCTGTTCATACAGTGGCTAACTCCTTAAGTCTTCCGGGACTACAATTAATTACAAAAAAGCTCGAGTTGCCTGTGAAGATTGTATTTCCAAGAAACTTATTAGGTGGCATTGTACCTGGAAATGCTGCTAGTGACTTCATGATGCTTGGTCTTGGTGATATGGTAAATATTTTTATCTTAATGTTGCATGCCGTTAGTTATAGTAAATATGTTGATTTTATCGTAAAGTTGTTTGTTTTTGTAGGCTATTCCTTCTATGCTACTGGCATTAGTTCTCTGCTTTGACCACAGAAAAGTCAAAGAGGTTGCAAGTCCTCTGGATGTATCTCCTCAAAAGGGGTATAAATACATATGGTATGCTACTTGTGGATATGCTATTGGATTGGTTGCTGCATTAGCAGCTGGAATTCTTACTCATTCTCCACAACCAGCACTTCTGTATCTGGTATGTTTTCATTAACACCATTAAAATTGTTTTGCTTAATAGTTGAATTATTCATCAAGCTGCGCCTTTTGTGCGAATGACCTGAGTTATTAAAAGAGAGAAATGCTATGGGAATATAGACTTCTATTAAGTCTGCTTCTTTATTTTTTGCTAAGGCATATTGGCTAAGTTTTCCCACCCACACTCGCACCTAGAGGTGGCAATATGGACAGGACGGGTCTTATAACAAGTCAAATTTGGTGAATTTTCATACGGGTTTAAATGGGTCGGGCTGGGTTGGATCGACCTGTAATACTTTTTGCCCAAAAGTTTTTATATATTTAATGACAATTAGTTTCAAATATGCTCGCAAAAGTTTATATTATTTCAACACTAGTATAATTTTTCGAATAAAATGATATACAACATTTTAGCATGTAATATACTTTGGGAGGTTATCGACTTGTTCAACCCATTTGACCCCAATGTATACTTTTACATGTTTGACCATCGAGAGATTAAACATACCTTAACAACTCATTCATAAGTTATGGTTGAGAATTTGAGATTGCAAACTATAGTAAGGGTGTACCTGATGTTTGATTTAGCTCCCTATTTGCGTAGAGTCAAGGGAGGAGCTAGATCGCTTCATGATTTGGTGTACGCAACCTTACCCCACTTTGTGCAGGAGGCTGTTTCCCATGGCTTGCAATTTATAGCCACACATAAAAATCTTATTAAATCAAGAAAGTATATGCATCAATTTGGTTGTACTCTCTTTGAGTGGGCCCATATTGAGTTGCAACCTTTAAGCTAATTGGTTCAAGTTAGATTGTCATTTCGAGTGATTTAACTTTATTTATCTGGTGAACATTTGATTGGTACAGGTGCCATCAACACTTGGACCGATAGTTGTGATCTCCTGGGCACGAAAGGAGCTGAAGGAGTTATGGGAAGGATCGACACCGAATCTCACAGAGAAAACACATTTGACTGAAGTTTAAGCCATGAAACATGTAAATGGACTTCGGTTAAGTAAGAATGATGTTGCTACTTTGGAAATAACATTTTGTTTAATATTATGACTTATTGAATTATTTTATGGGTTAAAAGGAACTGCAAAAGTTGGAAACAGCACAAAGTCACTTATTATTTATGATTAATAAGTATAAAGTCACTTATTATTTATGATTAAATGATTTTAAATGGTTATAAGTTACTTGATTTTCCAATACGAAAAATGGTTAAAATGATTTGAGTTTAAAAAAATTGATATCCGATACACAGCAAATAATTAGGGAAATTATAAAAGGGTAACTTTGTAAAATAATAATTAACTTTTAAAAATATTTTAATTAAGTAACTCAAGTTAAAAAGTATTTGAATTAGATCATTCAGCTTTTATGTTTTATTTAAATCAAAAGTTTTAATATGTTTTTTAGCATGTTTTTTTTTGTTTTGATTAGGAAATATGTGTGTGTATTTTATGCTGATGTGAAATGGTGGTGTGAATATTAGGGTATTTTATAATACAACTAACATGTTTTTTTTGTATAATATTATATTTTGAAAATTCCAAACCCCATATTTTCTCTTTATTTTTTTGACATAGAAAAATTCAATGATGACTCGATTTAATGGTTTAGTAGTCCAATTTAAGAAAAATATACATGAATAATTAAACCGAGATAATTTTGAAACTTTATTATTATTCTGTGATATTTTTCCAATTATAAAAGTCTCTTTTATTAATATCATTCAATTTATTTATTTATTTATTTTCTTTAATAAAGCCATTCAACTTTTAGTAAGTACTTAAATCTTGTAAAAGAATACTATAGATGTTATATTTTATAAAATTAAGTAACCTACATGAAACATATATGAATATTGGTAAGTGTTTGATAATTATTTTTTTCTAATTTAATTATAATTGAACAATTATAAAACTTGTTTTATTATTAGGTGAAACCTTTTCTTCTTTATTATTACCTCGTAGTTCAAGTTAAAGTTAAAATTTAAATCACTAATAGTAACGAAGATTTTGTACAAATTTTATTTAGATCATTTAATTATAAAAAAATTTTAAAATTAAAAGAAAATAATACAAAATTATAATAACTTTTTTTTTTAAACGGCTAAGATCTTGGGTGTAAACCTACCCTTTCGGGGCTATGTCCAAGGTCGACTACTCGACCGCACACAAGACCCACCCCCCGATGCGCAGGAACCTCGTGGAATGGGTAAACCTTCACCCCCTGTCAAGTTTGACCCCGGGATAAAGCCCAGATTCGTCCTCTCACCCAGATGTCCCTCCAACTGGCACAAGTGGGATTCGAACCCAACACCTCCACTTTGGGAGGGCAAGCTTTTAACCACTGGACCATGGGACAAAAAATTATAATAACTAATAAAAAGTTTGGAGACTTTATTGGCATAAAAAACAACTTAGAATGAATTTAAGGAAACAATCAAAAATTTTGTTTAGAATTTAGTGAAGTTTTCCTAACAAGATTATTAGGCATATCTGGAGAAAGGAAATAAGACGCATGTCAAAATTTAATTTTTATTAACTAAAAGGTTCTGGTTTTATAAACAAACAAATTATAAATCATAGATAATGACTAGTGAGTTGGACATTCAATAAAGGAACTAAAATATACTTTGTTACAATGACAAATAATTTATATTACAGAGAAAAAATCTTGGAAAGATTATAAGTTTAGATGTGACAATTTTATTGTTTTGGTGGTGAAAGATCCCGTCAAGATATAATGAGAGTCCTCATAGCACCACAAATATTATTCTATTGTTCTTATGGGTACCACTCTTGTGTATTGTTAGATGCACGTATCATAAATGCAATTATTATATCTTAAAACCCTTGAACTTGCTAAATATTTATAGTTTCATTTTCATCCAATGTATGAATGTATGTTATCATAGAAGCAACTATAGACAAAACTCCTATATATTAACCTTGAATTCACTAACTATTTGTAACATCATTTTTCTGTCTTTTAACCTTGAATGTACTAATTCTCATCTTTAATTTTTTAACGAGTAGTTTAACGACACAGAATATTAAAATTGTAACAATGGTTACACGACCGGATCAGATTGGTCTATAGGCCAGTAACTAGTGTCACGGGTTGGCTCGTTACAATAGCAGACCCAAATGATGCTTTTGGGGTTCACCCGAAGCCCATGAAAATTTTACTTTATTACTATATATACAATCTAATCCTAATCGAGTCCTAAGAAATTTTAATACTGACCCTTATGAAATTTTAACACCAACCTTAAAGAATATTTTACAACAACAAAGCAAGAAATTTTTGACACCAAAACCCCAAGAAGTGTTCAAATGCAAATCTATTATAATCAAAAAACGTATAAACACGTTAACTATATTAATTACTAAGGCTATTACTCTATTTATTTTTAAATCTAATAACCAAAGGCCTAATAACTATTAAAAAACAAACAAACTCATTACTCTGTTATCCCAACCATTAAACAAATAAGTTGATAATTAATACACAATTCAATTACAATTTATAATATTATAATATTACTGGTAATTATTTTTTCGATTACATATTTGATACTAAGCAACTTGATTGTCGTTGTCGTCATAAGCCCTCAATTGCTAAGTTTTTTTAGAACCTTGTTGTTAGAGCCACATGCCACTAGTCACCCCTCTGTCCATGCTACACTCCCCCTCTTAAACTCGATTTTAAAAATTTGCAAATTCTAAATTTAGATATTTCTAATTTCTTCTTAAAGATTGATAAATTTATATTATATGTTTAAAATTTAATTTGGTTTCATCTTTTCAATTTTGTCCCAACCCCACTCGATCCGAAAAGAACCAAACCAGAAACAAAATTAATATTTAACAATATACAACCAGACCTAAAAATATCCGACCCCCATCAACGAAAACTCTGGGTCCGCCATTGGCTGGTTAAGCATGCGTCAGCCAATGTAAAATAACCTGCCGGTTCTTAGTGACCAACGGGTAGATCGATGGGCCTATATGTAACCACCCGTATTTTTTTTATTAACTTCTGTTAATATTTGTTAATAATGTTGGATTCTGTATGCCCAAGACACATAGAACATTGATGTGGTTAGTACGTTGTGATCCAAGTCGGGTCATACCCAATAACAAGCTTAGCAAACACCAATTAATATTTAATTGATGATATGATCATGCAATTAAATAATTACACCAATTTAGAAAATGGGTTTTCTAAATAAATTATATGTGAGAAAGAACAAATTATGAGGATAGTTTGTTCATGGATATTATTTGTTATGTTGTTTAAATTAGTTAAGCAACATCAAATAATAATAGTGTGTGCATATTATGTGTAATTAAAAGGTTAATTACATTAAAACATTTTAAATAAAAGTTAGGAGGTTTTTAAAAGGGGATAAAAACCCTAAAAGGGTTGTTGGTTTTTACGGCCGCAAGGGGCCTTTGCCCTTCTTCTCCCTTTTCTTGTTTTTGAAACAAAAATCCTCTCTAAGAACACACACACATCTGATCTAGACTTCTCTTACATGCAAAATCGATGACCAAGAGTTGTGTTTCTCATCTAGAAGACGGATTTCATGGATGAAACAAAGTTCCAGCAGCTTTGTGTTTGTTCACGGCTGAAAGTCAAATCCAGCAGTCTTCTTGACGGGATTTGGTGTACAAAATCCTAGCAAAATGGTGTTTCCTTGAAGGCTTGTGGGTATGATTGCTTGAGAACACCTTCTCTTGGTGTTTTGGCCACTCAAGAACATCGTTATCTTGATTCAATCCACGATTTCAGTAGCTTATGAAAGCCTCGGCATCAGGAACGCTCCAAGCTTCCATAGGGGCGCTCCAAGCTTCCATAGGGGCGCTCCAAGCTTCCATAGGGGCGCTCCAAGCTTCCATGGGGGCGCTCCAAGCGCTGGAACTTCATGATAAATCCAAATTTTTGACAGCTTCTAAAGGTAGTTCATTGTGTTGATTTGGTTGTTATATTTGCTTCATGATAACTAATCTATTCACATATATATGATCCTTTGTCTTTGGGTTTGTTGAAACAATATTATGAACTTTAATTTTCAGATTATAGAATACGAAATTAAGTTCATATTCCGCTGCGTTTTCTTGTTTAAAATGGTTAAACAACATTGTTTAGGTCCAACAAACCCAACAATGGCATCTAGAGCCGGTTATGTGGATGATTAGTTTCATATGTTCTTGTATATTTGGATATATAAGGTTTAACAACCTCATTAGGGCTGTTTTGTGATGATTTGATGATACCCCAACCTTTCAAGGTTGTAATCATGCATGCTTATGATTGGATCTTGAAAGGAAGATATCAAATTGGTTGATTGTGTTTTTGTTTGGACAATAGACCCTAAATTCTTAGTTTGTGTTGGCTGAAAATTTAGGGTCAAATGGGGTTCATTTAGTTCTTGAAATGATGTATATGGATACATGTCTTAGTGCATAACATAGCCTTGACCATATATGTTTTGGATTTGGTTGATTATGGAATTGTCATGTTGGTTGTATTCTTTCGATTTGGGTTGTAATAGTTCCTTTTGGTGTTTCTATTTGGATTGTAATTTATTTATTCATTTGGCAATGTAATAAATAGATTAGGAGTATTTTTCTTTTACTAGAAAATATGTATTAGGATATATATACTTTGTAAAAGAAGATGCTCGGGAAGGAAGCACAAAAGGAAGACACAAAGGATGGACTTGAAGCATTTGGATGCAAGTTCAAGTGGGAGTCTTTGGAGACCTCATTATTTGTGATTGTGTTCAACCCTTAGGAAAGACCTTATGACAACACTTGTGATGGCAAACAAGTGTAGTCAACTTAGTGGCTATAGTTATGCACATATGTTTGTATGATTGTGCTTGTTTGGTTGTTTGTTGTATGATTGTTATTTGACATTTGGATGTGCATAACAAACTAATTAACAAACTTAACAAGCTGAATTTTATGGTTCCTAATCATTAAGTGATTAATAAAAGGTTATTAAAAGGATTAATGATTTAATAAAAGAGGTTTTATTAAAAGTGAACCATAGGATACCTTGCATTTGAAAGCATGCAAATACAAGGTAAATAGAGTTTTCAAACTAGAATCAATGAAAACTAAAAATCCTTTTTCAAACAAGTTTAACACCGTCCTTTTGCACAACACTTAAGTCATTTGGAAACTCTTAATGGGATAAAGGTCACCTAACCATTTTGAGGGAACTTATGACTTAAGGTGGGAATACCACATTGGTGGGATAAAGGTCACCTAACCACTTGTGTTGGTAAACTCACATGTGTGTGCAAGTAGGGCAACTTGATTTGCAAACCATGTTGAATGGATCACCTAAAATATGGTTTCCAAATGGTGTTGATGGGATTAACATGCCGACTTTGCATATGATGTTTAAAGTCGATCCCATACCGCTAGAAGTTGCAAAAGGTTGCAATTGTCAAATGTTGACTACCTTGTTAATTTGAATAATGGGATAAAGGTCACCTAACCATTATTTGAATGTAACGTTGGATTCTAGATTTTAATTATTAATTGTCTATGAGACATAAAGGGTATTAATAATTAAAATGAAATTTTTCAGAAATACTAAAAAGAACTTTGTAAAATTTGTAGAATGACCGCAAACAATAATGCTACCACCCTGACCGTCCATACCCTATCACTGAGAACTATTTTAGAGAGGGATCGTCTCTACCATAATAACCTTATGGACTGGTCTCAAAACTTGAGAATTGTTCTCAAGCAAGAGCAAAGGCAAATGTCCTTGACGATCCTATTCCTAACCAACCCGACCCCGACGATGTTAAGGCCGCCTCGAGAGGCTTAGCTGTCCTGTCTCAAAGGAGTTGACCAAGGATTTGATCCTTAATGGCCTAACTAAAAGTTTGAGACATTCATAATGAATTACAATATGAATGGATAGGACAAGAGCATTGGTGAGTTTCACGCAATGCTCGCAACAGCTAAGGCAGGGATGGATAGAAAGGTTCTACCTATTCTCTAGATCAATAAGGAAAGGCCATTCCCGATCCCAAGGCAAATGTTGCCAAAGGAGAAGGGCACATCAAAGGCAATGGGTAAGGGTAAATCAAAGCGGAACCTCCAAAACCTAAGCTTATGAAGCTTAAGGTAACCGAAAACGATCCATGCTTTGAGTATGGTGAGATAGGTCATTTGAAAAGGATTCATTCAACCTATCTCAATGAGTTGAGAAGTAAAAGGGATGCTGGGCAAACCTTAAGTATAACTTTCATAATCCATATTAACTTAGGTGTTATTTCCTAAAAGCACATGGGTAATTGGATACCTCATATGGAACTCACTTTTGCAATTTGTTGCAAGGGTTCAAAAGAAATAAGCACTTTAAGAAAGGAGACTATGTTTTGAAATTTTCAAAAGGGTTTGGAAGTTTTTCTTCAAAACATGTTATATGCTCCTAGTTTGACTAGGAACATGATTTAAGTTTCCCTTTTAAAATGATATGGTTATGATTTAAAGTTAGTAAATGATGGTATTTATATTTATATGGATGATATACATTATTTCAAGGCTATGCCTTCTAATGATGTTGATGAATTGGTTCATGATGATTCGTCCTATAATAAAACATTATACCCATCATGCACTAAGAGACTTAAAATGGTTTAAGTGACTCTTATTCTTGTCATTGTCATCTTGGTTACATAAACAAGAATCTGATTTAAACACTTTAAAAGAATGGTCTTTTGACAACAGATGAAAGTTGTTCATTTGATTAGTGTGAATCTTGTTTACAAGGCAAGATGACCAACACGCCCTTTAGTGGTACTAATGAGAGGGCAAAAGACTTATTAGGAGTCATACATTTGGATGTATGTGGTCCTTTTAAGAAAATGACAAGGTATGGTGAAACTTACTTCATTACCTTAACCAACGATAATAGTCGCTATGGTTATGTGTACTTGATGGCACATAAACATGAAGAATTTGAAATGTTCAAAAGCTTCAAGAATGAAGTAGGAAATCAACTCGATAGAACTACCAAAGTTCTCCGTTTAGATAGAGAAGGTGAATACCTAAGTGAGACTTTTAGGGATCATCTAGGAAGTTGTAAGATTGTCTCACAACTTACTCCTCACAGAATACCATAACATAATGATGTGTCTGAAAGGAGATCGAACCCTATTGGATATGGTTCGACCTATGATGGCTATAAGCTCACTACCTCTATAATTTTGGGGTTTCGCACTACTCTCCGCGGCTCATATTTTGAATATGGTCCGAACCAAGAAAGTGGATTCGACGCCTTTTGAAATATGAAATGGAATAGTTCCATCGCTATCATATTTAAAAGTATGGGTTATGAAGCTTATGTTAAGCTTAACACCCAAACCAACTAAAAGTCGATTCACTACGTGTATATTTGTTGGATATCCAAAAGGACTGTATAGGATACTACTTCTTTGATCCAACAGAGCAAAAGGTATTTATTGCTCAAAAGGCATAGTTCTTGGAAGCCAAGTACCTTATGGAAGGAATGACGCATAGAACAGTGGAATTTGATGAGGATCAAGATCCACAAGCCGATACACGTTTGGTTGACACTAGCTGTCAACAAGAGGTTGTTGATAATGATCAAGAGGTTGATCAATACACAAAACGTTCATAGATCTGGTAGAGTTAGCATTCCACCTGAAATATATGGATTTTTCAAGGATGGATGCTATGAGATTGACTCCGATGAGCCAACTACATACCATAATGCTATGTCCAATTCGGATTGTGACAAATGGCTGGAAGCCATGAACGTAGAGATGCAATCCATGCATGACAACCAAGTTTAGGAATTGGTTGACCCTCCACTTAACTCCAAATCGGTTGGATGCAAGTGGGTTTTCGAGAAGAAAACAAAATATGCATGGAAACTTGGACACTGACAAGGCTTGTGTGTATAAAAGGCTAGTGGGAGTGTAATCATATTCCTAGTATTGTATGTTGATGACATAATACTATATGGAAAGGACATTCCAACCATGGAAGGTGTTAAAACCTGGCTTGGAAATTGTTTTTCCATAAAAGATCTCGGTGAAGCCGCCTATATTTTGGGAATAAAGATCTATAGGGATAGATCGAGGCGGTTGATAGGTCTAAACCAAAGTGCATATATTGATAGAATCTTGAAAAGGTTCAAGATGGAAAACTCTAAGAAAGGTATGGTACCTATTCAAAAGGGACAATATTGAGTGCATCTCAATGTCCAAGCTCAAAGGATGAGCAAGATTATATGAGGGACATCCCATATGCGTCTGCTATAGGATCCATCATATATGCGATGATATGCACTAGACTGGACATGTTATGCGCGTTAAGCATGACAAGTAGATATCAGCAGAATCCATGTAACACCCATTGGATGGCTGTTGAAAGTATATTGGAATACCTTAGGAGGACTAAGGATATGTTTCTAATATACGGATCTGATGAAGAGGAACTAGTTGTAAAGGGTTACACGAATGCTAGTTTCCAAACTGATCGAGATGATTCTCGATCACAATCGGGTACGTCTCCATTATGAATAGGGTAGCGTTGTCCACTACAGAATTCGAATACATAGCCGCCTCATTAGCAGCTTGGGAAGCTGCATGGATAAAAGGTTTATCACCAATCTAAGGATGGTCTCTACCATTCAAGACTCCTTAGAAATCTTTGTGATGACGAGGGTGCGATTGTTCAAATCAAGGAACCCCGTGCACATCAAAAGATTAGGTACAATGAGCGGAAATTCAACTACATAAGGGATGAAGTTGAAAAGGGAAAGATATGTATTCGCAAAGTTCACATTGATCAAAACATTGCGGATCCACTCACGAAGCTCCTAGAAAGGGCAAAGCATGAAAGTCATACTTGTGCCTCAGGACTTCGATATTCTAGTGATTGGAATTGATCTGTTTAGTATTAATATTATTAATATGGAGCAATTGTAATACTTAACTTATCTATGTATTTACGATATCTTAAGTGATGTTCCTTTTAGCATGTTTACATCCATGAATAATTTTATTATTCTAAATGTCCGTAGTCGGTCATATTTGTGAGAACAAATATGAATGTAAGATTATTATGAACTTGGATTGGTGGATATTCATAAGGCATGAATATAGAGCAATTGGTTGCTGCCAAGGTTCATAGATATTCGTGGGATACGAATATTGGACTGACCCGCATCTCAAATCTTACTACATGGAATCTTATTGATTGATCATAAGTAAATTTGAGTAAAGGCGAATATCATTTGGTATCCTCCGACCTGAGATACATATTGGGTTTTGATATTCACCAAGTGTTATACCTTGAGCTAGTTCTTCACTGATATGAAACAATTGTCAGTACATAAGGCTATGTTCAGGTATGACATAAGGTGATTGTGAGAAACGTATGTAGTCAAGATGGGATTTGTTCCTCTTATTCGTTGAGAGTATGATGTCTAAGGCCTGATTAAGTTAAATCAACAAGGAATGATCATTCTGTGTCCTTGGATTTAACATGACATCTGTAACAAAAGGATAAATGATTGATTCACCTAAATCATTTCAAGTTGGATACTTGAAGGGGATGATGTTATTGAATGGCTTTTAAGTCATGCGTATTAAGGGTAGTAAACCGTTGTTAGGCGGTATTTACTGCTTGCATCAATCTTCTATGTATCTTGTGCAAGTGGGAGATTGTTGGATTCTGTATGCCCAAGACACATAGAACATTGATGTGGTTAGTACGTTGTGATCCAAGTCGGGTCATACCCAATAACAAGCTTAGCAAACACCAATTAATATTTAATTGATGATATGATCATGCAATTAAATAATTACACCAATTTAGAAAATGGGTTTTCTAAATAAATTGTATGTGAGAAAGAACAAATTATGAGGATAGTTTGTTCATGGATATTATTTGTTATGTTGTTTAAATTAGTTAAGCAACATCAAATAATAATAGTGTGTGCATATTATGTGTAATTAAAAGGTTAATTACATTAAAACATTTTAAATAAAAGTTAGGAGGTTTTTAAAAGGGGATAAAAACCCTAAAAGGGTTGTTGGTTTTTACGGCCGCAAGGGGCCTTTGCCCTTCTTCTCCCTTTTCTTGTTTTTGAAACAAAAATCCTCTCTAAGAACACACCCACATCTGATCTAGACTTCTCTTACATGCAAAATCGATGACCAAGAGTTGTGTTTCTCATCTAGAAGACGGATTTCATGGATGAAACAAAGTTCCAGCAGCTTTGTGTTTGTTCACGGCTGAAAGTCAAATCCAGCAGTCTTCTTGACGGGATTTGGTGTACAAAATCCTAGCAAAATGGTGTTTCCTTGAAGGCTTGTGGGTATGATTGCTTGAGAACACCTTCTCTTGGTGTTTTGGCCACTCAAGAACATCGTTATCTTGATTCAATCCACGATTTCAGTAGCTTATGAAAGCCTCGGCATCAGGAACGCTCCAAGCTTCCATAGGGGCGCTCCAAGCTTCCATAGGGGCGCTCCAAGCTTCCATAGGGGCGCTCCAAGCTTCCATGGGGGCGCTCCAAGCGCTGGAACTTCATGATAAATCCAAATTTTTGACAGCTTCTAAAGGTAGTTCATTGTGTTGATTTGGTTGTTATATTTGCTTCATGATAACTAATCTATTCACATATATATGATCCTTTGTCTTTGGGTTTGTTGAAACAATATTATGAACTTTAATTTTCAGATTATAGAATACGAAATTAAGTTCATATTCCGCTGCGTTTTCTTGTTTAAAATGGTTAAACAACATTGTTTAGGTCCAACAAACCCAACAAATAATACGATCATGGGGATTTTAATTGTACGCTTTCGATAATTAATAATAATAATAATAATAATAATAATAATAATAATAATAATAATAATAATAATAATAATAATAATAATAATAATAATAACATTAATAATGTTAAGAATAATAATAATAAAAGTCCAGGGGTAAATTCTGTCAATTTGGAAACTTAATAAGAAGTTTCATACATAAAATATAAAAGTTGAAACCGCAGGGACCAATTGTGTAAAATTTTAAAACACCCGGCTTCCCCCCCCCCCCCCCCGTTTTTCCGGCGAGACTCCGGCGAGTCTCCGGCCGAACTCCGGCGAAGCCAAAAACGATAAAATTACACCATTTCAACTCACAAAACCGGTTTCAATGCACTCGTGGACTAGTTTCGAACCCACGACACCCATTAAACACGATTAATCGTCGGTAAATTCGAATCCAAAGCTTCCACATCGAAATCACAAAATTCCCGACCAAAATCAGTCAATTTATCCGATTTGAACCCCACAATCACACCGAAAGTTTCTTGGATCCAATTCGAATGGAATTCCAACATAAACACGTGTTGAATCGGTCAAACAAATGGTAATGATCTTTACTTTATTCTCGGATTCGATACCACTCAATAATACACTCGAACAACAATAATGAACAAATTAAAACTACCAACACGATATTTTATAAACACCTAATCGAATTCAGGTGTCAATTTCATCAAAAACAAACACAAACACTAAAATCAATCCTCATCTTCATCGCGACCTGCAACTCACTCGAACCTTACCTTCGGAGTTTCAAAACCTGAAATTGATTAGGGGCTTCTACTCTCGATCATCATCCAAAGCTTCTTACCAATTTAATTTGATTATCATCACGGTTTGAGCATCATTCGATTGGCAGCTATTCGCGGACCTGTTCCTCATCAAGTTCAGTTTCAAATCAACACCATATAGGTAATTCTACACATCCACATACTCGGTTTTTCATGGGGAATAAAAGCCCCATGATTCCAGAAGCAATCATAATCGAATTGGGGTTCAATTGGACGGGATTCGAACTAGGGCTCGAATTGGGTTTGGGGTTTTGGTTATATTGGTTTAAAAGAATTAAAACCGGATCATAACCGCGGCTTAGGCCTTCGGTTCACCGGTTCCATGCTCCCATATCAAACAATAGGTCCCGAGTTCGACCTCGGGCACCTACACTATATTTTTAAGGCCTTTTAAGCCTTTAAAAATTCAGAGAAAAATTCTAAAAATCATAAAAACATTTTTACAAACATTAAAAATTTCTAAAACCACTTAATTACTTTCTGAAATTATTTTTATATTTTATTCATTTATTTTTATTTGTTTTAAATAAATAAAATAACTAATTATATTATCCACCAATTTATAATTAGTGTATAATACATATGTATACAATAAATAAATTGAATTCAATATATATACATATATATATTATTCAATTATCGAAACAACTTTTATCTAAATAAATTACAGGTATATAATTTTACACCATCGTATACAATTTATAACATATGTATATAATTAACATACAATATATAGTTACGTTTACTTATGTATAAATTTATTATATACATATAATTATGTATGTAATCATACATGAAATTAGATATAATTACATGAATATATATAATTATGTATATAATTATACATATACAATTTATTAATAAATTGTATATATGTATAACTTATATGCATAAATTTTTATTAAAATCCTGGACATAATCACTTTCAACAAATTCGTTTATTTCAAGACATTTCAAACCAAATAAAATTAATCAATTTAAACTACCATGGAAATCCTAATACATTCCCAAATTCCCAAATCATTATTATTCTAACTCGAGACACCGTTCCTTAGGTTAATCATAAGGAAATCGTCGGTGTCTAATCTATCATGTCCAAATTCAAATCTCATCAATCAAGTGAGTATTCATATCCCCTTTTTATATCATTTCTTATTTGGAGGAAATCATGTGATACAATATATTCAACCATGATATTCTATTGTTATTTCATTCTAAATTCAATTCAAGACAGGTTATGTTATTACTTGCAATTATGTAAACATACTATGGTAAACTGGACGATAGTAAAACCCTAATTCAAGTAATCAATCCTGGTATCAATGGTAGATCTACTGGTTTGGATAACCCACCCCACATGGCTTACGAGTGGTGATTATGCCAGAGGCAATTAGTCAATCTATGGTGTTTGTATGGAGTCTATTATATGCAAGTGTCAAGTCAAGGGGTTTATATTATGTCGGTTTATCTATATGTTTCGCTATTGCCATATAAGTCTTAATATTACCTTGTGAGTTGAATTATTCTCAATCAATCAATCAATCTATATGTATATTCAAAACTGTGATTACTCACCAGCTAACTCGTTAGCTGACTTTATTTTCTCACATGATTTCAGGTTAAGCAAGATAGTGGACTTCTACGTGCTCATTTAAGACACGGACTTAGTTAAATAAAAGACAATTATTATTTGTGGTTTCGATTGTTGTATTTGTGTATGTTGAACTTATTTTATCTTGTAATCTGATTTTAATATTATTTCCACTATTAGACAACCATGTGTTATGAATAATCAATCATTCCCTCGTCCGCTCCGATGATTCCGCCGTCGGTCGGGGTGTGACAGATTGGTATCAGAGCCATGGTTATAGGGAATTAGGTTATTAGAAATGGAATGACCTAGACTATAACTAAGTACCTTACACATGAGTCCTCTCATGTATATTATATGCATAGATAGGATTATATGTGTGCTTTACATGTTTATACTTGATTATATGATTATATGCCCTATGTGATTCTTCCTATACTTTGATTCTTATCAATGCACACACAAATCTTAAATCATATTCAAGGCATTGTGTGCCTAAATCGAATGGTTTTCAAAATGAGCTTTGAATCGTTATTCATGGTTTTCAAAATCTCGTCAAAGTCGGTGTCTCACAACTGAATACATGTAATGCTGGAAGAGTGGGATGCCTGTATCTCGGGGTGTTCTGTCTAGGCAAGGTATTCGCATAAATCCAAACCAACCGATGGACCTGTTTACCTTACCTGGGAACCCTCGGGATGAGTATCTGCTTATAGGTACGCGTGTCTTCAACAAAGTTGTGATTGACTCAATACTTTGATTAGTCAACGTATTCGCTTTGATTTACGAATCAAACGATTACACTCGGAACATATCATTGTTATTATGCCAAATTCCCGATTTTTGTTTACAAATTGTATAACTTATATTACCTAATTCTCATAAAATATCCTAATGATATTTCAGAATGTCTTCTCGTCGAATCCGTTCACGATCTGGAAACTCTGGCCGTAAAATTACTGCTATAGTGGCACGTGAAGTTGCTGCGGTCATCCCAACTCTACTTACCCACTTGAACCAAGGCAACAATACTGTCCAAAACCCAATTGCACCAAACCCTCCCAAAACTTGTACTTACAAACAATTCAGTTCTTGCAACCCCACCAAGTTCAGTGGAACTGAAGGAGCTACCGGATTACTACAATGGTTCGAAAGCATCGAGAACACTTTTCTCAACAGCGAGTGCCCTGAAAATCTAAAAGTCCGGTATGCCACAAGTGTTCTTCAAAAGAGAGCACTCACTTGGTGGAACGGTGAGAAACGAACCCGTGGAACTGATGCCGCATTAGCATTGACGTGGGATGAAGTTAAGGAGCTCATGACTCGGGAATTCTGTCCGAGAAATGAAATTAAGAAATTGGAAGTTGAGTTCTGGGACTTAACTCAAGAAAGTGGAGAAAATCTAGCTTATACCAACCGATTTCATGAACTGAGTCTACTTGTTCCTCACCTGGTTACTCCTTTATCTCGGGCTATCGAGAAATACATCGGTGGTCTACCCATGCAAATTCAAGACACGGTGTGGGGTAGAAATCCTGCAACCTTGGAAGATACCATCTGGTTAGCTGCTCAGCTAACTGATAATCATGTCAAGGCTGGAACCCTGACTAGGAAGGGTGCTAAGAAGGTGCCTGAGAAACCCTCAGCTGAACCCTCTAAGGAGGAAAAACCTGAACCTTCTCAAAACAAGAAGAGGAAGGCTAAATCCCAAAACTTTGCTGTGATTACCCCTGCTGTGCCAATTAATCAAGTCCCTCCAACTCGTCAACCAGTAGTTAACAATCAACCGCTGATGAAAAAGCCCTACGCTGGACCCTTTCCGCAGTGTAACAACTGCAAGTATCACCATCCCGCTAACGTTCAATGTCGTCAATGCACCAACTGTGGTCGTTTCGGCCATACATTCAACGTGTGCAAGAATACTGCAAGGGTTCCAGTTACCACACCGACTGTTCAGCATACCCCGGCAATCACGCACGCAAGAGCTTGCTACCAATGCGGGGATCCTAACCATTTCCGCAACCAATGTCCAAAGCTTCTCAAGGTCGTCCCTGCAGCTCAAGGTCGAGCATTCAACATCAATGCCCAACAAGCCCAAGTTAGCAACGACGTGGTGAACGGTATGTTCCAAATTAATAATCAATACGCTTCGATTCTTTTTGACACCGGTGCAGATAAAAGCTTTGTATCCTTAGACTTTGAGCCCTTACTTGCTAGTGCCCGAACCAAGCTAGATAACCCCTTTACGGTAGAGATAGCTGACGGAAAACCCATTACAATTAATTCTGTTATTCCCGATTGTACCTTGAATCTAACTGAGCACGATTTCCCTATCAATCTTATACCCATGCAACTGGGTAGTTTCGATGTTATAGTAGGCATGGACTGGTTATCAAAGAATCATGCCGAAGTGATTTGTCACGAAAAGACCATTCGTATTCCTCTCCTGACCGGAAGCATACTACAAATCTACGGGGAAAAACCTTACAAGGGGCTTAAACTCATGTCTTGTACCAAAGCCCAAAAGTATCTCCGCAAGCATTACGTGGCTTTCTTAGCTCATATCGTGAAGGCAGATGAGAAACCTAAGAAGATTGAAGACATTCCGGTTGTTCGAGAGTTTCCTGAAGTCTTTCCCGAAGATTTAACCGGTCTTCCTCCCGTTCGTCAAGTTGAATTCCAAATCGACCTTGTACCTGGTGCAACTCCCGTGGCAAAATCTCCTTATCGACTTGCACCATCTGAGATGTAAGAACTTGCTAGTCAATTGCAAGAACTGTCAGACAAAGGATTCATTCGCCCGAGCTCATCACCATGGGGAGCTCCAATCTTATTCGTGAAGAAAAAGGATGGCTCATTCTGTATGTGCATTGACTATCGGGAGCTTAACAAACTCACAATCAAGAACCGTTACCCATTACCCAGAATCGACGATCTGTTTGATCAGCTTCAAGGAGCCACTCATTTCTCAAAGATCGATCTTCGTTCTGGTTATCACCAACTCCGTGTGCACGATGATGATATTCCAAAAACAGCTTTCCGAACGAGATATGGCCATTATGAGTTTACAGTGATGCCATTCGGGTTAACTAACGCACCGGCAGTATTCATGGATTTAATGAATCACGTGTGCCGGCCATACCTAGACAAATTCGTGATCGTATTTATCGACGACATCTTGATATACTCCAAATCAAAATCCGATCACGAGAATCACCTTCGTCTAATACTCAAACTTCTGAGGAAAGAGAAACTCTACGCCAAATTCTCAAAATGTGAATTCTGGCTTAATGAGGTTCAATTTCTGGGTCACATAGTAAACAGCAAGGGAATTCATGTTGATCCTGCAAAGATCGAGGCAATAAAGAAATGGGGAGAACCTAAAACTCCTACAGAGATTCGTTCATTCCTTGGTTTAGCCGGATATTATCGACGTTTTATTCCTAACTTCTCGAAGATTGCTGTGCCACTCACTGCTTTGACCCACAAGGATAAGCCTTTTTCTTGGGGGCCCGATCAAGAAAAAGTATTTCAAACCCTCAAGCAAAAGTTGTGTGAAGCGCCGATTTTAACACTTCCTGATGGAAACGACGATTTCGTTGTCTATTGTGACGCTTCAAAACAAGGTCTAGGTTGCGTTCTCATGCAGCGAGGCAAAGTTATAGCTTATGCTTCAAGACAATTGAAGATTCATGAGAAAAATTATACGACGCACGATCTTGAATTGGGTGCTGTCGTATTCGCACTCAAAATCTGGAGACACTATCTCTATGGCACTAAATGTGTTGTATTCACCGATCATAAGAGTCTCCAGTAAATCTTCAACCAAAAGGAGCTTAACATGAGGCAACGACGATGGGTCGAACTACTCAATGACTACGACTGTGAGATTCGTTACCACCCCGGTAAAGCTAATGTCGTAGCCGATGCATTAAGTCGTAAGGGCCAAGTTATGCTTCAAAGTGTTACCATTCAAACCGACCTCTTGACCCGTATACTCGAAGCTCAACACGAATCAGTCACCGAGGGCAACATGTATGAGGAAATGTCATGCGGTGCTGAACTCCAATTGGAAACCAAGTCGGACGGACTACTGTATTTTCTAAATCGACTTTGGATTCCGAATCACGATAATCTTCGAACAACCATCATGGATGAGGCTCATAAGGCTCGTTATTCTATTCATCCGGGAGCAGATAAGATGTTCATGAATCTTCGGAACCAATATTGGTGGCCCGGTATGAAGAAGGATATAGCCTTGTATGTATCTAAATGCCTCACATGTTCCAAAGTCAAAGCCGAGCATCAACGTCCCTCTGGATTACTCATACAACCCGAGGTTCCATTATGGAAATGGGAAAGCATATCCATGGATTTCATCACCAAGCTGCCTCGTACCGCTATTGGTCACGATAGTATCTGGGTTATCATTGATCGATTGACTAAGTCGGCTCATTTAATTCCAATTCGGGAAGATTATCGAGTCGAGAAATTGGCTCGTATTTACATTAATGAAATAGTCAGTCGGCATGGTGTACCTTTAGATATTATCTCTGATCGCGATGGTCGTTTCATCTCTCATTTCTGGAAAAGTCTCCAAGCAGCTCTCGGGACTCAACTAAATCTTAGCACAGCCTATCACCCGCAAACCGACGGTCAGACTGAAAGAACGATACAAACCCTCGAGGATATGCTCCGGGCTTGTGTCATTGATTTCAGTGGATCGTGGGATTCTCATCTTCCGTTGATCGAATTCTCTTACAATAACAGTTACCATACCAGCATCCAGATGGCACCATTTGAGGCCTTGTATGGCCGAAAGTGTCGATCTCCCATCTGCTGGTCTGAAGTTGGTGAATCACAGATTACTGGTCCGGAATTGATACAAGAAACAACCGACAAAATTCATAAGATCCGTGATAACTTGGTGGCTGCTAGAAATCGTCAAAAGCATTATGCTGACAAAAGACGTAAGCCCATGGAATACAATGTCAGTGATCTCGTACTTCTTAAGGTGTCACCTTGGAAGGGAGTGATTCGCTTTGGAAAGAAAGGGAAGCTAGAACCTCGTTACGTGGGTCCATTCAAAGTGCTCGAGCGAATTGGGAAAGTGGCCTACAAGCTTGAACTACCCCAAGAACTTAGCAATATACATCCGACGTTTCATGTTTCAAATTTCAAGAAATGTCTTGCCGATGAAAATCTCCACATTCCACTCGACGAAGTCCAGATTGATGAATCTATGCACTTTATTGAGAAACCTGTGGAAATTATGGATCGGGAAATTAAACAACTCAAACGTAGTCGGATACCCATTGTCAAAGTTCGTTGGGAGTCTAAACGTGGGCCAGAGTACATCTGGGAACGTGAGGACCAAATGAAAACCAAGTACCCTCATCTTTTCCTTTCAGCCTCCTTGTGAATTAAAATTTCGGGACGAAATTTCCTAAAGCAGGGGAGACTGTAACCACCCGTATTTTTTTATTAACTTCTGTTAATATTTGTTAATAATACGATCATGGGGATTTTAATTGTACGCTTTCGATAATTAATAATAATAATAATAATAATAATAATATATAATAATAATAATAATAATAATAATAATAATAATAATAGTAATAATAATAATAATAATAATAATAATAATAATAATAATAACATTAATAATGTTAAGAATAATAATAATAAAAGTCCAGGGGTAAATTCTGTCAATTTGGAAACTTAATAAGAAGTTTCATACATAAAATATAAAAGTTGAAACCGCAGGGACCAATTGTGTAAAATTTTAAAACACCCGGCTTCCCCCCCCCCCGTTTTTCCGGCGAGACTCCGTCGACTCTCCGGCCGAACTCCGGCGAAGCCAAAAACGATAAAATTACACCATTTCAACTCACAAAACCGGTTTCAATGCACTCGTGGACTAGTTTCGAACCCACGACACCCATTAAACACGATTAATCGTCGGTAAATTCGAATCCAAAGCTTCCACATCGAAATCACAAAATTCCCGACCAAAATCAGTCAATTTATCCGATTTGAACCCCACAATCACACCGAAAGTTTCTTGGATCCAATTCGAATGGAATTCCAACATAAACACGTGTTGAATCGGTCAAACAAATGGTAATGATCTTCACTTTATTCTCGGATTCGATACCACTCAATAATACACTGGAACAACAATAATGAACAAATTAAAACTACCAACACGATATTTTATAAACACCTAATCGAATTCAGGTGTCAATTTCACCAAAAACAAACACAAACACTGAAATCAATCCTCATCTTCATCGCGACCTGCAACTCACTCGAACCTTACCTTCGGAGTTTCAAAACCTGAAATTGATTAGGGGCTTCTACTCTCGATCATCATCCAAAGCTTCTTACCAATTTAATTTGATTATCATCACGGTTTGAGCATCATTCGATTGGCAGCTATTCGCGGACCTGTTCCTCATCGAGTTCAGTTTCAAATCAACACCATATAGGTAATTCTACACATCCACATACTCGGTTTTTCATGGGGAATAAAAGCCCCATGATTCCAGAAGCAATCATAATCGAATTGGGGTTCAATTGGACGGGATTCGAACTAGGGCTCGAATTGGGTTTGGGGTTTTGGTTATATTGGTTTAAAAGAATTAAAACCGGATCATAACCGCGGCTTAGGCCTTCGGTTCACCGGTTCCATGCTCCCATATCAAACAATAGGTCCCGAGTTCGACCCCGGGCACCTACACTATATTTTTTTAAGGCCTTTTAAGCCTTTAAAAATTCAGAGAAAAATTCTAAAAATCATAAAAACATTTTTACAAACATTAAAAATTTCTAAAACCACTTAATTACTTTCTGAAATTATTTTTATATTTTATTCATTTATTTTTATTTGTTTTAAATAAATAAAATAACTAATTATATTATCCACCAATTTATAATTAGTGTATAATACATAATTATACAATAAATAAATTGAATTCAATATATATATATATATATATATTATTCAATTATCGAAACAACTTTTATCTAAATAAATTACAGATATATAATTTTACACCATCGTATACAATTTATAACATATGTATATAATTAACATACAATATATAGTTACGCTTACTTATGTATAAATTTATTATATACATATAATTATGTATGTAATCATACATGAAATTAGATATAATTACATGAATATATATAATTATGTATATAATTATACATATACAATTTATTAATAAATTGTATATATGTATAACTTATATGGATAAATTTTTATTAAAATCCTGGACATAATCACTTTCAACAAATTCGTTTATTTCAAGACATTTCAAACCAAATAAAATTAATCAATTTAAACTACCATGGAAATCCTAATACATTCCCAAATTCCCAAATCATTATTATTCTAACTCGAGACACCGTTCCTTAGGTTAATCATAAGGAAATCGTCGGTGTCTAATCTATCACGTCCAAATTCAAATCTCATCAATCAAGTGAGTATTCATATCCCCTTTTTATATCATTTCTTATTTGGGGGAAATCACGTGATACAATATATTCAACCATGATATTCTATTGTTATTTCATTCTAAATTCAATTCAAGACAGGTTATGTTATTACTTGCAATTATGTGAACATACTATGGTAAACTGGACGATAGTAAAACCCTAATTCAAGTAATCAATCCTGGTATCAATGGTAGATCTACTGGTTTGGATAACCCACCCCACATGGCTTACGAGTGGTGATTATGCCAGAGGCAATTAATCAATCTATGGTGTTTGTATGGAGTCTATTATATGCAAGTGTCAAGTCAAGGGGTTTATATTGTGTCGGTTTATCTATATATTTCGCTATTGCCATATAAGTCTTAATATTACCTTGTGAATTGAATTATTTTCAATCAATCAATCAACCTATATGTATATTCAAAACTGTGATTACTCACCAGCTAACTCGTTAGCTGACTTTATTTTCTCACATGATTTCATGTTAAGCAAGATAGTGGACTTCTACGTGCTCATTTAAGACACGGACTTAGTTAAATAAAAGACAATTATTATTTGTGGTTTCGATTGTTGTATTTGTGTATGTTGAACGTATTTTATCTTGTAATCTGATTTTAATATTATTTCCACTATTAGACAACCGTGTGTTATGAACAATCAATCATTCCCTCGTCCGCTCCAATGATTCCGCCGTCGGTCGGGGTGTGACACTATACAGCTGTCGAACAAGAATATGAGATTTTTTTTCCTTGTTCCTTTAACTTTAGGTTTTAATAAAAAGTTTTAAAACAACCATGTTAAATTTTGTTTGTCTTGTTGAATAAGAATAGTTATATTTTCCCATATAACTTTTAAATATTCATACAAACAAACAAACAAACAAACATACCCAGTGTATCCCGCTGAAGAGCAGGGTCTGGGAGGGGTATGTGGTGGCAAGTCTTTCCTCTATCCTGAGAGATAGAGAGACCGCTTCCGAAGAGACCCCCAACTCGTTTACAAAGGCGGTAACCATAACAATCATAATAATCATAATCATAATAATCATAATACATATCATGCAACACATAGGCAAATATCACATCACATGCAGAGTTAGATAGTGCGCGCATCATAAAAAGCGACATGTAACACCCAAACAGGGGAAATGACGAAAGAATAAAAACTACACCTGACGCGGGAGGTCCCGCCACATGTAGCCGTAGCCCGTCTCACCCACAAATCCCACTAAAAGTCCTTAATTTTTATTCTACGCCTCCACTCACTCCTATCCTCGATCATGTGCTCAGAGAGGTGCAAGTCTATCATATCTCGCCTAGTAATCTCATCCCAAGTCAACCTAGGTCTACCTCTACTCCTCCTACCCTCTACGCTGATGTTCTCTACTGCTCTAACAGGTGCTGACATCGTTCGCCTCTTCACGTGCCCAAACCATCTTAGTCTTCCCTCTCGTATTTTATCTGTGATACATGCCACCTCTAGCCTCTGGCGAAAGACGTCATTTCTGATCCTATCTAATCTTGTGTGTCCACACATCCACCTCAGCATTCGCATTTCTGCGACCTCTATTTGTCTTTCTTGCGATTTCTTTATAGCCCAACAGTCTGTGCCGTATAGCATAGCTGGGCGTACTGCCATTCTGTATAGTTTTCCCTTTAGTTTTGGTGGGAACCTCTTATCACACAGAATCCCTGATGCTGCTCTCCACTTGCACCATCCTGATTGTACACAATGGGCTACATCGCTGTGTATCTCTCCGTCTTCCTGTATATACGAGCCAAGGTATTTGAACCTACACGTCCGGGGGACCGCCATGTCCTGTATACTGATTTGGGAGTTCTCTTCGGCCTCACCACTAAAGTTACAATGCATGTATTCTGTCTTAGAGCGACTTATCGTTAGGCCCTTGCGTTCTAGTGCTACTCTCCACTGTTCTAATCTGTCGTTAAGCACCGTCTTAGATTCTGATATTAAGACAATATCATCCGCAAACAGCATACACCATGGGACTGGCTCTTGTATGGACTTGGTCATCTCGTCCAACACTACTGTGAAGAGGAATGGGCTCAATGCCGATCCTTGGTGGAGTCCCACTTCCACCGGGAAGAAGTATGTGTCTCCGACAGGTGCTCGTACACACGTTTTTGCCCCGTCATACATATCCTGTATTATTTTGATATACCTCTCTGGTACCCTTCTAAGTCGTAGACTTTCCCAGATTAGTTTCCGCGGCACGCTGTCATAGGCTTTTTCTAGGTCAATGAATACCATATGTAGATCTCTTTTCTTTTCTCTATATTTCTCCATTATCCTCCTTATGACGTGTATAGCTTCCGTTGTTGAGCGTCCTGGCATAAATCCAAATTGGTTTACCGTTATCTGAGTTTCTCGTCTAATTCTCGTGTCCACAATTCTTTCCCATAGTTTCATCATGTGACTCAGTAGCTTTATTCCCCTGTAATTTGTGCAACATTGGACATCTCCTTTTTTCTTATATATGGGGACTATGACACTGCTTCTCCACTGCTCTGGCATCTTTCCTGTCTTAAAGATAGTGTTGAATAAGTCCGTTAGCCATTGTAGGCCCTCATCTCCAAGGCACTTCCACACTTCAATCGGAATGTTGTCTGGCCCCACCGCCTTAGCCCTTCCCATTTTCCTCAAAGCTCTCCTAACTTCATCGACTGTGATGCTTCTACAATAACACTTGTTTTGTTGCGTCGTTTGAGTTGTTTCATCTATCTCCGTTTGTTGGTTACTGTTCGTTATGTTGAAAGGTTATCGAAGTAAGTTTTCCATCTCCCCTTGATGTCTTTCTCCCTCACCAAGACCTTACCATCCGTGGCCTTTATAAACTTCACCATTGTCAAGTCCTGTCTTCTACGTTCCCTTGCCTTTGCAATCTTAAACATTTCATGTTCACCCTCTTTCGTCTCTAGTCGCTTATACATCCTCTCGTATGCTGTGTTCTTTGCCTCTGACACAGAATTTTTCGCCTCTCGTTTAGCCTCTTTGTATTTATCTTTTAGCTCTACTCGTTCTTCCTCATTACTACAGCGTAAAAGCTCTCTAAAACTTTGTTGTTTAATTCTTATCTTCTCCTGTACATTTTCGTTCCACCACCAGGATTCCTCATGACCGAGTGTCCTATTTGTTATGGTCCTAAGCGTTTCTTTAGCTGCTTGAATGACTGTAGTTGCCATAGCCTCCCACTTTTGGTTGGCGTCTTCCTGTGGCCCGCTCAGGTTCATTGGTATGATTTTCTCTCTAAAGATGGTAATCTTTTCGTCTTTGAGTTGTCCCCATCTTATCGTAGGTCTACTTCTCTTAGTTGGTTGGACCATTGCTTTCTTCATTCGTAGATCTGCCACCAACATGTGATGTTGAGTGAGTACTGTCTGTCCCGGTATTGTCTTGCAGTCCTTCCACGAGCTACGATCTTCTCTTCTCATCAACACATAATCTATCTGTGTGTGTCTCCCGCCGCTGCTAAACGTAATTAGATGCGACTCTGGTTTCTTGAAAAACGAATTTATGATGCTTAGTTCATGCGCAAATGCAAAGTCAAGAAGTTCCCTACCGACGTCATTCCTTAGACCATACCCAAAGCCTCCATGCACCAACGGGAAATGATCGTTGTCCTTATCGATATGCCCATTAAAATCTCCTCCTATGCATATTTTTTCTTGTCGCGGTATGTCTCTCAAAACGTGGTCTAAACTCTCCCAGAACTTCTTTCTTTCCGTTTCCCCTAATCCAACTTGTGGTGCATACGCACTAACTACAACCACTATTTCGTCCCCTATTATTATCCTTAACAACATAAGTCTATCGTCGTATCTTCTAACCTCCACTACATTATCCTGGAGTTCTTTGGCAACTAGAAAACCTACCCCATTTTTTGTTCCATCTGACCCTGAATACCATAGTTTGTACCCATTACACTCCTTTGCCCTCCCACCCCGCCATCTAGTCTCCTGGAGGCACGCTATCTGAACCCTACGTCTCCTTAACACATCTATTAACTCTAATAACTTACCAGTAAGTGTTCCTACATTCCACGATACCAGTCGTAATCTATAACCCTTTTTCCCTGTAGTTGCATCTCTCGTCACCGAACATGATCTAGGGGCAGCATAATGTTTCCTGTTATCTATTATACCTCACTCACTCAGCGTGACAAGAAACACCTTAAAAAAGAGGTTGCCACAGTAATAAAAGTATAAACAAAAAATAGTCAGTCATGCAAGAGCAACAACACAGGTAACACACAATCAAAACCAGCAGCAGAGATATATCAATCACAAGACACTGTAACAGGCACAATAATAGGGGATGGCTCTCCCTATTTAAACCAGATGCTAGTACTCCTAACCCAGCCAAACACTCTATACGAAAGGAATATGATTATATATTTTAGAGCAGACTACAAAGTTATTCTATAACTAAACAGGAAATATAAAATGATAGAAAGATCTGACAGTGGGGGTTTCCCAAGTTAGGGTTCGCCGATCGATTGAGGTCCGTAACCTTCGAGGGTTACCAGGCTCACAGGAACCTAGATGAACAAACAACTCGTAACAGGTGACGGCAGGTGTTAATGCGGGTTCTTGAAGCCGATCCTTGGTAATCCCTGATAGTCGCCAAAGTACCTGCAATTATAAGAGAAAACAACTACCTGTGGTCACCGGCGCTTGATTTGGCCGGCGCCGGCTGAAATTTTGGCAAACTTTGGCAAAGTAGACAACAAATTACTCAAAGATTTGCAAGCTAACACAAGGGAAACCACAAATTACTGCAGATCCCTATAGCCCGTCCCCAGATCCAAAATTTGCAAGCTAACACAAGGGTCACCGGCGCCTGATTTGCTCTCCCTGTTGGGTGGCGGCTATGGTTGGTGGGTGGGTGGGTGGTGTCGGTTGTGGTGGCTGAGGTGGTTGGGTGGGTGGTTGTCGGTTTGTGGTGGCTGCGGGGGGGTGGGTGGCTAGCGGGCGGTGGAGGGCTGTGAAGGGGATGACGCGTAGCAGGTGGGGGTTTGCTAGCAGGTGGTGGGGGGTGTTCGGTGACCGGTGATGGTGGTGACGGTGACGGTGGTGGTGGTGACAGGTAGTGGTCCGTAGGGGGTTGCAACACCGCGGTGGTGACAGCTAGGGCTCTGAAGGGGGTGGCGTAAAAGTTGCTCCACCGCGAGTTGCGGGTGGCCGGTGATGGTGGTGACGGTTAGAGCTCCGGCGAGTTACCGGTGGTCAGCCTGCTAGGGCTCCGGCGAGTTTCCGGTGGCCGGCGGTGGCGGTGACCGGTGATGGTGATGGTTAACGGTACAATAGAGAGAGAAAGCTTTTAAATATTCATATTACTTATAATGTCATCTGATTCTATTCTTCCGTTCTAATCGACTAGAAGAACATTTTATTTGACTAGAAGACCGTAAGAGATCTAATTCGTTTTCCTTTGCATGTTTTGAAAACATTCTCTTCGATATTTTTTAACTTCCAAAAAAGTAACATAAATAGCCCTTAGGGCTAAACACAACTACATAATTCACCTTGAGGTTTGAGTAATTACAATTAACCCCCCAGAAAACCGAAAAATCCCAATAGTTGAGATAGATGCTCTTTCGATAACGTAATATACACATCAAAAAGCAGTGGCCCTGTGGGTCTATCGTCTTTCTCCCCCATCACTGTAAAAACCCACAAACCCTAAATACCCACAAAACCCTACAATTGCACTCACAACACCTGCAATTTCTTCATCTAAACTAACAATCATGAGTGCTCTCATCACCCCAAGGTCTCCGACCGCATATCAGCTCCGATTATCTGCCTTCAATAGCAGAAAATACCCTTCACCTTCTGTATTTCTGCGGATGCATGCTCACAAGCTAGAGCATCAGATTCATTGTTTCTCGGGTTCTGTAGATAATGTTAATGCGTGTATACGACGGAGGAGTGCTGATTTCTCTGTTAGTGCTTTTTCGGGATGGTCTGTTGATGATAATGGCACCGAGGTTGTGAATGAATCGCCACCGAAAAAGGGGTGGTCTGCAGGTAAGAGATGACGATATGTTTATTTACGATATCAATGATTCGATTCGTATTAAGCATAATACTTAATTTGTTGAATTTGTACTCTCAATTCCATCGGTAGAGTCCACGAACGACTAATCTACAATTTTTTTTTTATTGAAGATGCGTGATTGACTTTGATGCATTTAGTTTTGTTGCTCATACAAGTGTTTTATAGTACAAAGCTTTTAGGAGGGGCTGCTTACCAAAGGGCTTCTAGGTTAGTGTATCAAGGTGTGAATTGAAGTTCTTCCCCCTCAAGTGGTTAAGGTTTCTAGCCTCATGCCATATGTTGGTGTAGGTTCTTAAGAGTAGATTTTGAGGGTGTGTGAGGTAGGGCCTTTAACGAAAAAGAAGGGGGCTGCTTAATCTTGTTAGGGTGAAAGCGCACTCCAAGACTGAGGGTTAGAAGCAATAGGGTTATTCGCCATCGTGTTCAGCTAGCCCCGTGGTCTTTTTTTGAACCAAACAGTGATTCAAGATTTGAAGAACTTTAAAAAGAAACAAAGCGTACCGCTAGTTTATAAACCCAACTAGCAAAGACATCTTATATAGAAGGTTCCATGCCCTTTTTTGTGTGCCACTTGGAAAAGTGTTTGGTATTCCACTATTCCTTCCTCCAGACAGTGTAGGATGAAAGCATAGTAGTTTAATTTAGAAAAAAAGAGTCAAATAGAACCGACTGAATATTAATTTATTTATGAAATGTGCATATAGGGTTAGGATCATTTGAGAACTCACAAATATCTTCGGAACTACTAGAATTTCTATCAACACGAAACTTTTTTTTTATGTTTTATATAAAAGAAATATTAAAACATAATGTTTCTTGTCTCTCTTGAAGTTCAAAAAAAGAAAACAATGAACGGATTTGTAATGTACACATGTGTAAGTCATATGTAGGTTATACTATCTACACATGTGTAGCTAAACATATTAAAAGTTTAAAAAGATATGTAAACGTTAGTTTGATTAGTTTTTATATTCTTTTTATTGTTTTCAATTTATATACACATACATAACCGCGAGTAAAAAGTATAACATTTAAAAATTATGAACTATTTATATAAGTTCTCGCAGTTCTTAAGATATTTAGTAGTTGTCAAATGATCCTAACATACTATTTTTATATTTTCAAAATTAGTTTTCTCCTCTGTTGTCAAAAGCAAGCGCTTACCTCGCCTAGGTGCAAAATTGAAGCGCAGCGCATGGATTGCGCTTGATTCCGGTGAAGGCGACGGTGGTAGAGGAATCGGCAGAAACGGTGGTAACGACGACGTAAATTTAATGGTCCAACCAAATAAGCCGGTCGCTTTTTCTAATCAGGCCCAAATTCCAGAATTTTTATTTTTTTTCAATTATTTTTTGATTTATCTTGATTTGTTTTGATTTTATCCAGAAGCTATACCTATAAAATTTCGGTACTTCCTATTTTACTCCAATTGCTATAAAACAATCGGCAACTAATCATCTGCAAATTCACACAACCGCCAAGAAGAACATCTTGCATTCATGTTTTGGTTTTGTTTTTCAACTTTTGTAATTGCTTTTTCAACATTTGGTATTGCTTTCGGACTTTGAGTAAAGTTTTGAGCTAATGATATTAGTTGTATCATATTACTATTGCATTATATATATATTTTTGGTTATTTTTCTCTATGTGCGTTTTTTTTTATCTCAGGCCCTCACTTTTTTTGCGCCTTGCGCCTAGACCCCAGGCTAGGCCTAAGCGCCTTGAGTGTGCCTAGCGCCTTGACAACATAGGTTTTCTTTATGTGATAATTTAGTATTATATAAATTTGGGGCCTTATGGTTTAAGCTGCCCATGGTTTTTAGACATACATGGAATTTGTTGCAAAGAGAACATTAGCAATAATCTAAAATCACTGTTCAATGCTTTGTATGTTGAGGCTGCATTGAAACTTTAGCTTTGATGATAGAAAACTAATTCATCCTATCTTCCTGGATACACCATATGTTTTAGGGTTCCTATTGGGCTATTGGGAGTAATCAAGCTCAAAGCTTGAAATTCTATCTTATTTTGTGACAAACATTACATTTTATCTTTTTGGAAGGACTTAACTGGTATAATTGCATAAGTTTCTCACATGAATTAAGTTTGAAACGATGTTCAAAAGGAGAAGTACTAAATTTTGAATTCAGTGATCAAGGTGCATCCATTTGCTTATAAGTGAAATTAAATCCTATAGATGCAACCATTTTGTATGATATTTTGCTGCTACAGAGGGTATTTTTGTTTATGAATAATGCTCCTGTAGCTTACTTTCAGGCATAGTGGGAGCTGCAGTAGCAGGAGTTGTTCTTGTTGGGGGGCTCACCTTTGCAGCTTTGTCTATAAGTAAACGGGCATCTGGTATGTAGGAATTTTCCCCCTCTATTTCTTAATTTTCCATTAATACAAATTTTCAAGCTTTCTTATGTATGTAGATCAAGACTTTTAATTGTTAAAATTAAAAACGATTTTTAGGGCAAAAAAAGAACATGGAACCATTGACAAAACATCAGGAAGAGTCATTGACCTCTGAAGACCATAATGATAACGTTGAAGATGTAGGAATTGAGACAAAAGATGATAATTTTTCTTCTAATGAAAAAGAAAATGAAACTACAACTGATAATGAACTAGGCCATAGTACCGACATAGAAGGCAGGGATGTGATGGACAACGTATCAATTCAACAAGATTTACAAGAGGAATTACCTGAATTCAACAAATCCAACGTTGATGATGATTTGGTTGACGCATCAAGGATTGAGAATTTAGATGACACTCTTGTTGCGGAAAACTTTGAACTAAGTAATAATAATCTAGAAGATGAACAGGCAGATGTCAAAGTTATTGATTCAGAGGAGACAAAGGTAAATACAATAAATCCTGATACGGGTTCTGACGATATAGATGCTGCAATAAATGGGTCAGGTCAATCCAACTTATCACCACCCTCGATTTCCATTCTTGATACACAGAACGAGCAGGTGACTGTGATCTTGGAGCCTATTAGCTCAAAAATCGATGATCTTGACAATAAAGACACACAAGTGTTTTCAGGGGAATCATTACCTTATACATTTGAAAGTGAAAAAACTGATATTGATTTTAGTAATAACATTGAAGGAACATTTATTGAGTCTGTGGATCTTGGAAAGATTTCTTCGTCTGCAAGCATTCCAGCTCCATCTGTACTTTCACCTGCTCTGCAAACCCTCCCTGGAAAGGTGGTAGTTCCTGCAGTTGTTGATCAAGTTCAGGGGCAGGCATTGGCAGCTTTGCAAGTATTAAAGGTCTGTTGGGCAAATTAGATTTTGTTTTCTTATCATTAAATTTGGAAAGTATGGAAATAATATGCAAGTATGGTTGATGTTAGGTTATTGAAGGTGATGTTCAGCCTGGTGATTTATGTACTCGTCGTGAATATGCTCGATGGTTGGTTTCTGCCAGCAGTGCTCTTTCTAGGTACATATTATTTCATTAAGTATGTTGTGTATAAAATTGAGTTCCTTTTTTTTTAATAAATATCCATGGAGCTAATCCTTTTTACTGTGGTATGCACAGAAATACTTTATCCAAAGTGTACCCTGCAATGTATATCGAGAATGTAACTGAACTTGCATTTGATGATATTACACCTGAAGATCCTGATTTCTCTTCCATTCAAGGTAAATACCAAAATCTAAACATTCGCGACTCAATATGTAGAGTTATATCATTTTATAACATGAAATTAATGAAACACTTGGATATTCAGGCTTGGCAGAAGCTGGACTCATTGCTAGCAAGCTCTCTCAACGTGACATGAATATTTCAAATCAAGGTGATAGCTCTATGAATTTTTGTCCAGAAAGGTACATTTCTTCACAATTAAATTATCGTGTTCCATCTCTTGGCCTTTTTTAACTTAAATGTTTCCCTTTTTTTTTTTACAAATCTATGCAGCCCATTATCTCGTCAGGACCTTGTGAGCTGGAAAATGTCTCTGGAAAAAAGGTTGCTTCCTGTAGCTGACAGAACGGTGATATGACTTGGAAACTGAATTAACCTTTCTTTATTAAATCTTATAAACTATTTAGCCTAAATGTAGTATACCAACATGCAGATCCTTCAGCAGCTTTCCGGTTTCATAGACCTTGACAAGATCAATCCAGATGCTTGGCCTGCACTCATAGCAGATTTATCAGCCGGAGAAAATGGAATTGTAAGCCTTGCATTTGGTGAGTTCTCTTTTCTGCCTGTTTACTTATGATTGGGTCTGTTTGGTTGTGTTTTATCTAAAAGAACTAGTAAGACAAGACGGGTTGAAAGTAACCCAAAGTACATTTTAATGCATGCAACTTCCTAAATCATCTTTATTTCAAAAAATTTGATAACTGTTTTTTAATCATAATTAATGTGTTAATAATTTATAAAAAAATGGACAAATTATCTGTGGTTTGTCCCAACCCGACCTGGCCTGTTTTGACTTTACTAAAAAATGACCATATTCAACACGAATCCGTTTGACTCTCCCATCTTGCTATCGCTATCTGTCTCATTCAAATCTATTGTGCTTAAAAAATAGCTCAAATTTCACAGGTTACACAAGACTATTTCAGCCTGATAAGCCCGTGACAAAAGCACAAGCTGCTATTGCTCTTGCAACGGGTGAGGCTTCTGATATAGTAAGTGAAGAACTTGCGCGCATAGAAGCAGAATCAATGGCTGAAAAAGCTGTTGCTGCACATAGTGCTCTTGTTGATCAAGTGCAAAAAGACATTAACACATATTATGAAAAAGACCTTTTGCTAGAAAGGGAAAAAATATATGCTTTAGAGAAAATAGCTGAAGATACAAGGAAGGAATTGGATCGGTTAAAAGCTGAACAAGAGGAACAAAACATTAAAATAATGAAAGAACGAGCAGCTGTTGATTCACAAATGGAAGTGCTTTCAAAGTTAAGGCGTGAAGCAGAGGAAGAATTGCAGGCAATTATGAGTAATAAAGTGGAAATTTCATATGAAAAGGAAAGAATAAACAAACTTAGGACAGCTGCAGAAATTGAGAATCAGGAGATTACACGGTTGCAATATGAATTAGAAGTTGAGAGGAAAGCTTTAGCCATGGCCAGGTATGCTCCATACAGTTGGCTCATTAGTAATGTTGGATTCATATTATGTCAGATCTCTAATCAATAAAATGTTAAACATACAGTTCATGAAAATTTGTAACTTGTATCAAGTTGTTCACACTTATAACCATGTGAATGAAATTTAGATTTATAAGTGCTGAGAAGTGAAATGTAAAAGGTTGTAAAAAGTTTCAGCATTATAGTGGCGGTAAAAAGATCTGTACTTATAAGCATGCAAAAACATTAAATTTGTTTAAACTTAGAAGTGCACAATTTCTTCAAACAAAAAAAGGCACAGGGAAACTGGGTGTAACAAATTGATACAGACAAATTATTCTTTTGATGAATGCGAAGTTTTTTTTTGGTTTTGACATTTTATGTAGCAAGTGTAAACATTTTTACACATTTGTAAGTGTGAAAGACTTGACAAAAGCTGACACCATTTTTACAAGTGTGCAGTAAATAAGTTTATTACTTTGATACTGTTGTAGTTAACGGTCATATGAGTAATAAAAAGTAGGGTAAATAGAATAGAAGCGGGTCAAAACACATTTGATGTGTAATTTTTATGCATAAAACCTCTTGAATGATTTGTTAAAAAAGTAGATTTTTCTAGGAAAAAATATTCTTTTACGATCATTTTGTCACACTAATTAAAATGAAAAATTCAGAATTGTTGGGCAAAAAGTGCATGGTCACCCTCAAAAAATATTACGCATTTCGACCCGAACATTATGACTAGTAACTCAAGCTATTTACCCTGGAATTTTTAAGTATCTTTTGATTAAACTGTTATTGATAAATGATATGATCTTTCTGACTTTCATGAAGATCCTGGGCAGAAGATGAAGCCAAAAGAGCAAGAGAGCAAGCGAAAGTTCTAGAAGATGCTAGAAGCCAATGGGAGAGTCAGGGCATCAAGGTAATTGTGGACAAAGATCTTCGTGATGAGTCGATTGCAGAATCTACATGGGTCAACTCTCAGAAGACGATTTCAGTTGAAGAAACCAAGACCCGGGCTGAAATCCTGGTTGACCAACTAAAGTCAATGGCAGCCAATGTCATGGGAAAATCCAAACAGATCATTAATATAGTGATAGAAAAGGTACTGCTTTTCATATCTCAATTGAAAGAACTCGGTTCAAAGACTGTGAACCATGTGGGTGAGGTCAAAGATGGCGTTGTGCTGAAAGTCAACGAGTCCGTGCAAGATTTGCAGCAAAGTTCCGCCGGGCTGAGTTTGGCTGTTAAAGATGGTGTGAAGCGAGTTGTTGGTGATTGCAGGGAAGGAGTTGAGAAACTCTCACAGAAGTTCAAGACATGAGTACGTTTTTATTTTTTTCTCTCCTTTTTTGTAATTTTGTAAACCTTTACCTTAAAACTCGACTCGTTTTCGAGTTTGAATAATAATGGGGTTGGAGATGGTTGCAGATTGTATTATTGAGTACCAGCTCTTGGTACAAATTTGTGGAAATAAACTTATACCATTAAAATTTGAAGTTAACTTTCATTTATAGTGAAGAATCTTTTTGTTTGTTGTCATGTTTAGCAGAATGGATGTTTAGATAAATAATTTTTTTTTAATAAATAAAAAGAGAGTAACATCATAATGACAGTAAATAATTATTTTATCTATTTGTTATGTGCTAAATGAAAAATGTGTATGATTATATTCCAGATAATGTAACTTCTAACTGACAAAAAATTGGATTAATGAGTTACTTAAATAGTAATATTTAATAGCAAAACTCTCGAGTATTGAATTATTAATTAAAAAAACAGAGAAATAATTAACATGATTGATATTTTTAAAAAATGACAAATTTTATTGATTATATTGACTTAAAAATTCCTTTGATAATGAGCCAATAGAACGGGCTCACCATTATATTGGAGGGGTTGTGGAGGGAATGTTTCATCTCCTTAACAGTCTAGCTATTTCTATCATCTAAAGGAGCAGGACGGAACAAAACGGTATCATGACTGTTAGTCAGAGAGGGCGTACCGACGAGCGAGTTGAGGGGCTTAACTAAAACCGACCTGATAGAGGCCTACAATTGTTTGTCTAGAAAATTAGTAACTAGGACCTAGGACTAAGAAGGGAAGCTCTTCTTGTCTGGTCAGGTTGCAAGATTAGATGTTAGTCAAGAAGCACAGGTACGAATAATACAGCTTATTAGAGCATTCGTGGTCGACAAATTCCTTTATCAAGCAATCTGTCCTTAGCTTATAAGGGCACGTTGAAGCTGCAAGTGTAAAGGAGATAAATCAGATTTAAGGCGACGCCCGAGTATAAGAAGACCGCACTTGATATGGCTACTCTTTACAACAAAAGAGACTTGCCCATGAAATAAGCTGGCCTTTGACTTCTTGTTATAGCTTCTAGGTAAAAGGCAGCCAAGAACAATGTAGTCTTGTTTTTTGTATAAATGACTTTCTACCCATGATAGCATCTGCGGTTCAATGCTAACACAAATTTTCTGGTTGTATTTTGACTTTAATCTATGGTTATATGACTACAGCTTACAGTCATTTGATCAAATGTATTTCTAAATTCATACACCATGAGACGGTTGTAAACAGAAGGTACATCATACTTAACATTTATTCGACCAAGATAACCAATCGTTTACGTAGAGTAAACTACAGTTTACGGAGTTTTAGTGAAGTATGCAAACTAACTTCCATGTTTTAAATACATAATAAAGCTGAATTGGATTAATATTAGTACAGTTTTTTTGTGCATGTCTATCAATTGAGACATTAATTGATTTCTATAACCCTCCGATAAATGAATCAATGAAACAACCAATTTTTGTTTCCAGACGCATTGGAGAGTTTAATACAGCCCAAATTCATAGATTCATTATAAATTCAGACCCTCATAACCCTCAATCAAACACCCTAGGCACTTCGCATTATGCTTGTTTGTTATGCTTATCATCCGTCTTATAGATCCAACAAATCCCAACTCACATCTACCATGATAAGCTTAAAATACATCAAACCCCAAATTTGCAGAAATGCGAAAATGCTATAATCAAAGATGCAGAACTTATATAAAGAAGATGATTCTTTTCAAAAGAGCAAGTGCTTTAATCCCAATTCCAAAAGGTCAAAACATACAAGAAATAAAAATAAACTACAACTCAAGTTCAATACTTGATAGACCAAGTTCTACAGATGTAACCAAAATTTAGACATCAAATACCTCACTTTTTCTTTTCTGCACCTCCACCAGCCCTGCAAATGATTTCACAAAAATCAGTTGAAAATAATGTTTTGATTCTTATCATTTCCAACCCCGTCAAATACATCATACTAGAGTACAATTTTGTTCAAAACAATGTATTATTGACAACGAATTTAAACAAAAAGTACCTCATCTTGCGAAGAACACTGGACATTTCCTCTCTCTTCTTCTTTGCTCTCTTGTGGGTACCCAACTTTCTCTTAGCCACCTTCAACGCACGCTTGTCCTTTCCAACTTTCAACAACTCGGTAATCCTCTTCTCGTATGGTGCAAATCCAGCTACTTCCCGAATCAAGTTCCTCACAAAATGAACCCGTTTGCTTGTTTTCTATGGAAAAACAACAATCTTTAATTTTGCATTATTGATACTTACACTCAACACAAAGTAAAAAACAATGATGACATCAACAAATCTTCATATGTCATATATCATCAAAGCAATACAAAAGAATAAAAAGTAGCACTTACGCCTTTCCTATCAGACGGGCGAGGAGCCAACTCCTTCTTGGTCACAACATGACCCTTGTTCAATCCAACAAAGAGGCCTGTGTTAGGCTGCTTGGGTGCCATCACCTGCCACATATGTAACACTATATATGTGAGCTTCATATCAATTACTCAATTTATGCTGATTTACCTTCAAACACATAATCCCTTTTTTGTTTATCTCAAAAATTGTAAACATCTACAAGACTAGGAATTTTTATAATTATCAACTTTTTTAAAAAATATTTAATATTTTAAGCAACTTTAATATAAGACTCGCATTATCAAAAAAAAGATTTTCAAATTCATCATGATACATAGATCTATCATGTCATAAGCCTTTTGATCTATCATGTCATAAGGCTTTTGGTAAGCTTAAAACTATGAAAAATATATATATGAACAAGCTTCTAAATTCATCTATAGAACAAATTGCAAAAGAAAAAAAACAGAGACATTTGATCTATTCCTTAAGCACTATATCAAAACAAGATTTTCAAATGCAAAACAGACAATTTACTCCCATTCCACAAGTCTGAAATACACAAATCCTTCTCAAAAGCTGATCTTACAGTTATAATACGTAGCCCTAGAGAAAGTTCAGATGATTAAAAGTAATCATTTTTAGGGCGTGAATGTGCAATCTTTTCTCAAATTTCTGAAACATGAAAAAACATTCTAGCACTTGATATCATAAGCTGATTATCAAACGAAAATCATCAGATGCACGAAAGCTTATGAAATCAAAATATACAAGCTCTAACACTAGATTTTGCGCATAATAATAATAAAACTATAAACGTTTGTGTAAGATTCAAAGTAAATCAGAAAAGTGATGCATACCTCGGCGGAAATCAAGATCGGCGTACGGTGAAGAAGAAGGTGAAGACGATTAGGGTTTAGGTTTGGGCTCTATTTTATAGTCAGAAATTTTGCTTCTGACATTTGGGCTTTCAATGTAGTCGATAATGGGCTAACCCAGCTCTGGCCCATTTACATAAAGAAAAAGTTGAATGCACACTTGATGGTTTAAAGAAAATAGTCACGTTTGATTCACGGAATGTTTTTTACGTAAGTTAGAATTAGAATTGAAAATGGAATAGAAAGAAATTGTTTAAACAATAACTCGGTGTTTGGTTGGTAAATTTGCGAATGAAATTGGAATGTTTAAAACATTAAATGACAAACTTGTCCTTTCATGATCGTCTTTTTATTCTTTAATCACAGATCATAATATTCCAGACAACAAAATTTGTTGCCATCATCCTCGTTGTTCATTGCTATGTTGTCTTTGTTGTTCATCAACACCACCATTTGTGTTCGCCTTCTACACCACAAAATTTGGGTTTCTATTGAATTTTAATTAACATGGTTTTTTTGGATTCAAATGAATGATTTTGAAAATTTGATTATGAATAATTTTATTTCTCCATGGTTTTATTGGGTTTATGAATAGACAATAATTTATCAATGAATCATTCTTTGATATTTGGTGAAGTGTTTTCAGATGAAAGAAAAATAATTTTTTGATGAATGATTTTTCTGTTTGAAAACATGTGGAAAAAGAAGATGGGGGGTATATTATTAATCTTAGAGATTTCATTGAAAAGTTAGAAATCCATTGTAAGTATGAATGGATGTTAAATTCCTATGAGTGGTGGGGAAAAAATTTCCATTCTAATTTTATTTTTGTTAACCAAACATAAATTTTGATGGAATTAATTCCATTTCCATTTATATTTTCATCACATTTTGTGAACCAAACGATTTCTAAGAGTTTCAAGTACAAAGAAAAAAAAGTTATAGGTTTGGGTTTTATGAATTTAATTTTATAACAATGCTAGTTATACATACCAACTTTTGTTAACTTTTTTCTTAAGAGAAATGTGAAATGACCAAATACCCTTTTAAGGACTAGTATCAAGAACGTAGTGTTATAACGTGAGCACAAAAACATGAAAGAAGCCAATGTTGAAACGTTTCCTCAAATACATATTTTAAACATTAGATAACGAAACATGCGAAACTTTTTATAAAAAATGAAATTGTCACAAAGTTGTGCATTGCGACAAGACTGTTGATAATATTTGAAACTATGTATCAAAAATGAAACCATAAAAAAAGCTAACGTCGAAATGTTAAAAAAATCGTTACTCACAGCGGAAAAATAATAAGCACTTAAAATATTAATGTTGATAGACATATATGCAAGTACAAATTTGGATATTATAGATATTATATACTAAATAGGGAGGGGAAAATGTAACTAATCAAAATCTCGAATCATCTTTGACGACTTATACATTTATGGGTCGATGACTTGTACATCATGATGTATAATCCGGTTTTAAATATAATTCTAATTAAATTTAAATAACAATAAGTGAGTCACACAAATACATTTAGAATTTTTGAAACATTAAGTTATAAAATATATGAGAAAAACAAAAATAAACAAAAACCAGGAGTATGACAAAAAAAGGATGACTATAGGGTATAAAGTGTAGGTATAGCTAAACTTGTGTGACAACCCCGATATTAAGCACATAAATTTTCTTTTAGAAACTTAAAAGGGTCGTATAATAATATTAGACTTAATTTAGATATATTAACCCATGAAAGGAACCCAAAATATATTTGGTATGATCCCACGTATACATAACTAGTCAGGACCCGCGCGATGCGGCGGCAGCGAAGGCGTCAATATGTAACTAAGATTTGTAGAACCACGTTATTGAAGAAGTTTGTGGATGCTAATGTTTTCTAAGACATTTTTGTCTTTCACATGTTCCAAGTCTAAGTCACCTACATTTTAAAATAAAATTTCATACAACAATCCAAAGTCTAAGCTTTGTACTTTTTAAAATGAAAATCATACAACATAATTCCTACATGTGTCATATTTACAACTACTTACCCATTTGACCCATTCAATAAAAATTACTCATCCGCAACTACTTATCCATTTGCAATTTTCAGGTGAATGAAAGTAAAGTACTTTGTCATATTTTTTCTTTAAAAAAGCTGCAAAATATTATCATTCTACTCAAAAGACCATAAAGAAAATGGGTCGAGTTGGTCGAATGGGTCGAAGTCATGCCGGGTACTAAAAGTTATTTATTTGTAATCTGTTGTCCAACCTGCATATTTTGTTTACAACCAAATATTGACGTTTCCTACAATACACAAATGTAAATACAGAACAAACATTTTCCAACAGATAAATAGAAACACACAATCTTGATTTATGTATCTGATATCTTCACTTCAGTAAGCTTGCTCCCCTTAAATCATCAACTCATGCCCCACAAGCTTATGAACCTGGTTTATACAAAATTACACAAAATGTTAGTAAAGATTTCACCCATAGTAAAGGTCATGCCCCACAAGAGTTTGTCCGTATTAAGCATGGATAAACATAATTAGGTTAAAACAATGGAAGAAACACCCATAGTAAAAAGATATATTTGAGCCAGTTATGTTGTCATTAAGTGAATTATCACACAAAAATAAGAAGCATCATTATCTATTAGTAAGGATACTTCTTATTAATATACATGGATTATGTGAAGTATATCATCTATAAAAATTTTGTCAAGTGAATAAAAAGTTTCAAAACATTTAAAAAAAGAATTAAAACAGGGCAATAGAGCATAGTAGCAGATGTATACAAACTCTAATGAAGGAAATCATTATAAATCTTGTTTCTTGACAGATCATTACTCCATATTCTTGATGACCAATAAAAGGAACATAATTTTTATACATATTTTTTTATAAACAATTCAGGATAAACAAAAAATTAAGACCCAAAATGATCATATCCAATTAACATCCATGGATGCTTCAAAAATATCAAATAAGTTGCAAATTAGAATGAAAAGATATGATTACATAAGTAATGCAGGAAATGTATATTTCCCTATGGTTTCATATTTTAATCAAAAGTATGATTACACACCGGAAGCCCGTCCGGGTTCTTAATGGTCATTATGAGGCTACCTAGCACACCCTAAGTGTTTTAAATTATAAGTTTTAGTAATTATAAGTTTTAATTTTAATCAACAGTATACTAAAATTTGTATGTGAACAATCATCAAACGGTTGGTGTGCATAACTTTATTCATCAATGTTTTAGGCAACAGCATACTAAAATTTTCAGGTGAAATATAATCAAACCATAATTGCCAACTCCTCTAGTTTCTATATGTCCTTTTTGGTAATAAAGAATGATGATGTGGAAAAAAGCACTAAATTGAACATGCTTACTTGGAATAGACTTTGAGTTATGACTCGGGCAACAGAGGGGAGGCGTACAATGAGTAAACAGCCAAGCCGGTTTGGGTAATGATCTTGAAGGAGTACAGCACATGATCTGAAGGTTGTTATAGGGAATCGAAATGGTGATAATCCTTCACAGTCCATCAAAACAGTAATCTGAGGATGCTCTGCATCAAGCAAGTTTAGTACTCCGTATTCCACCTGAGAAACTGCAATATGAAGTATGATCATTTACAATTTATAAACCACCAAAACCATTGGAAAAAGGAAAAAAAAAAACGAAAAAAAGAAAGAACCTAAGCCAATGTAGGCCAAACTGTACGTCAAAGTCAGTTCTATGCTTACAACAAGGGCGGCGGTTAAAAACATGTTCTGCTAATATCACCTTATCAATGGTAGCCCAAACTGTATTTCAATGCACGAAACCTCATAAAATCATCTTATTACAAAAACATAATCACATATCAGTGAAACAATACAACTTTGAAATCATTTTGGCACGCTATTTATTTATTGAAGAAAGGCGGCGAAAAGTGCTTTGGGTCAATCCAACCCAACCCATTATGACCAGTATAAAAAACTTACCTGTCCCGAGTACCCAGCCACCCAATCCACCCATTTGCCACATCAATCAATATTAATCAATGATCACATAAAGGGGCTAAATCAGTAAAAATTTATCATAAGGTTAGGAGCAAGCTATAGTTCATACTCAAGCCACCTAAAGACAGACATAACAAAGTTAAAGGAAGAACTGCATACCAACTGCTCTAACAAACTGTGCTTGACCATCTGAAGCCATATGAGCTGCAAGGCCAACGCGTACAATGAGGCAAGGTCGGCAAGGTCGTCGCATCACATCATATCCATGCCAAAAGACCAAATTGACCCAAGCCTCAAGTTCTTCTGGTGAAAAAAGACCATATTTCTGCCTCCAACGAATAGTCTTTTTAACTGATGATAAAAATCTTGCAAAGTCACCATCACTGAAATATTTAAGGGGCCACCTAATGTTCATATGGTATGAACTCAAATTCCAAATTTCACCTGCTCAGGACAACAGCATGATCATGCTTTGCAAATGAGTATTTCAACCATGATTTGTGGCACAACAATAAGATTACCAGTATAGATATTCCTTCAAACGGATTACAAGGTCACTCAGCAATACACTTACAATTTACCAGGACTTCCTTAAAATACCAAAAAAATAAATAAATCATGATATAAATTACATTAACAAATGGTAGGGAAGAAGGAACAAGCCTCACAATGCTATGGAGCTACAGGGTCAGATTTTAACGAAAAATACTCGTCTCTTTATTCTCTACCTCACCAAGATTTTGATTCTAAAGGTTACTAAAAGGCATAAACTTTTCAAATTCAACAAAAGCCTCTATTCCATGCTAGATCATCAGTATCTTTTAGTAATTCCATTCTAGAAACGTAAAGCTTAGCAAGAGAGCAACAAGATTTGGATCTACTGCATAGTTTCAAATTTGTTATTGCTTGGACCGGAGTGTGATCTAAGTATAAAGTTGGTTTTATTGTTTGGTGTAGCTAATGCCTGGGATAATTTGATATCCTGCATGTTAGGCCTTAGCTAATTAGGGTTGGTGTGATCCTTGGAGTATATCCCGCGATCCCCAATTTCATTAAACAGAGAGCAACAAGATCATTTGTCACTAAATCAACAATAATATCTTCACATCCGCAATACATGCAAGCATGGTGTTCTTTAACAGGTTCAGCTGGGTACTATGTTTGATAGATTCATCTATTAATTACAAAGGACACATCGATCTCTATAATTTCAATGTCTCTGATAATCACTCGGTAGGAAATAATCATATTCATTTTGCCTAACACGCACCTATGTTTTTCAAACATATAATCTAATGCAGGAATGAATCCATTAATTGGTAGTAAAAAACGTCAACATTTTCGCCTAATCTTAACAATACACCACCAAAACCTAGATATTTTCTAAAAAAAAGTTCATCATACCTCATCATACATAAAACGATCGCTAATCACTTACCTAGGGTTCTGACTTATGAGCTTGGGCAATGTAGACGCGATCATATTATGATAACACCTACATTCATCAATTATTGTGAACATAACGAAGAACTATTCCGTGAAATTGAATATAAAACGGTAACACAAACGGAGAGGAAGAACAGGTAGTAATCGAATTGATAAGTACAACAAAGAAGAAGAGGATATTGACGGAGGCTAACGATTCCGATGATTACCTGCGGCTAATATCATAGACAATGAGCGCACCGATGGCACCGCGGTAGTAGGCGGAGGTGACGGCACGGAAGCGCTCTTGACCGGTGGTGTCCAAGAACGGTGGTTGCCGAAAGACAACCCTGAAAGAACCGGCGCTCTTGACCGGCTGTGTCCCAGAACAGTGGTCTCCTCCCATCATCGCCGACTGCCCGTCCATCCTCCCATCATCGCCGACCGACTGAGATGGAAAGCTTTAGAGAGAGGGGGAGAGAGATTTTGAATTTGAAAACTGAAAGCTTTTGAGAGAGAGACCGACTGAGATGGAATGCTTTTGAGAGAGCAGGGTGTTTGAATGCTCAATGCTTAAAGGGTTGTACATCTCTTAAAATTAAGAGATTTGGATGAAAAGACTCTTTTGCCCTCCTCATTTGCTTATATATATAGTATAGATACACACACCTTAATGGGTCCTGGCCCATCAAACCCTAAATGGGTCATTAGGCCACAAAGCTTAATGAGCTTTGGCCCACAATGCTTAAAGGGTTGTACATCTCTTAAAATTAAGAGATTTGGATGAAAAGACTCTTTTGCCCTCCTCATTTACTTATATATATAGTATAGATATAGATACACACACCTTAATGGTCCTGGCCCATCAAACCCTAAATGGGTCATTAGGCCACAAAGCTTAATGAGCTTTGGCCCACATGATATTTACGAGCCATTGAGCCACAATATACTATGTATTATGACCTATCGACCTTAATGATCCTTGGGCTAGATGTTTTAATGGACCTAGTTATCATGCAGATCTTGAGATAATATACAATTATAGAAAGCCCTCTTATAATGAATCTTAAAATTCTAATTTAGGCCTAATCTTAAAATTATAGTCTTGGGCAATAAATAAAGTAATTAAACAAACCATGTATCGAGTTATCATCACATTCACTTGCATAAACATAATTACGAGAACTATGAAATATGAGTAATAAAAAATAAATAATAAATAACAAAAGCTTCAAGCATTAGCATAAAATATATAAAAATATAAAAGGCATGAACTTTTATGAAAATAATTAATACTTCTATAAAACAATTAATCCACATTAAAACAAAATGATACTTACATAATATTTAACTAACTAAATCTTATAAAATCTAATGAATTGTCATATCAAAAATATGTAACTTGTGAAATTAACTACAAATCTAGGAAAATCTCATAAGAACCTTACCCTAAAATCCTACACTCACAATAGGACAAAAAACCAAAATGCATACATACACATATATGACCACCCCGCACACACATATTACATATGCACGCATTCGAGACACACACATATACATGTATATTTATGTATACATGCATTCACACACACACCTATGCATACATATATGCATGCATACGTACAACACACCTCATGTAACACCCGGATAGTATAAGAAGTGGTAAAATGAAGGATAAAAGTGGAAAATGTCATTTAACCCAAGTTGAGTGGTTAAATATGTTAAAAATGCAAAATTTAATATTATTTTGTACAAAAGCAACACGACCGCCCATGCCATGTTATGTTTCACCTTTTCATTCGGGTTGTAGAGAGAGAAAGAGCAGAAAGTTTCGGTTTTATAGAAGAGAAGAAGAAGAAGAAGTTCGAAGGTAAGTGTTTTATGTTAATTGGTTCGGTTCTTTGAGGTTCTCCACCTTAGAAACCGATTTCTAAGTGTTATTTGTGTTTTGGTGATGTGTTATGCTTATTTTAGGAGTTTAAACTCTTGTGAATACAAGTTTGAAAGAAGATACACTTGTGAGTTGCAAAGGTGAGTTCTAGACCCCGTATTTATCTTGTTTTCAACATTCTTTGGGGCTGAAAATGTATTAAATGGTTCATAATTGTTGTGCATGAGTACCCGTAGCTCTTATGCTTATATGATGATGTTTTTTATGGTTGTTATGTGTTAGTTATAATTAGAATAGTGTTATTATGCTTGGAACATGTAAGTATAATGATTAGGACTAATAATATGTTAGAAATATGCTACACAGGTTGTCCACACATATAAATAAGACCTAACCGCCTGGAATATGCCTTAGAAAGTTCCTAAGACAGGTCAAACGTCCAAACAGGGCCCAACCGCCCAAACAGTACCCCATACGTCTAGAAAATGCCTTATAATTTTCTAAGTGAGAGTCCATGCGTCTGAACAGTAGACCATGCGTTTAGGACTCAGTCTCAGACGCCTAAGTATAATCCAAACGCCCAAATAGTGCCCATGCGCCTGAAATGGTTCAGACGCCCAAGTATTGAAACGCCCAAATAGTGCCCATGTGCCTAAACAGGCCTCATGCGCCTGCATAGTGCTCATGTGCCTAGAACACTTAGACTATTTTCTGAAATTTTAAGAAAAACAGAATCATTAAGGTTTGACCCAAGGTTGACTTAGGGTTTTTAATTGTTATTATATTGCATCATTATAAGTGGTTCTTATGATCATAATAATTATTATTGTGTGACTTATGTGGTGTGTTTATGATCATAAAAGCAAGTATTATTATTAACAAAGTGAAAGAATAATGATAAAGAGAAATGGAACCTAATTAAAATAATGAAAGTCTTGCAAGCATATAGGAGGTGCACGACCATGTTGTTGTTAGCTCAACTGTGATACGGGTTAGCTACCCCAAAGGATGCACACAGGGTTAATCAATTGAGATTGACGGACCTTTGTAGCATAGCCTAGGTGACTGGGTCAGCCTCGTGTATAGTGATTATAGTCTATTGATAAACCACAGGCCCAACACCAGTTTCTCGCGCATATAGTTTATGGTATTGCTCATTGGTCCACATAGGCAGTGAAAGATAAAGTTAAAGAGTACGAAATGAACAAGTGTATATAATAAAAAAAGAAAGCATTACCTAGTTGTATAGTTGATGCGTGTTCATGTACAAGAGTAAGGAAAGTACTTTTATAAAAAGAGTATTTTCATATATATACATTACACAATGTATTTTAATACTTTCAAAACTAGAACTCACTCAGCAACGCTGACTTTTATACATTTTCAGTTGGCAGGTAATTATTGCTGAGGATGGCACAAGGGTGAAGATACTCGGCGGGAAAAGACTGACATCCATTCTTATGTTAAGATATTGTTGTTTTGTAATGAAATTAAATAATCTTTTGTAACTTAAATCTCATTTATTGCTTAACAACAGTATTTATTAATAATAGAGAATGACTTTTGTTAACGTAATTCCGTTGTTTATCTTATGAAATGTATATTAATATGTATATATGATGCAATGATTGATCAACTGTGAGGTGTCTGGGAACGGGGCCTTACACCTCACACACATATATTTCATGCATGCATGCATACATGATACATCTATATATTACATACATTCATGCATACATAGCACACACATATTTTATGTTAGTTGTTATTACTATGCCAAGTGAAGTCAAGTCTAAGTGGTATCTTTAATTGATTATGTCTCTTCGACTTTATTTTCTTGTTTTTGTTAGTTTAACTTGCTTATCATTTTTAGTTAATGTCAATATTCATAAATTCAAACTTAGTTGATTAGTTAGATAGTGATAACTGTTTAGTACCGGGAGCCATTATGTCTATGGATCGATACCTGATTCTTGACTAAAACGATACTACTCTACGATGGATGCACTTGTCTATTGTGTTTGTAGTTAGTCTAAAGGTGTCTAGATATCCTTGACTGAACCTCGTATGTCATTATATGTGTTGTAGTAACAAGGAATTGATATGTTTTCACAACCTATCATTGGTTGTACTCAAGATGTGGTTGAGCATCAAAAAACCTATGTTAGTGAACTCGCTAAACAACGTTGTAGATTAGATACATTAAATGTTGAAGTTAATAAGATATATGTCCAGCTTCTACAAGAGAGTTCATAATCAAACCCCGTAATCTCCTATTTGCTTCAATAGGTTTCAGAATCAAAATTGTTTTTCTCCCAAAAATTCGTAAGGATAAATTGTAAGCATTACTAAGTTGGGTTTCTTGTAATACTAGAAACTGAACTTTGTGGGTTTAGGGTTTAGACTTCACATCATCATTTTGGGAGTTTGGGCTTATGGGTAAAAAGGGCGTACCTGGTGCTGCAAAGAGCTCCCGCGTTTTCGCAGGGTCCAGGGAGGGTCCGTCCCATTTAAGGGAAGATGTACGCGGTCTTTCCTCCACATTTTGTGGGGAGGCCGTTTCCACGGATCGAACCTGAGACCTTCGTCCCTTAGAAACAACTTTTACCGCTGCGCCAAGGCCCGCCCTCTAGTTTGGGCTTATGGGTCTGATCCATTATTTCTAACTAGTAAGGTGGTATTTTCATAGAGTACAAATGTTGATTCATAAACAAGTGGCATTTACTAATTTCAGATGGGCAACAATGTAATTTTATTACAATTTTAAGAAACTTGAGAAAAGAGTTTGTAATTGTTACAAATGTTAATTCATAAACAACTCGTATTTACATATTTTGTCTATCTAGTGACTATATGTTTCTATTTCTCGCATCGGTCCAGCAAGAAAGTAAATGAAGATTTCAAGATTCAACAACTATAAAAGAGGTGATGATAGTTGGAAGAAACATGCATTGATGTGTGTGGTGATGTACATTTTTTATGCATGGTCAAGAAAAAGTTAATTTTTCATTATTTTTTATACAGTCAAAATTTTAAAGCTCTCGTCTCACTGAGATGGGTAGGGTTGCAAACGAACCGAACGAACACGAACAAGGCCTTGTTCGTGTTCGTTCGTTAAGAAATAAACTTGTTCATGAACTGTTCACGAACACTTACCGAACGAGATTTCTTGTTCGTGTTCGTTCATTAAGAAAATGAATATGTTCATGAACTGTTCACGAACACTTACCAAACACAAATGAACACAAGCAAAAGCAAACGAACACAAACAACTGTTCATGAACATGACGAACATAAAAAAACTCATAAACACAAACAAATACAAATTATTATATATTTATTTTAGAATAAAATTTATATTTTTTATTACAAACATTACACAAAATCAATAAAAATAATAAGTAGTTAACAAAAATACCAAAAAAATACTTGATATAATAGTTATAAAAATAACTGACACATTAATTAAGAATATAAACGAACACCTTAACGAACATAAACGAACACATTATCGAACGTTCACAAACGAACATTAACGAACATAAACGAACATAAACGAACACATTATCGAATGTTCACGAACATAAATGAACGAACGCGCCTTGTGTTCATGTTCGTTCGTTTAACTAAACGAACGGAATTTTCTTGTTCATGTTCGTTCATTTACTAAACGAACGAACATAAACGAACTTCCTGTCGAACGGTTCACGAACTGTTCGCTGAACGTTCAGTTCGTTTGCAGCCCTAGAGATGGGCAATATAGTAATATTCTCAAAAGTTTAAAACACTAGAGATATATGTTGTTACATTTTATGTGTTATTCATAAACCTATACCACATTTACAAATTTGTTATGAAATCAAGACTAAAGAAAATTTTCCTATGCCATATTGGTTATGTTTCACACGCATATTTCTTTTACTATATGTCATTAAACTAGATTTTTTACCCACTACGCGTTACCGCATCATTTTACACGTTGTAATAAAATATAGACTACAATATATCCAAGTCGTTTTCGAACCAAATTTACCTCAATACGTAGAGTAACTCGAATTTGTACCGTTGAATGAAAGCATATATTTGACCCGATTTTTTCCCAAACAAATTTACGTCGAAACATATAATAACAATTGTTCCGACTCGTTTTCAAACAAAATTTATGTCAAAACATAGAGTAAATAAAAACGTATTATATTTGACCTACTCGACGCGCCTTTCATAAAACAACTTGCGACGTATGTCAAATATAGACAGTCTTACACCATATATAAAGTCAAGAATGAAAACATTTTATATTTGGCTTGAGTCGCTTTGGGTTAAAGACCATGTTCCAAGAAGTAATATATGATTTAAAATTGCAAGAAATTTTATATGACAGCTATTGACAAAGAAAAAAAAAAATTCTCACCGACCCTTATGATTGTGTAGTAGTATAATGTTGACACTTTCACCCCTAACTTTCTAAAAGAGTTTATAAAATATCAATTTGACCCTCTCAAGTTTATAAAGTTTTGTGAATTGACGATATCAATGAAGCTAATATGATCATTGTTGTTGAGACCGGATCGGACCGGCCGGTCCGACCAGTCGGACCGCGAATCGGGGTCCTGGCCGGTCCGGTCAGGGGTGTCTCGTTTTGGTTGCTTTGAACCGGCCGGTTCAAACCGAGTCGGCGGTTGGACCGGCGAACCGGGCCGGTTCCGACCGGTTTTTAAATTTTTTTTTTTGATTTTAGTAGGTAAAAACAGGGTGTTAAACCATAAATTAGTATTTCGGATATACAAATATAGTTAAGTTTTATATATAACTATAAAATATATGTATAAATCATATATAAATTACTTATATTTAATTACATATATAAATATAATTAAAATATAGTTAAATCCGGTCCATCCGGTCCGACCGGTCCGACTACAAAATCAGTAAGACGTCCGGTTCGACGTCCGATCCGGTTCTGAAAATATTGATTATATGATGTTAATAAGAGTTTGACATATAAATACTAATGAATTGGACTTTAACCTTGAACTGGGCCTGACATTTAAATACTTTTGAATTGGACTTTAACCTTGAATTGGGCCTGGGTCAGTAAGTAGAAAAAGAAAAGTGTGGACTGTGGATGTTGGAATCGAACAACTTATCTTTCCTAGAGCTGCAAAAGAGTTTAACAACCCAAACAAAAACAATGATTAGTAAGTTTTGTAACCAAACATATTTATAATAAAGCAAAGGTAGGTTAATATAAAACCAAAATATAAAAAATATTTTTGGTTTTAAACCAGACATATAGATGGTTTCTGGTTAAATTGGTTAAACCAACCGGTCTAGTATGGTTTTCAACTCACTGTTCAGCACAACAACAAAAAAACCAGCCAAAATTAATTAAGAATTCTTATAAACTTTTATACATCCATCACATTTCACAAGTCTCGCACAATAAAATATTTTTCAATCAAAAAAGTCAATGTGAAGTTGTCAACTTCCTCAAAATCAAAAGAAATCAAAATGATAACCTAAACTAAAAGAAAACTATTTAAAATAGTTAATTAACTAATACTATGATTGTACATTAAAAAGTAACGAAATTGGTGTGAATCGTCGAACGACAAATGATTGAAAGAGAGATACAGAGGCCTGCACACCACAATAATGGTGGTAGGTGTCACGTTTTAGCCTTGAGACGAAGTCAATTGTAATCGAACAACAGTAAACAACCAAATTTGTTCAACAAAATCGTACATAATTATGATTCTTCTCACCATATCAGTTGATTACACACACTCTTCACTCTTCAGCGGAAGCTGCTCGAACCTCCTGATTTGATTTCCAAAGTAATCCCAAGTCCCCTTTTCGATTTTCTTGTAGTTTGATCACATGTTGTAGATTCTTTTGTTCTGCATCAAGATTTGAATCTGTCATCGATGTATGGTTAAATTCAACGAACTCTTGGGGTGATTTGACTTCACTGGATGTGTTTAATTATAGGTTTTGAAGAACAATTCGTGTTATTCTGTAAAATTTACGCGTTGAAACAGCGTTTGAACTTGTTGGATGTGAACAAATTGGCTTCCTAGCAAGTTTTATGATCAAAATTTTGAATTTTGGGGGTACCCAGTTGACTTGTGTTCTATCTGTTCTATCAAACGCTTCAGAGATTCAACAATTCATCTTTTAGATGTTCTGCACTCTAACTGTTCGACGAAATGTCTCAGAGACTTGATAGATCTTCTTTTAGATGTTTTTGGCTTCCATCATACAACAAATTCCATTGAATTTCTTGAGTAATTTGAATACTCTGGTGTTCGTCAATCTTTCTTGATATCTGTTTAACATTTTTGAGTCTACAAAGCTACAATGTCGATTATATGTGGTTTTCCTCTGCTTGAATGTGTATATTGTATTGGATGTGCTCGGTGGGCTTGGAAACGATGCCTTTACACCGCGGGCCATGATAGCGAGACGTGGGGCGTTGCAACGGCTGAAGAATTCGAGCCTGTTCCTAGGCTTTGTAGGTATATACTGGCGGTATATGAAGATGATCTTAGATGCCCTCTTTGGGCACCTCCTGGTGGATATGGGATTAATCCAGATTGGTTAATTTTGAAAAGAACTTATGATGATACTTGTCGTCGCGCCCCACCATACTTGTTGTATCTTGATCATGATCATGCTGATATAGTTCTTGCTATTAGGGGTCTAAACTTGGCAAATCAGAAGGATTATGCAGTTTTGTTGGATAATAAGTTGGGTCAAAGGAAATTTGATGGTGGGTATGTTCATAATGGATTGCTAAAAGCAGCTGGAGTTGTGTTAGATGCGGAATACGACACTTTGAAAAAATTGTTGGAAGATTATCCAAATTACACTTTGACTTTTACTGGTCACTCACTTGGGTCGGGTGTGGCGGCAATGCTGGCAATGGTGGTGGTGCAAAATAGGCATAAGTTGGGTAATATTGACAGAAAGAGGGTCCGTTGCTATGCTATCGCACCTGCAAGGTGCATGTCTTTGAATTTGGCTGTGAGATATGCAGACATTATCAATTCTGTTGTTCTTCAGGCAAGTTGTTTTTAGTAGTTTAATTCAAGAAAGTTGAAATTTTGGTCAATCAGGTTATTATCCAAATGCTAACGAATGCAGGATGATTTCTTGCCTCGAACAGCCACACCTTTGGAAGACATTTTCAAATCAGTTTTCTGGTAACATGTTCTCTGATATATCTCATGGTCTTTAAGCATTCATTATAAGTTTATAAATAATCGTTAATTATAGTATTTTCTTTCAACAGTTTGCCATGTTTGCTGTGTTTAAGATGCATAAAAGACACATTCACGTCCGAGGAGCGAAAGATTAAAGATCCAAGGAGGCTTTATGCACCTGGTCGCCTTTATCACATTGTCGAGAGAAAACCTTTCAGGTATATTGCTACTTGCACCATTTTTTCAGCTTCAAAGTTGAGATGGTATTGTGAATGAACTTAGTACCCAACATTTTTCAATGTCTGATGTTCTAACCGTAAAACATGTTTTGAAATAATTCATGCTAATTGTGTTTGCAGATGTGGTAGATTTCCACCAGTTGTAAAGACAGCCGTCCCTGTAGATGGGAGATTCGAGCACATAGTTCTTTCGTGCAATGCGACTTCCGACCATGCCATCATTTGGATAGAAAGGGAAGCCAGAAGGGCTTTGGATGTAAGTTTGCCTGTTCTGTCTTTGTTTAGTTGGTTATCATTTCATCATGCACTATCAAAATTGTTAAAGCTAAAAGAGAAGTCTAAGTTTTGTATTTATCAAATGCTTCCTGATTTGTAAAAGATGGCAAAGCATTTTTCAGGAAGTATTTGTCATTAAATCATCTATATTTCTTCTTACAAAGAATCAATGTGATTGAATTATGAATCATCTATATATTCTTTATCAAAGGGTACTTTGGATCTATGTAATGCAGTAGCATCTGTAAGTTTAAATTTGAATGTATCTGTCTATAATTATCCTTTTACTTTATATATTTAGTTTATTTATATTTTCTAGTTAATCATTATCTTTAGGTTGTTAAGATCTAGTATAAATATTAGGGTTCGTATACGTTTAAGATAGCTTTGTTGATTATTGGAAAATTGTAAAATCTTTATAGGTTTAAGAATCATTCGGTTCATGGCCGAGTGATTAATCATATGATTTATCTTGAGCTATTTGATTGCTTCCAAGTGCGTGAATATGACAAATGCTTAAACATCTTTTACTCATTTGACTTGATGTTTAGCTATTTTACCTATTTTACACAATTTTTCTGAAAAACTACATTACAGAGAAATTTATACTATTGATCTTGATTTACAATATTCCTTTATTATGTTTTATTCAAATGTACATCATACATATAACAAGTAATCAATCATTTTCTTGACCCATGTAATTCCATACTATGATTTAGAAGTGGCAAGAGCGGGGGTTGGTCTGATAATTCTATAATGTGGATTAAAATAGATCTGGTCAGGTTGGGCTGACCCTCAAACACTTTAATTGTCTCGTGACAGTTAATGTTGGAGAAAGATCCAATCATGGAAATTCCTGCAAAACAGAAAATGGAAAGACAGCAAACTTTAGCCAAAGAACACGGTGAAGAATATGCTGCTGCACTACAACGGGCTGTGAAGTTAGCAGTGCCGCATGCGGTTTTACCATCTCAGTATGGCACATTTCAAGATTCTGAGGACGGGGAGGGATCCAGCGGGGAGTCGTCCACAAAGCGTACCCCAGGCAGAAGTTGGGACGAGTTAATTGAGAGTTTATTTGATAAAGATGACTCAGGTCACATGGTGTTCAAAAAATCACATTCTATTATTTGATTCTATTAGTGTTTGTTTTGGTTTTTACTATAATCTATAATTAATTATCAGTTGAATAGATGCTGCAATCTGTGATACCCCCTGATTATCAGTTGAATAAATGTTGCAATTTTGATCTGTTTACTTGTGTATGATTCGGCTTGTACTATAATATATAATTAATTAATAGATCAACAAGTAAGCCTGGCTGCTTGGTGAAATGGACGACGTAGCTGGTTAAAAAGGGCTCAGGTCAGTCTGAGTTGGGATCATACTAGGTTAGTGTTAAATGGGTCGTTTTAAAAAAAGAAAGTATGCTCAATGAAAATAAACTTAGGTTGAAATGAGTTGTCTTAAAAAAATTCAAAATAGATTTGGCCGTTATATTTTTAATGAATAATGACAAAGAGTTTTTGATGAATAGTGGCAAAGAGTGGTGGGGTGGCGGTGGCACAATGGCTTGATGGAGTCAGTGGTGGAGGAACAATGATGCCGAGTGGTGGCAGTCTATTTGGAATAGCAGTTCGACATATTGTATATTTAAGATGATCCAAATTAACTGTTGCAAGTCATAGACATTCATAATTACACTAAAAAGAATTAACCAATTTTATGATGAATTGACATGATTGCCAACCACATCAAAGATGTTAGTAATAAAGTAACAAAATGTTATACAGGTCGGAGTAATAAATTAGATAATAACAAAACGGTATTTAAGTCTGACCGGTTTGAAAAAAGACTGGAATATAAATCTATTAGGTTAAATTGACACATAAAACGCTTTATTTATGCACTTTAACGATTCTTATAATACTTATCACGTTAGATATGGTTGAAACTTTGAAACACTACATTACACAACTCCTTTTCTAATTATACTTTGTTATGTACTTGAATACACCACGGCTAATTTTCAATAATGTTACACAACTTGTTTTTTATTAAATATAACAAAAACTAAACCCTTTATTTATAAATTTATCAAAATTGCCACCAAAATGTATATCTATCATCATAAAGTACATCAAGGCCAACCTACACATGTTATCATAAAGAACATAAAGCCAACTGCTGCACTAAATCTCAAGAAGAATATGCACATGCAACAATAAATGATAAAAGTGTCCAAATCATTAACCAAAAAGAATCAAAAACCCATTTTCTTTACCTTTTCATCTTCTCTTCAAATGCCTGCAAAATCTTTCACAGTGAATCCAACTTTCTCAAACTTCCCTCTCTCACTGTTCTCTCTAAACTTCAAATAATCACCACACAAAAATGGCTTATAACATCTAAAATCATCACCCACTACTTCATTTGGTGCACGAATAACCTTATTCTCCTCGAAGCACCAAAAGAACGCGAGTGAAACCCGGTTTCTGTTTTGGTTACTGCATTGCTTTAAAATAACTCGATGCTCGGATGACCTTAGTTTACCATTGCTCCAAGCATGTAACAGATCACCAATATTCACAACCAATGATTCTTCAAGCGGGTCGATATTTAACCATTTTCCATCTTTAGATCGCACCTGGAGCCCACCAATATCGTCCTGGTAAACCATGGTTAAACAGCTCATATCCGTGTGCATGCCAAGCCCTTCTACGTCGTTTCCCATTACCCTTTTTTCAGGTAATGAGTAGTTATTTATCCTTAAGTACCCTTCACAGCTTGAAAATTCAGATTTGAATCGCGTCTCAAAATCTTCTCCCAAACACATTAATAATAGCTGAGTGATTTTCTTGGATAATATCCTCATTTTATCTCCATACTCTCTTACTGCCTCACTGTTAAGATAGATTTAGAAAAAAAAATGATAAATAACAGAAGGCATTTAAGTTAAACAAACTCCCAAAAGGAAAATATGCTGTGTAATGCAAGAACAAGAAGTTCGTTTACTAACAGAGGTGACAATTTTGACCCATTTACTTATCTAATGGGTCAAACCATAAAAACTAACTAAAGGGCGTACCTGGTGCTGCAAAGAGCTCCCGCGTTTTCGCAGGGTCCAGGGAGGGTCCGTCCCATTTAAGGGAAGATGTACGCGGTCTTTCCCCCACATTTTGTGGGGAGGCCGTTTCCACGGATCGAACCTGAGACCTTCGGTCCATTAGGAACAGCTTTTACCGATGCGCCAAGGCCCAAAGTGTCAGAGTCGCCCAAAGTGTACTTTTATTTTTCCTAAACGTTTTATTTTGACAAATAACGTTTTTGTAATCATATTTAACATGTCAAGTATTACTAAAAATGGCAACATACACAACTAAATTGTTTTGGGCAACCCAACGCCCAACCCCTCATGCACAAAATGTTGTCCATTTCAACCCGTACCCGTTTTGACTAGCTACCCAAATCGCCCGACCCATCCATTTTCCACCTCTATTTACAATGCTCAAAAGATGCATCACATTACCAGAATTCTGAGTTTGTCTGGATCAAAAGGGCTTCAGCAGAGCTCTGAGCAGAGGCACGGAAATCAGGTCCAGAAACACGAAGAGACTCAAAAAAGGGGGAAGCAATAAAATGAGGCGTGTACGTTTTCATATCCGAGGCGGGCCCCGCTTGGAGTTTGAGTTCATACGGAAGACTAAAAAGCAGACACGATAGAAAACGCAGTTTGCTGTAAAGATCTTTAGAGATTCCATGGTTGACTATATGAAAAAACCCCCACTCTTTGCAGGCTACAGAGAGAGAAGAGACAGAAGATGGGCTTATAGGTTTTGCTAAATCAAAACTGGAAGATGTCTTATGGTTTGGGATGCAGGCATGATGAAAGATGAATAATGAAAGCTGTTTAAAAAGTGTTAGATTGCATAAAGCTTATAAACCAGTTTGTAGGACACAAAGTTCATATTATATTAACAACCATATGCAAATTTAATATTCAAAAGTAGCTATTTTTGTAGATATAAGCATCTAGTTGTAAGTGCAAACATAAGAAAGCCGCAATCAATGTAAAAGGGTTGACTTACAGGTTGGAAGTACTTGGGAAGATTCTTTTTGCATTGGATTGTCTGCATACTCAATGAAGAGGCCGATTGGAATTTAGGGATGTTTTTATGTTTGTTTTGAAACAGATTATATGATTCTAAATAATCAGAATCAAATAATCGGTTGTAAAAATTTTCACTGTAAGAGACTGTTTGGATGCATTTTTTATTTTTATAGTAATAATTAGATAATCTGTTGTTTCAATTTTTAGAAACTCTGATAATTCAAACAAGTAATACATAAAATGATCCAAAAGAACATATGAAAAATACACCCGTATAGTGAGATGAGAGTAAAAGTTTCAGAGTAAGTTGATAAAAAAGGGAATCAGATAATTTTATTTTACCATTTGATAATCAATTTTGTTACAGCATGTATGCATTTGATTACTGACACTTTATTTGACCACTATGTAATCTGATAATGGGAAGCAAAATTTGTTTTTCGAAACACTCCAAAGGAAACAAACACATGAAGGTTTGGAACCCCAAGTTCAAATATTGAATCTAGAAAGCAAAAATGAGTGCAGGAATGTCCTTGTTTTACAAGCAAGAAACAAGATAAAACTTGACCACAAAGCAAAACCCGTTTAACAAGGTATAAGTAGCTTAAAAAACAATCAACTTTGATTAAACAAATATGCATATGAGACAGAAACTCCCTTCATTATGGTCAATCAAGAGACTAAAGAGTAAAGAATACAGATTAACAATCAATGATTCTTGAAAAGGTTCAACTCCAATGATATTTAAGTAGCCCTTTTCATCACCATTATTGTCATCATAAGGTTATTAAACTGATGCTTCCTTTAAACTACTCTGCCAATATTAGTTGTCACTTCAGTGGTTTGTACTACAAATTTGAGGGGCTAGTCATAAGTCAAACATGAACAATAATTCCCATGTGCAACTTTGAGACCTAAAATAGCTGGAATGATACAGAAAAACATGAAAAAGTGACATATGCATACTGCACACAATATAATGAAAAAGAGGGGGCATACTAAAGACACACCACTTACATGTCAGACTAAATACACACCACTGACATGTCATTCGGGCTGTATGAGGTGTTAGTTTTGCGGTACAGGCCAAATGAATAGTTATGATTACATATCATACAAGGCAATATGTGGTGTTATACGAGTGACGATCACATCATAATGTTATACGGCCCATATAACTCACTGAAGTTGAGAGTGTGACAGAGCACGCAGACCGACAAACTCATATTCAGGGATATGAATTACCCTTCAGAAATTTCAGGGAAAATGTAACACACATAATTACATGATTAACCTGTGTAATTTGTAGGTTTAAAAGTAGGGACCGAAATGCTAATTACTAGATAAACAAAGTATAACAAAGGCATAGTCTATAAAATAACCAAAACCTAACGGTAAAAACAGCAGCATATCAAAACCCTAGAAATTTAGGATCGAATGAGGGTAGAAAAAGCATGATAGCATAAATTAATATCACCAATCCAAATTGCGTGCTTCAATAACAAAATTTTGCATCAAACAATAACATTCATCATCAAAAACGGGAAATTTCTAAAGAAACTGCAGTAAGTAATCAAGTCTATAACACGAAAATCAACGAAGAGGGTAATAATTACAGTACTAATAATAATTCACTACTACGATGAATCTGAAGGCTTCTTGATGGAACAAGAAGACTTGAAAGCTTCGATTTGGGATTGACACTTGTTGTAATCGCCTTTGTGTTGTTCTAAACACTTCTTGAGGGATTCAACATCGCATGCTGAAGCTATCTTCTTCTTCTTCTTCAAGTCGATTGTTTCTCTGTTGTCGTCCATTTTCTATGAATCAATGCGATCGATTCATAAGAATAAAAATAAAAATAGTCGATTGGGATTGTGTTGTTTCTTCAAGGGTTGTTTCTGGTCAGGCCCTTCAAGTCTTTAAAATGTGCAGATTTAGTCGCTAGACTTTAGAACACGTGACAAGAATGGCCCTTACATAGTACTTTGCAACGATACGACAAAACGATATTTACAAAGTAAAGAAAATTAAGAAAACTAGGTTTATTTCCATGTCGCGCGTTGCGCGATTCATCACTGTTGTTTTTTAACGGCTCAGAATAGGTAATCCGTAATGGCTGTAACTCAGAATTACTATCACATAAACAACGGATCCCTTTTTATGTCATCATAGCCTTGATGTAATGTGAATAACATTATCTTTAATAGTAGTTTCTCAATCGGACAATGGAGGCTCACATGAGCAATCACAAACCACACTGTTTCCCATGTCTCAGACGGGTATACAATATATGAACAACAACCCATCATCATTGACCTGCCATAAATAATCAGGCACAAACCTCAACAATATGAATCTACCTATCGTGACAACTTGAATTATGTCTCAGCTGGCCCATACGCACAACACCATCGACCACATCACGGCTTATTAGTACCACGTAAGCAACCCAACAACGTCTCAAATGAGCAATAGCTCAACATCATAGACAAATCAACAAACAAAAATAGAATAAATGCTAATCAAAAAGGGCATTAACAGATAGGAGAGAAACCCACATGATCTCATATTAAAATTCATAATCTCAGTAACCAAACTAAACAAACACCAATTGTTTCAGCAATAACATCAACAAAAACACACGGGTTACGACAACCCACTTCGCTCTCCAAACAACCCTAACCTCACTAACAACAAATCTTGATCACCAAACAACACCGACCTCACCACCAACACGTCCACCGACATTACCATTGCCCAAGCAAGGTGTCGCAAACAAAAGAAACCCAAAAAATTAGTAAGCAACCCGAATCTGCGTTCCAGTAGACAAAAGAAAGAAAGCACAACTCAGACCCAAATTCATCATCATCGTTGCAAAAGAAAGAGGGTCAGAGGCAGCCACAGCTGCAACCGGAGTTACCACGCCGAATGGCGCCGTACCATCATTGCACCCCAAAAACAACCGTGCTCATAAAAACCGAGGTCGTCGGAGACATGCAAGGGTCGGCGACTCCTCAACACCGCTGTTTCCATCTCCAATAGACCCAGATCTACAATCATCATCGTCGTTGCAAACTAAAGACCCCTCTGATGCCCCCACGGTTGCAACCGGAGTTGCCTCGCCAAGTGGATGGCCACCATCATCGGGTCTCAGAACGAAAACCCTAGGAAACAGGAAGAGGGTGAAGGGGCATAACAGAGCACCCAAACCCCCTCTGAGCAGCGAGCTTAAGGTGAAAAATCAAGAGAACGCGTCTGGTATGGCGGGAATCCCAAGACCCGATGATGATACACAACCCAACACATGCCGGAAGAAGAAGAAGAAGAGAGAAACCGGACGGCAGGTGGGCGGCGGTGAGGCGAACGGCGACGCAGACGACAGTTGAGCCATGGACAACCGCCGCCTGCTTCACCTCAACCACAGAGGGGAGGCGAAGCAGCAATAGAGCCACCGCAACAACCGCTCGCAACAACCGCTGTTGTCGCCTTCGCTACAGCCGGCCACCACACAAAACCCTATAAAACCCCCCCTCACCTTTGGTACAACCGACAACAGAGGCACCACCAAAAGAACGGCCTTTGGTGTAGGCGATCACGCTGTAGTAATGCCTCCCGTTGAAGGAGAGCACAATGGTAGCGTTGTAGAATGTGGCGGTGGCGGTGCCGGTGCCGGTGATGATAAGAGAGAGCACTTTATCTCTCTAAAAATGAAACGGATGGGACACAGGAATGATTTCCCCTCTTTATCACATTTGCAGGGGTGCAATCTGTCAAAGTGAAGAAAGATATGTGGAAAAACCACAAACACACTGAACATAACTGCTTCTTCCCCTCTTCTATTAATATATAGGATAATTACACAAATGATTCATGTGATTTGATCTTATTATAAATTTAGTTTTTAAATTTTAAGAATTGCAAAATTAGTTCAAATATTTTGACATGTGATTTTTAATGAAGGGATTAAAGTTGTAATATGATCAATTCACAAGGATCATTTATGCAGTTTTCTCAAAAATTAAAACAAATCAAAAAGTGGTGTTTAGATGAAAGTTAAAATAATTATAATCAAGGTTAAAAGTATCAAATAAAAGGTAACGTAAAATTGAATAAATGTTAAAAATAAAATAAAATAAAGGCTAAAAATCATATTAAAGTTGGAAAGCGTTAAAAGGAAAAAAAGAAAGAAGAAAAACTAAATTAAAAATAACTAACAACGAAGTGGGTGTTTGGATGTGCTTTTCAAAAGCACTTATTAGCTTTTGAATGGTGAAAAAACAAAAATACCCTTCTAAAAGTTTTAATAAGTCAAAAAATTCTGACTTATTAAGACTTTTGGAGGGTATTATTATCTTTTCACCCCTCCATAAGCCATGAAAAGCACATCCAAACACCCTCGAAATATGCTTAAGCTTTTCTATTTTTTATGAAGTCAAACTGCCAAGAGCCAACTTAAATAGAAAAACTAAGGTGCTGTTTGTTTTTCTTCAAAAGCTCTTCCCCACCTCTTCATCTGCGCGCACGCAGACGCGGGAAGAGGTTTTGAGTGCGCAGACTGTTTGATTTTTGGAAGACGTTTCATTAAAAAACGTCTTCCTGACGTCTGCGTGGAGAAGAGGTGGACTTACCACTTTTGAGGTCTTCTAACCTCTTCTCACCCCACCTCCCTCACCTCCCCCACCTCCCTCACCTCCCCCACCTCCCTCACCTCCCCCACCTCCCCCACCTCCCCCACCGGCCGACCCACCTCCCCCTCCTCCTACCTCCCCCTCCTGCCGGTGAACCAGTCTCGATCCCTAGCAGCCCTCCGGTGGTCCAGTCACGAGGCCTAGCAATCCTCCGGAGTTCCGTTCCAACCGGCGAGTATCTACAAGCGGTTGATACGATCATCGAACTGACGGAGAATCTCAACGTTCGGTACGATTGGGATAGTGAAGTTATGGATCGAGCTGAAAACGCGTTGCAGATAGCTATGGCGAAGCTTGAAGATGAGTTTCTTTATGTTTTGATTCGTAATACTGTTCCTCTTGATGTGGATCGACTGTACGGATCGATCCGTACGGGTTTGGTGTCGTTTGCGTCACAGGAGATTGAAATTGGGGATGATTTCGAGAGCTACAGAGAAGATGATGACGGAGGAAGTGGATATCATCACGAAAGAGGTATGAGTTTATGTGGTGATGTTTATGTTGAATTGATCTATACTGAAGCGATTAAGGACCTTAAAGCAATTGCTGATCGAATGATTCGATCTGGCTATGAGAAAGAGTGTTGTCAGGTGTATAGTAGTGTTCGTCGTGATGTGTTGGATGAATGTTTGTCCATTGTTGGAGTTGAGAAGATGAGTATTGAGGAAGTGCAGAAGATTGAGTGGAAAGAACTGGATGAGAAGATGAAGAAGTGGATTCAAGTGGTTAAAATCGTCGTTAAGGTTCTTCTGTTTGGGGAAAAACGATTGTGCGAACAGGTGTTCAGTGAGGTCATCAGAGAAGCTGTTTCGGATTCTTGACATGTATGATGTTGTTGCAGATGTGTTACCGGATATTGAGATGTTGTTCACTGATGAGTCTGGTGAATCGGTTTGTAATGAGGCGAAAGTTGTGTTGAGTGGGTTGGGTGAAGCAGCAATTGGGACTTTTGTTGAGTTTGAGAATGCTGTTAAGGGTGAGAATTCAAGAAGAGCTTTACAGGGTGGGGACATTCATCCAGTGACCCGTTATGTTATATTACATCAAGTTACTGGTAGTTGTTTTGAGCTTTATGGATGATGATTGTTGTGAGAATGAAATGAAGCTTTGTTTTTTTTTTTCTGATTTGGTTTATAATTTCATTTTAATTACAGAATATTTTATTGGTACACAGATGTTAAAAAATCAAACAGTCTTTTTCTTGCAGACTGCAGACGTTTGGTCCACCTCTTCTGCTGCAGATGTCTGCAGATGTGGTCCGCAGACTGCAGATGTCTGCAGATGTGGTTCGCAGACTGCAGACGTTTTCCTGCAGAAAAAAAAAACAGCACCTAAAAATCTGAAAAGTTTATGAAACCCGAAAACCAAAACATCAAACTGAGTGATTTTTAAAATCTAAAAGCAAAAAATTTGGTTTTTGATTCGCTTTGAAACCAAACCTACTCAAATTGACCAATACACACCATTAGAGTGAGACTACTTCCAGACCTTGAATGTGATATTTGTTATATACAGTGTTTTGGAGACCGGCCGGTCCGGCCGGTTCGACCGGGGATCGGTCCGGTGACCGGTCCGGTCTGATATGGATCATTTTTTAGTTGTCAAACAGGCCGGTTCGTCCCGAAGTGCTGGTCGGACCGGGAAACCGGATCGGTCTTGGTATTTTTTATATTTTAATGGGTAAAAACGGGGTATTAAACCATAAATTAGTACGTTGGATATACAAATATAGTTAAATTTTATATATAATTATAAAATACATATATATAACATATATAAATTACTTATATTTAATTACATATATAAACAAACAAACAAACATACCCAGTGTATCCCGCTGGAGAGCGGGGTCTGGGAGGGGTACATGGTGGCATGTCTTTCCTCTATCTAGAAAGATAGAGAGACTGCTTCCGAAGAGACCCCCGACTCGTTAACATAGTCAACAAAGTCAACAACAATAACAATCATAATACAAAGCATACAACACACAGATATATATCACATAAAGAATTAGATAAAGCATACAACACAAAGATATATATCACAAAGATATATATCACATAAAGATATAACAAAGTCAATAAGAGTAACAATCATAATAAAAACGGCATGTAACACCCAAAGAGGGTATATGAGGAAAACTACACCTAGCGAGTGTGGTCCGGCCATATATCACCGTATACCCTTCCCACCCACAAAACCCACTAAAAGTCTTTATTATAGTTACATATATAAATATAGTTAAATCCGGTCCAACCGATCCGACCACCAACCCAGTAAGGCGTCCGGTTCGATGTCCGATCCGGTTCTGAAAATATTTGTTAGATAAATCAGAAATTCAAAGTATTTATAGCCTTTTCTTATGCTTAAAGTATTCATATTTGATTTTATTTTTACTTGTAACTGGTTATTCATTGTTTCTACTTTTATTTTATTTTATAATATTTTATTTGATTTTTAACATTTTTATTTGACTCTTTCTATTTTTTTCAGTAACCCATAAAATACACGAGTTGTAAAAAAATAATTTAAATACGTAAACGAAATGACTTATCACTGATCACTGATATTATATATAAGCTTCATCAACCAATTTTCATTCCTGAAGCCTGCACATACAAAACAAGATATATAATCGACTATGTATGATTTCTAAGATTATTAGGTCTATTTGCGGAGCATTTTACACATAAGGATGATTATTCAAAATTCAATTATATTTCTTTTCCGAACGACATTTCAAATTAGTTCTTAACTTCTTTAGCTAAAGAGAAATTTGAAAAGTGAACCAAAAGATTATATCAATTTTGATCCCATATTCAATACTCATATATCTTTGTTATCAATCAAACTCGTAACAAAACCCCCCCAAAAACCCCATTTCACCATTCATCTTCTTCGTCTCTGTAACAAACCACCAACACACACCTTGTACCATCACCACCACCTCCACACACCCCATCTAGCAACCACCACCTCCACACACCCCATCTAGCAACCACCACCACCACCCGTACCAACCTCCTCCACATGAAACCCCAACTTGTACCTAACCACCACCACACACTCCCATCTCCACCACCACACCCATATAAGTGTTAACACGGAAGGATCATAAGTTTTATCAATTATCAACTAATTGATAACTGTGTTATGATCCTTCCATGTTAACACTTTAATGGATAGTATTCTTCTTACGTAAAACTACAAATGTGGAGGCATACTTCACCAACTCTTTTTAATGTCTAATTACATCACCCACGTATATTTTTCTCTTATTAAAGTCTTTAGAGAATATTAAACACATCATAAACAAATCATCTCCACCACATCATAAAAAAATCATCTCCACCATGACCTAGACATTCAAAGGAGATTAGAGAGATATACATGGTAATTAGTGTTGTATTGTTATTGTATTAAATAAGTATGATTACAAGGGAATATATATTTAGGCAACATAATTATACTTTAAATCCTATACTATCAAGTAATATATACATTGTCTAATATTCTCCTTCAAGCTAAGGTCGAGCGATGCCCTTAAGAATAGAAACCGTTGTGACAACAATGTTTTGTGAAGACATCTACGATCTGATCATCTATGGATATAACAATGGTGGCTTTGTGAAGATAGATCCTCTATGGACATAAACTGAATTGAGAGTTGTCCGCGAGCAATTCTTTCTCGAACAGAAGGAAAATCCAATTATACATTATTTGTATGTGCATGAATAACTAGATTTGATGATAAGTATTTATCACCTAGTTGTCACACCATAATGTAGAATTCGTCTTGATAGAAACTCCATGCTCATGTAAAAGAGCTTGAATCTAAGTGAGTTCTTCAATCGTATCAGCTAAGGCCTCGTATTTCAACTCTATAGTTAATCCAAATGTAGTTCATTGTTTTCTAGCAGACCAAGACACAAGATTAGACCCAATTTATATATCGTATTCCCTGTAGATAGACGGTAATCTGGGCAACCTGCCCAATCAGCATCAGGAATGCACTGACAGTTAAAGGTTGAATCATTATACACATATAGACGTGTGCTCGGGTCATGTTTTATCACAAGATCATAAGCAATCCTTCCTTGTAGATAACGGATAATCCGTTTGACCGCCGACCAATGATTTTTAGTCGGACAATACATGAATTGGCATACCTTATTAACTGCAAATATGACATATGGGCGAGATAATATAACATACTGAAGGGCACCCACTTTTTGTTGATATCTTTTAGGGTTTGCAAGGATGGACTATCACCGATGGTGAGATTAACTGTTGTGGTGATCACAGAAAGCATATGCTTTGCATTTCAGGGACCCGCCCGAGCAACCAGATCAAGGACATACTTTATTTTATGAGGGAATTATGTCTAAACATTGATTTGTAACTTCATTTCCTAGAAAATAGGAGGGAGTATGTTCGATTTAGATTATACACTAGTCGCTCGATTATCTGTGAATTGTTTTCTATCATAATAAGGTCGTTAACATATACAATCAAATATAAAGGAGTACTACGAGATGAGCATATCAATAGAGAAGGACCTATTTTGGATCCATGGAATCCAAGACTCTCAAGAGCTATAGAGAGACGATGAAACCATGCGCGAGGAGCCTACTTTAATCCATACAAGGATTTGTGTAGAAGGAAAACATGGTCTAGTTTTGTTTTGTCTACAAAACCACCGCATGTTGTTGCAAGTAAACTGTCTGTTTCAAGTCACCATGTAAAAAGGAATTTTGTATGTCTAGTTGTCTTAAGGGTTATTTTTGTGTAACAACTAAGGAGAGAATCACTAGTATGGTGGTGGATTTGACTACTAGATTGAAAGCCTTCTGATAACCAAAACCCGATTACTCGTGGTACCCCTTTGTAGTAAGTGTTGCTTTGGGGCGTGTAATGGCCCCTGTTGGTCATGTTTCATAGTATAGAACCACTTACGGTTAACCACATTGTATTTTGGATCACGTGGAACCGAAGTCCATATGCCATTTCTCATAAGTGTTGAATACTCATTGTCACAACATGGGTTTGGGGCACCAAGATCACATGAACTAATTGGGATCAATCTATTATTTTATACAAACAATCAGTTTTCCAATATTTTTGGCAATAAAATTCATTTAATAACAATATCATAATATTGTTCGGTAATCAAATCAATCTTCACAACCAAATAATTTATTGATTCGTAACATTATTTTACAATATCTTCAAAATTACAAGCCATAAGATTCCATTCCAGAGATGCATCCATCTTAGCTTCTATCATTTGAATTTCCAACATTTGACATTAGATACACCTACAGAGTTTGTTAAATCTAGAAAGAATAGGTCTAGATCAATTTGTATAGGCTTAGAACTTTAATCAATTCTTATAATAAATGATTGTAACTCACTACTTTTATGTATGCATTGAGTATATAGTTTAACCCATATATATGTGTTGCTTGATATGTATGATGACAGGCAAAAGCAATATACTTGGTGAATTCTTGTAATCGGCTAAGTGTGAGAAACATCTACAGCTGAACATCTTTGTTAATCCGTAGATATGTTTCTTACAAGACAAGGCTTCCATAGATTGTCTACGGATGAACATCAGTATTCACTGATGATCACAAGATGAAGTGAAGACTCCTACGGAAGAACAAGTTCCTACGGAAGAACAAGAGTTCATGCGGAAGACAAAATTCCTACGGAAGACAAAGACACTTGAATGCATTCAACAAGTCAACAAGTCAATTATAAATCCCAAGAGATCCGGTGTTTCCTTAACAGACTCATAATTGCCTATAAATATGAGTCCTAGGTTTCATATCAAAGGATTGAACACAAGAACATTATTACAAAAAACACACATCACATCACCCAATCAAACCCTAGCCGCCGTCACATCAACAACAATACGTTTGATGAATCTTTATTCATAGCATTCTTAATTATTCTTTTGTAATTATTATTCAGTATTAATGAAATACATTTGAATTAATTCTTGTTTACTTATTTATTAGGTATACATAATTGTGTTCATCATAACAAGTTTTAATTTTGATATTAAATTATCAATTAAAATAATTAAACAACAGTTAATGATTATTCCGTAATCATTGACTTGATTCCATTCCAATACTGATAATTTCTGATTATGATCCTTAAATTCTCAGGTGGTATCAGGGCCAAGTGCTCATTGATTTAGATCTATTGATCTTTCAGTATTAGAATTGTTTAATTGTCTTTTTGATTAATCATTTAAAATCATGATTTATCTTTCAGCAAGCACTGTTTTATTTCTTGATTAATTTAGATCTATATTCATATTAATTGAATAGTAGATCTGAGTTATTGATTGATAATCATTAATTGGTCAATAAACTTCATCAAATACATTAACAAAGTCCTTGACTTGATAATTAATTATCATTGAAAGGATTGACTAATTTGTGATCATTATAACTTAATTCACTAATTAGGTACTGTCATTGATTAGTTTACAGAAATAGTTATAGTTAAATTCCTAAAATTTATCTAAAATGAATACCTTTGGTGGATCATACCAATCTCCAAAGTTGGAAACAAAGGCGGATTTCAAATCCTGGAAAATCAAGTTCAGGAATCATGTGAATTACACTGATTCCGACTTATGGGAATCAATAACTGAAGGTCCTTATATTCCACCCACCCTTGAGCCAGATTATAATGATAAAAATCAACCCATAAGTACTAAAGATCTGTCACCTGATGATGTTAAGAAGGTCAAAGTTGATATCAAAGTATACAGTCTGCTTAGTATGGCTTAACCTGAAGAGATCTTAATCAGGTGTGAGAACAACAAAACAGCAAATTCCTTGTGGAAGATACTTCATACACTCTGTGAAGGGAGTGATGAAATCAGAAGCATTAGGAAAGACACCCTTCGTTCACAATATGAAACCTTTCATCATATTGAGGGTGAATCAATTCCTCAACAACTCCACAGATTCATGCAACTTGTAACCGAGATGAACATCTTGGAGTTGAAGTACACTAATGAGGAGTTAAACAAAAAGATGCTCCACACTTTTCCTGAAAGTGGGAAGAAAACTGTGTCCATGTTCAAGAACATCATAGATCTGGATACACTGGTTGCTAAAGTGGAAGCTCTTGAAATGGATGAAAAATCAAGAAACAAGAGTGTGAGAATGCATGTCACACCCTATCATTTTAAAGAAACAAAAAGTGCAGGAAGTGCCTTCATTTCTAACAATGATAGTGAGTACTCTTGTACTTTGAGTGATGATGAAGAGGAAGTGAGTTTCTATGCATCAAAGCCTTTAAAGAAATAATCTCAAAGTAAACATGAAAAGGACAAAGGAAGAACTGCTGACAAAAGAGATGCATCTACAGCACCAGCAAAGTCCTCACAACAGAACAATCAATCAGAACCTATTACTGTGATCCTGGATTCTGAAGAACAGAAAGCAGTTTTCAAGCTTACTTGGGAAGTTCTCTAACATCAGCAAATATTTGTCAACAAGACTTGGAAGAACTACATCCTGATATAGTAAAGGAGATGGATCTCCAATGGCAAATGACAATGATTGCTTATAGAGCCAAACAATATCTCAGAAGAAACAAAAACTTGGCCGCAGCAAGCAAAACATCTAAGATTGGCGTTGACAAGTCAAAGGTAAGATGCTTCAAGTGCAGTCTCTATGGACATTTCTCTAGAGAATGCAATCAACAATCAAATCCGGACTTGAGACAACATCAGCAACCTCAATCTTATCAACATCAATCTCATCAGCCATCACCATCTCAAAGATCTTTCAGACAACCTCAACTAACAAACTCATCCCTACTAGCCACAAATAATTCAACAGGACCTAATAATTCAAAGGAATCTGAGCTGATCATACTACAAGATGGAACATATGACTGGAGTATGTATGAGAAGGAAGTCTTGGAAGAGAATCAAGCTTTAATGTCCCACATGGAAAACAAAGTTCCACCAATGGCTAGAGAGGTAAGAGAAAGACTGTGTTCATCAGTATGTGTTGAGGAAGTTGAACGATATAGAGTCCATGCTCAACAATTGGCTGATAAAGTAAAAGAAACAATGATTTTGAATGAATCCCACATACGAGAACATAAATTATTTCAAATCAAAATTAACTCTTTGTAAAAGAATTTAGAAAAATTTATTTCAGAAAATTACAGCTTAAAGGCCCAAGTTGAGCATCTGACCACTTCCTTAACCAAATCCATGGCTGATCATGCATCAACTGAAGTGAAACTTTAGAAGTTTCAACTTTCATCTCAGCAATATGAGAAATTGTTAAATTCTCATATTGAATCAAAGAATAGGTATGGGTTGGGATATAATGCTGTTGCACCTCCAATAAATGATAACTACATAACTTTACCTAAAACAATGACAAACACTTTGTCAAATTATTTGGTGCCAAGCACCAAGTTTGAAACAAAATCTAATTAGCAAAACACTAACAATGAAACTGAGGTGAGTGAAACTGAGTCATCTGAATTAGAAAACTTTAAACATAATGATCAGAATTTGACTTTGATAAATGTGATGACTTGGATGATTCTGATGAATATGATGATGATCAATTGAACATTGGTAAGAATGTTACTGTTGAAACTGTCCTTCCTAAAGTACTTGAAGAATCAAAACTGTAATATCCTCTAAAACAAAGAAACATGCTGAAGACTGTTGGATCATGATAAGGCTGGTGCAACCAAAACTACTTCACATAGTCATTTTTGGTACTACATTCAAAGGCTTCCGAAGCTGAGCAAGAGATCTTCCGAAAGTCTGAAGAACAGCTGAAGATATCTACTGAAGGCAAAAGCTGAAGGCAACTGCTGAAGACAACAGCTGAAGCCAACAGCTGAAGATATCTACTGAAGGCAAAAGCTGAAGTCAACTGCTGAAGACAACAGCTGAAGCCAACAACTGAAGACTATCTTCCGAAGACAAAGTCTGAAAGCTTCCGAAGACAAAGTCTGATGAAAGAGCTGAAGACAAAGTCTGAGCTTTCGAAGACAAAGTCTGATGAAAGAGCTGAAGACAAAGTCTGAGCTTCCGAAGACAAAGTCTGATGAAAGAGCTGAAGACAAAGTCTGAGCTTCCGAAGACAAAGTCTGATGAAAGAGCTGAAGACAAAGTCTGAGCTTCCGAAGACAAAGTCTGCTTCCGAAGACAAAGAAGACTCCAAGCCTCGGAAGAAGCAGTCTTCCGAAGTATAAGTGCCTTCGGAAGAAGTTATTCTTCCGAAGTACTTTATCCTTCGGAAGACATTGCTATGACCAGCAGATAAAAGTATGGTCCCTGACAGTCCGCTGCAGACCTCTGATACAGCATGGCATCTTCCTAAAGAGCCATGTTATTGACCATACTTTATTCTACTGTTCACCTTTTTATGATAGTACATGTTACTAACTTTAGTTGGTGACAAAAGGTAAGTCAGGGACATGTCCTGACTACCAACTCTCAGGCAAAATGTCTGAAAGACCTCACCTAGAGTCTTGTAGTATAGATGTAAGATTAGAGGTGTCCAGCTGGTATCAAAGTATATCCGGCTGTAGGTAGTATTATATATATCTTTTCCCTATAACTCTTCATGTAAGCGATTTGAGTCCAAGTGTCTTGTAATCCTTTGAGTTGAGAAGCAATATATAAAAGTACCTTGAAAATTTACCTGCTATGTTAATTTTCTTACTGCTTGTTACTTGTTATATTGTGATCAACTCTTCATAGACTGCTTGCTGAGTGTTGTTCACAGTGAGTTGAGAGAAAAACCACCCACATATTCGATCCTGCAATTGGTATCAGAGCACCAGGCTCTTGATTGTGAGATCTTACCATCCAAATCAACCTGTTTTTCATTCCTCACTACAAACCACTCACTCAAATGGCTGCTCTCTCCAAGGCTGATATGGAAACTGGTACCATGACCAAGTCCCCACTGATTACCCCTGAAGACTTTGACACATGGTGTATCAGAATGGAAGGCTTCATCAAGTGTCAAGATTCAAGGATGTGGGACTCCATTGTCAATGGTCCTTTCATACCAAGCACCACTTCTGCCACTGGTAATCGCATCATTCCAAAAGATGTTGATGATTACTCAGAAGAAGACAGGAAGAGAATAGAGCTGGATCAAAGGGCTATGACTTCTCTCCAAACTGCTCTCCCCAACTCCGTCTACAGACGCTTCAAGAAGTGCAAAACTGCCAAAGATTTATGGGAAGCACTGAAGCTGATATATGAAGGATCCAAGGAAACCCAAGAGAACAAGAAGGATCTCTTGAAGCAGCAGTTTGAGAACTTTACTTTCAAGGCCGGTGAGACCTTGACTTAACAATACTTCAGGTATGTTGAGCTAGTAGATACTCTGGAGGATATTGGAGTTGCTCTTGAGAACAGAGACATAGTTAGGAAGTTCATGTCTTCACTTCCTAAACTATGGATACATTACTGTGTTGTAATCAAGAGAACTTCGGACCTTAAGACTCTTACTCTAACAGAGTTGTATGGTATCCTAAGTGCATTCCAGATGGAGATGAACATGCAGAACTCCTCTGGTCACTCTAATAACCAACAGAGTTCAGCCCTTCATGTGGTTGAAAGGGAAACCATAGAACCACAACATCAGTTGCTATGTTACCCTGACAACTCACCCAGCGGACCTTACATTACTCTACCTGAGACTCCAAAGTCTCAAAAGGTTCAACACAACTCTTCTCAGGATAGTTGTGCCTTTATCTCTGGAAGTGGACACTCTGGTGATTTTCAATACTGCTTTGATGATCTTGAGTGCTTCAGTCCAGATGATGTGGAGTATATGGATATTGTCCAGCAGATGGCTCTTTTAACTTACAGAGCGAAGAAGTTCTTCAAGAGAACTGGAAGGCAATTCCCTCAAAACCCAGTCAACAGCAGGTTTGGGTTTGACAAAAGCAAAGCAAAGTGTTACAACTGCAACCAACTTGGTCACTTTGCTAGGGAATGCAAGGCTCCCAAGAACAACCCGGGAACCCCACAGGCCTCCACACATCCCACTGCTTCAAAGCATGAAGAGAAGTCAACTGAAACAGCTGTTGTGGCTCAAGAAGTTGACTGGAGCTTCATGGTACAGGATGTGACTCCTGCTCAAGCACTCATGGCCGGAACAGATGATGATCATGTATATGAACATCTTTGTACTGCTGCTTGTATTGCTAAAGTTAAACTTTATAAGGATTACATTTCGGAAATCAGATCTGAGGTTGAGTCTTTAAATGTGCTAAAATCTGATTTTAAGAGAGCTGAATCTGACTATCAAAAGAAAATTGAGGAGTTAGAAAAACTGTGTCTCTTTTAAAGCATGAGAAGACTAATTATAAGACTCAAATTAAAGATCTGATATCCAAACTGTCTGAGGTTCAAGCCCAGTTGGTCACAGCTGAGGCTCAGGCCAGGAAGCAAGCTATTGCTGAGCAAAGCTTCCAAACTATTCTTGCATCAACCTCTCATTCCAAAATGTTTTATCAAAACAAATAAGGGTTGGGAACCAATAAAATAGCTCCACCACACTCTTATGAGTCTATTAGACTACCTAAATGTGGTACTGAAGAGCAAGAGGTTCCAACTGCTGACCCTTCTCCGTTGGAACTAAAGGATGAGGCAAAAATAGTAGCCACCACAGGGGAGAAACAGGAGGATACACTCATCTCCACCTGTGAAGACCAAATCCTAACCACCAAGGCAAGAAGAAGTAGAGCTAAAGCTACTAGAAGGACTGCCAAGAAGGTTGCAGAGTCCAAGCTTAAGATCGACCCAAAGCAAAAGGGTGTCTTCATTTCTGCCGGATTTCAAGTGGTAGGTACTTCTGATTCAGGAAAGGAGTGTAATACCAGCACTCCTGTCCTACTGAAGGATCAGAAGTTGAAAGGGAAAGTTGCTAATGAAGAGAAGAAACCCAAGAAACAGCAACCTGCAAGTTCCCAAAAGACTAACATTGCCTGCATAATGTGTGGTCTGCATAACCACATGGCTAAAGATTGTTACTACAATCCAGCAAGCACACATTATGCAAATAATGTTAGAAAAGAAGGAGTCAGAGAAGGTTTCTCAGTTGGACCACTTCAAAAGGTCCAAATGATGAAAAGGGAAATTTGGTCTCGGAAGCCAAGTTGCTTTCAGAAGAAACTACTTCTTCCGAAGGGAAAATGGCTTCGGAAGCCAAACCTTCTAAGGTTCGGAAGAACAAGAAGGCTCCCTTGAAACCATCTCAGAAGAAGACTACTTCGGAAGAAAAGGTGGTGAAGGCTTCTTCCGAAAAGAAAGAAGCTTCGGAAGAAGGCCATGCTGCACAAGCTTCAACAAGCTCATCTTCAAAGATCAACCAAGGGATGGATTGGAAGATCAAGGAAGATGCTACAGCCCAAACCTCTTCTTCAACAATGACCTCTACTAAACCCCAATGCATATCTTTTGGTTCAATTATGTCACTATCATTGGAAGAGCCCAAGACCAGCAAGGCTTGGGCTTCCAAACAAAACTAACCATCTCATCTTATGTGCAGGGATGTCCATTTGACAAGAACAACAATGTCTGGATTGTAGATAGTGGATGCTCCAGGCACATGACAGGGAACAGATCTCTCCTTCAACAATTCCAGAACTTTGATGGAGGGCCTGTCCAATTTGGAGGTGAGGCCGGAGGATATATTTCGGGCAGAGGAAGTATATCCAATGGCAGAATAAACATTGACAAAGTTCACTTTGTCAAACAGCTTGAACACAATCTGTTAAGTGTTTCTCAATTCTGTGATCAGAAGCATCAGATGCTCTTCACAGAACATGAGTGCATTATCCTCAAACCAAGGATGACAATTCCTCCGGAATTGGTGCTTCTTAGATCTCCCAGGAAAGGGGATATGTACAAGCTGGACATGAACAATGCTTCTCCTATGGGTGAAGTATCATGCTTTCTTTCCAAAGCTGATAGTGATGAGTCAACACTATGGCATAAACGCATGTGTCATGTGAATTTTAAAACAATGAATAAATTGGCTAAAAATAACTTGGTACATGGTTTGCCTAAAAAGGAATTTTTCTGCAAAGATAACTGTGTTGCATGCCTGAAAGGGAAACAGCACAGATCATCTCATAAATCCAAATGTGTTAACTCTATCATTACTCCATTACACTTATTGCACATGGATCTCTTTGGACCCACAAGTATAATGAGCATTGGAAGGAAATCATACTGCCTTGTGATAGTTGATGATTTTACAAGATTTACATGGGTATTCTTTTTAAGAAGTAAAGATGAAACTGCTGAAACTTTAAAATCTTTTATTCTTAAAATAGAAAATCAAATTGATCACAAGGTTAAGATCATTAGAAGTGATCAAGGGACTGAGTTTAAGAACTTCATTCTTGACTCATTCTATGACTCAAAAGGGATTGCCAGACAATATAGTGCTCCCAGAACTCCTCAATAAAACGGTGTTGCTGAGAGGAGGAACAGGACACTTATTGAGGCTGCTCGGACCATGTTAGCTGATTCAAAGCTGCCTCTAACATTCTGGACAGAGGCAGTCAGCACTGCATGCTATGTGCAGAACAGGGTTCTTGTAGTTAAGCCCCATGGAAAAACCCTTATGAGTTATGGAACAAGAGGCCACCGTTCATTGGCTTTCTAAGGTCCTTTGGCTGCAGGTGTACCATACTTAACACAAAGGACAACTTAGCAAAGTTTGCTGAGAAGTCGGATGATGCTATCTTTATTGGATACTCTTCTAGCTCTAAAGCTTATAGGGTATACAATATCAAGAATCAACAATTTGAGGAATCATCTAATATAGTTGTTAATGAGCACACTCCTTGTGTTAGGGGGAATGGACCTGAGTATATCTTTGATTTAGAATTGTTTCCAAACTATTCTAAACCATCTTGTGAGAATGTTTCAGCTGGAACAGGTGCTCAAGAGAATGCTAATGCTGATGCTGATGCAAGTCAACTGTTTGAGCTTCCCAGACCTCTTCCAAATTCTCCAAGAGCTGAAAGGCAGCAAGCTTCAACCATTCACAGATCTGATAGTGTAACTATCTCCAGGAATAATGAAGCTTCAACAAGTGAATCACTTGATCAACCTCAAAGTTCTTCAGGTGATCCATTACAACACCAGGTTGAGGGAAGTAGTATTCTGAAGGAACAGGCAACTGTTAATCCTACTTCACAATCAACCATGATGATGTTTCTCAATCATTCAATCAGTCCTCATTGAATGACTTTGAAACAGCAGTTGGACAGAGTGATCCAGTTCCTGATCAGAATGTCTAACCTAGACTTATCTCTGCAACTGGAAGTAATTCCTCGTCTTAGGATTCACAACACTCATCCAACTGAGAACATCATAGGGAATGTCTCTAAGGGTGTGAGAACAAGAGGACAAACTCATCATGGGAATGTCTGCTTGTACTCATGCTTCTTGTCTTAGATGGAACCAAAGAAGGTAGAAGATGCCTTAAAGGATAGTAGTTGGGTTGAATCGATACAGGAGGAGCTGCTTAATTCAAAAGACAAAAGGTCTGGAATCTATGCCCACTACCATCTGGTCAAGTACCCATAGGCACTAAATGGGTGTTCAGGAACAAGAAAGATGATAGATGCTTGATTATCAAGAATAAGGCAAGACTAGTAGTTCAAGGATACACCCAGGAGGAAGGAATCGATTATACTGATGTCTTTGCACCTGTTGCAAGATTTGAGGCAGTTAGGATCTTCCTTGCTTATGCTGCATCCAAGAACTTCACAGTCTACCAACTTGATGTCAAGTGTGCTTTTCTATATGGGGATATAGATAGGGAAATCTATGTATGTCAACCTCCAGGATTTGAAGACCCACAGCACCCCAACTACGTGTGCAAACTGGATAAAGCTCTATATGGGCTGCACCAAGCACCTAGGCTGTGGTATGAGACCTTGTCTCAGTTTCTCCTGAAGAATGGATACACTAGAGGTACCATCGACAAGACTCTTTTCATCAGAAAGAGTGGAGAATACATTTTTCTTGTACAAGTCTATGTTGATGACATCATATTTGGTTCTTCAAACGACCAAATGTGCAAGGACTTTGAAAGCATAATGAAGCAGAAGTTTGAGATGAGTTCCATGGGAAAAATGGACTTTTTCCTTGGAATTCAGGTGAAACAGATGAAGGAAGGGTTCTTCATCAGTCAATCTAAGTATGTCTCAGACATCTTAGATAGATTTGAAATGAAGGATTGTAAACCAGCCAAGACACCCATACCCAGAAACCATAATCTTTGCCCTGACCTTGAGGGGGAGGATACTGATCAACATCAGTATAGAGCAATCATTGATTCTCTGATGTATCTCACTGCTAGTAGACCAGATATCATGTTTGCCATATGCATTTGTGCAAGATATCAGGCTGCTCCAAAGGTGTCTCACCTAGCTGCTGCAAAGAGAATCCTCAGATACCTCAAAGGAGCACCTAAACTAGGACTCTGGTATCCAAGAAATAGTGATTTCAATCTCTATGGATACTCTGACAGTGACTATGGTGGCTGCAACATTGATAAGAAATCAACATCAGGAGGATGTCAATTTCTTGGTGGAAGGATTATCTCATGGCAATGCAAGAAACAATCCTGTGTCTCTACATCAACTGCTGAAGCTGAATACATTGCTGCTGCTTGCTGCTGTGCTCAACTTCTATGGATTCAAAATCAGATGTTAGACTATGGATTCAACTTCATGACTACTCCTATCCATATTGACAACAACAGTGCTATCTCCATTACTGAGAATCCGGTGAAGCACTCCAAGACAAAGCATATTGATATCAGGTATCATTTCATTAGAGATATTCATGAGAAACAGCTGATAAAGTTAATCAAAGTTGACTCAAATGAACAATATGCTGATTTGTTCACAAAGGCATTTGATGAACAAAGATTTAAGTATCTCATATCAGCAATTGGGATGATAAACATTGAATAACTACCTCTTTTGAAAACCTTTTAATATGTAAAGTCTTGTGTCAATACAATTTAAGCCCAGTTACAAAAGATCTTTAAATTATTCCAAGTGTAAATTCCTTCCAAAGAGGAATTAACTCTCAGAAGATATTCTTGAATATCTTCCGAAGCCAAATTCCTTAATGGAAATTTTCTTCTCGGAAGAGTTTTTGGTCTCGGAAGAAGCGATTGATCTTACATCAGATCTACTTCCGAAACTTATACAACTCTCCATTCGGAAAGACAACTTTACCTTCGGAAGCAATGCCTTGCTTCGGAAGATAAAGTGCCTTCAAAGGACAATTTTACCTTCGGAAGCAATATCATGCTTCGGAAGAGAAATTGCATTCGGAAGAAAATTACGTTCGGAAATGTTTTACCCTCGGAAGTAAAGGTTTTTATATGTAACGGATATCTTTTGGGCCCCACTCTGTAAAAAGTAAAGATTTTGTTGATGATGGTCAGATTATTTAAAATTATCCTTGCCGCCACCGTAAACCACCATACCACCCACAGTAACCCCAACAGTTACCCTATTACCGCCACTACCACAATTCAACCCCTTTTAAATAATCTTGACTTATTAATTTCATCTTCTTTTACCACTTTACAGCCCTAACTATTCCCTTCACTGTCAAACCTTCAATTTCACCCAAATTTCAAGCTCACCTTTTCTTCAATGGCGCTAAACCCTCAGCACAACCAAGTCGCATTACTTGATTCGTCAAGGGATGCCGACTTCACCCAAATCATCACATTTCTTGCCAAATCCACATACCTCACTGCTTTTACAGTTAACCCCACCGTATACTCCAACCATATGTCCGAATTCTGGAGTAACAGTGAAACTGCAGTTCTGAATGGGGTTCGAGTCCTGAGAACCCGCATTTGTGGCCAAGAGTTGGTCATCACTGAACAACTCATCAGGGAGCATCTCGAGCTTCATGATGATGGGGCTCCTACTGAGTTCCCCAAGGAAGACTTGGAAGGCACTTATATCCTCATGGGATATGGAGGAGATGTCAGCAGATCAACCGTGTACAAGTTCAATTTCTCTTACCATTGGAAGTTCCTGCTGCATATTATCCTGCATTGCCTCTCCAACAAATCAGGGGGTTGGGATCAAATCCCATATGAACTAGGATGCCTAGTTCATGGGTTGGTGAGAGGTCTTCGCTTCAACTACTCACGATTTGTGTTGACCAACCTTATCGGAAATCTGAGCAGGGATACATTCTTCATGTATCCCCGATTTATTCAACACATAATCAACTGTGAGATGGAACCGAGCAAGCTTGTCTGCGCAGCTACTCTTACTGTTCCACAAGTGAGACCCACCATCTTCAAGACACTAAAGAAGATGTCCGCCAACTTCACTGGAAGGTACACTCCACTACCTCCAGAGATGACTGAGCGCATAGCTCCTGGTGACATCCCTGTTATCCCCACAGGTGATGAACCCACACCAGCAACATCCACCACAATGCCAAAACCTTCTTTACCCATCAAAGCTACATACCAGAGACGTCCAAAACGAACCCTTGTTCACTCTACTCTGATTGAACAAGCTCCTCCTGTTCACACCCAAAGGACTAGAGTGGAATCATGGGCTCCCACTCAGTCCGAGGTCACACCATCTTTCACAATTGACCTCAATGTGGGTTTTGAGCCTCCTCAGTCTCAAACCCCTGAGCCCGAACCCCAAGCCTTAAGCCCACAGGGTGAGTCTCTACACTCCCCTGTGCAGCCTTCTAGGGACAGCCCCACCGTAGGCTCAATGCCTGTAGACATTGATTAAGGTCCCGGGTCAGTAGGACTAACCACCCTCTCTTTCACTGACCTTTTACTCCGCACTGATGAAGAGATTACATCTCTCCATGGCCATGAAGTTGATCTACAACACCCTCTGAAAGATCAACAGAGCCAAGAGGGATCCCTTGTCTCTAGCCCCCATTAGAAGCCATTACTGAGGTAAGTCCCACTGATGTGGAGGGGACTCATGTAGGCTCAGCTGCCACTACTTAGAGTCTCTCATTGAGCTCTCAGGACAGTGGTAACATAATTAGGACTGAGTCTATGGCAACTTTGCCCATTGACATCTCTGAAAGAGATGACTCTGAGCAAAGGAAACCAGGGTGCCAAGAAGCCACATCTGATGGTGAGAGTGAGCATACTAGGTATGTTATCTCATCTCCCCGTGATTCTTCTCATGAAGATGAGGGAAGTATGCAACTAACACTTCAGTACTTGCTTTCTAAGGTCTCCAACCTGGAATCACAGGTGAGGATCTTAGAATCAAGGACTGCCACTCAGCAACTTGAGATTAACAACCTCAAGGCTAAACTAGCTGAGAAACAGACGGAGAGGTCTGTTAGGCATGTACCAATTCAGGCCTCAATGACTTCTTCCTCTAGCTCATCTAGCTCTCAAGATGATGCTACCAAAAAGGGGGAGAAAGTTCAGAGACAAACACTTGAGGAACCACAGACCCAATCTCTAACTTCCCAACTCATCACACTACCTGAGTCATCTCAATCCTTTCTAGAGATTGACTCAAAGATGCTTCAAGATCTCTACAGACTTTTCACAAAGTTTGTATTGAGATCATCCCTAGAACAGCCCAGCCCCGACACCACACTTATATACTTTGGGGCTGAGGAGCTTCAAAGACTGACTGCACCTTCTACCAATGTGGAAGAAGTTGGTCAACCTAAGGTCCATATGGAACCTGAGATTAGCTTCGAAGGGGAAATGGGGACTGATGGCCCAACAATTGAAACAGTTAGGACAGAACTGCAGCAGTCTCATCTTCCGAAGCTCTAGCTGAAGCTTCCGAAGCTTACATGGAAGCCTCGGAAGAACAAGAAAAGTCTTTCGAGTCCGAAATAGAAGCTGCGGAAGGCTTATTTAAGATGTCCGAGGAACTGACCATCACAGATGTTATTGCTGAAATAGCATCTGAGGTAAGCAGGGAGGACATTTCTGACATTCCTCCAACCCAAACACCAGCTGAACTTCTCTCTCAATCACAACCCTCCATCCAAGAACCACCACAGTCAAGCACTGCCAAAGACAAAGGAAAACGAAAATTGACTGCGGAAGAGCTTCAGGAGGAGGAGAGGATTGAGAAGGCCAAAAAGAAAGGTAGGTTTCCTACTGAAAAGCTGCTAGCTGCTAGTTCTAAGGCAGCTGCAGCCAATCAGGAAGAAATCAACCAGAAGAGAAGAACAACACTCATTGACTAGCTCATCAGTCTAGGAGCTGCCAATGAGGAGATACTCAAACTACCACTAGAGGAGTTGGTGACCTTAGAGAGGTCAACCAGGCTACAACAAGAAAAAGAAGCCAGGTTGGCCTTGGAGAAAGAAGATGAAGAGCGAAGGGAGGCAGCCCTGAAGCTGAGAGAGGATAGGATCAAGTTCATACTCTCAAGAGGCTTCAGTCTTCCTGAACTGTCTCCACATGACGATGACATGATCCTGCTGCTCCACAATAAAGAGCAGGATCAAATGGAGAAGGAAAGGAAGAAGGCTGCTAGGGAGAAGTTAAGGGAAAAAGAGAGGAAGGAGGAAGAGAAGAGGGTCACTACCACCAAGAAGTCCAATGACAAAGCCTGGATGAAGGACTATCTCCGGGCTCATGGCTTCTCTGGTAGGCAGGTGGGACCTATGTCCGAAAGGACACTCCAGCGGATAGTCAGTGAAATCAAAGCTGACATCCGTTTGGGGAAGAGAAGGGAGATGTACAGGAGGGTACAGGGAACGGTCTCAATCCCAACCACTCAACCACAGCCACAACCCACACCAGAACCAACCCCTTTTCCCATCAAAACAGAACCCACTGATGAAACCTTCACCCCTCAACCCACAACTCTACCCAAACCTACCACATCACCTTAACCACCCAAACTACCCATCCTAAAACCCAAGACACAACCCAAAACCACTAAACCTAAGCCTACCCAACAAAAACCAAGACCATCCCCTCAGCCTCCTCAACATCTCTCCTTTGAGGAAGTAAAGGAGTTCAAGACGAGGCTCATCAACTGCACTACTTTGAGCAGCATCTCCTGTGAGGGAGAGCTTATCAACATCACCTATGTTGATAACTCTTCAAGCTCCCTCACCCTAGGCCAATTTCTTGAGTTGCCTAGAGACACCTTGGGCCAGGCTGCAAGACTTCTTGGTCTCAACTCCGATATCCTCAATGCTGAGGAAAAGAGACTAAGAAGGAGACTGGTGACTCTACTGGATACCAGGAAAGAGGACAGAATTTCTGGTCAATCTCCTGGACCTAGAAATGCAATAATCCAGTGGAGGTTCGATGAACCTTCTCACAACTTTGTTGTGGAAAGGGAGAATGGTGAAACCAACAGGCTTAATGCCACTTCTCTACTGCATCTCAGCAGATTTGATCTTGCTGAGCTTGCAGAGAAGCCATTCTCCAATCCCTCCAACTCTGAGACTGCTGCACACATCAGAAACCATATCAGCGGTCTCCACTTGGCTGAACGAAGTAGAAGAGCCAAGATTGAAGAAGAGTTGAAGTTGAAAGGAGTGAAAGACAAGGAAAGACCAACCACCAAAGGCACAGCCTTTCTACAGATGGTGGAAGGTCCTGAATTGGAACCAATAGTTCGATGGGAATATGACTATACTTCCCATCAACTAACTCTTTTTAGAGGGCCACAACAGAGGGTACACATAATCCAAGGTGACAGAGTAGAGGTTCTGTCCACCAAAGATCTGTACAAGATTCTCAGCACCACAGCAGGAAAGAATGAAGACACTGATAAACACTTACTTTCCTTGGTGCTGAGAGCTTTGAGAAGAAGAGAGAAGTAAAGTTTTGGTAGCATCAGCCTAGGGGGAGTTTGTTGGATCATGATAAGGCTGGTGCAACCAAAACTACTTCACATAGTCATTTTTGGTACTACATTCAAAGGCTTCCGAAGCTGAGCAAGAGATCTTCCGAAAGTCTGAAGAACAGCTGAAGATATCTACTGAAGGCAAAAGCTGAAGTCAACTGCTGAAGACAACAGCTGAAGCCAACAGCTGAAGATATCTACTGAAGGCAAAAGCTGAAGTCAACTGCTGAAGACAACAGCTGAAGCCAACAGCTAAAGACTATCTTCCGAAGACAAAGTCTGAAAGCTTCCGAAGACAAAGTCTGATGAAAGAGCTGAAGACAAAGTCTGAGCTTTCGAAGACAAAGTCTGATGAAAGAGCTGAAGACAAAGTCTGTGCTTCCGAAGACAAAGTCTGATGAAAGAGCGGAAGACAAAGTCTGAGCTTCCGAAGACAAAGTCTGATGAAAGAGCTGAAGACAAAGTCTGAGCTTCCAAAGACAAAATCTGCTTCCGAAGACAAAGAAGACTCCAAGCCTCGGAAGAAGCAGTCTTCCGAAGTATAAGTGCCTTCGGAAGAAGTTATTCTTCCGAAGTACTTTATCCTTCGGAAGACATTGCTATGACCAGCAGATAAAAGTATGGTCCCTGACAGTCCGCTGCAGACCTCTGATACAGCATGGCATCTTCCTAAAGAGCCATGTTGTTAACCATACTTTATTCTACTGTTCACCTTTTTATGATAGTACATGTTACTAACTTTAGTTGGTGACAAAAGGTAAGTCAGGGACATGTCCTGACTACCAACTCTCAGGCAAAATGTCTGAAAGACCTCACCTAGAGTCTTGTAGTATAGATGTAAGGTTAGAGGTGTCCAGCTGGTATCAAAGTATATCCGGCTGTAGGTAGTATTATATATATCTTTTCCCTGTAACTCTTCATGTAAGCGATTTGAGTCCAAGTGTCTTGTAATCCTTTGAGTTGAGAAGCAATATATAAAAGTACCTTGAAAATTTACCTGCTGTGTTAATTTTCTTACTGCTTGTTACTTGTTATATTGTGATCAACTCTTCATAGACTGCTTGCTGAGTGTTGTTCACAGTGAGTTGAGAGAAAAACCACCCACATATTCGATCCTACAAAGACTATCTGCAAGAGGATTGCTCAATTAAATGAAGGACTTCAAGAACTTAATCAGCATAAAAATGTTTCAACAAAAGGAGTTGATCAATGCAGATCTGCTGAGGAAGTACCCTTATCCCTCGTAGATAAAGGTAAGAAGAAACAATCAGCAATTAAGCAGTAGAAAGGTACTTCAGTAGAAGATTCGCGGAAGGCAAAATCTGCTGAATCTGTAGAACATATACGGAAAGCAAAAACCAAATCTACGAAAGAGATTCCAAAGAGAGAAACTACCAACAAACCTAATCCGAAAGTGTTGGATCTTAAGCAACAGAAATCATCAAAAGTTAAACAAGAATCATTTGATAGTGCTCTTAGCAAAAGCAAGGACAAATCAGGTGCTTCATTGGAAAAGGAGTTGAAGACTCACAAGCTGAATAAGAAAAATAAGATAGTTGAGACTGATGAAGAATCTGAGGAAATGTATTGCAAATGGTATGATATGAAAAATCATAATACTGATGATTGTTACTTCAGCAGTTATTGTTCTATTTGCAATATGAACAATCACATGACCTCTGATTGTTACTTCAACAAACATTATGCAATCTGTAACAAAAATAATTATTCAACTCAGAAATGTTATTTCAATAAAAAGAATAAGACAAAGAGCACAAAGAAGTCAAAATCTGAATTGGTTGAATCAGACTCTCAATCCACTGAAAGTCAAGAAGATTCAAAGCCAAAGAAGAGGCAACAAAAACAAAAGCCAAACCAAAATAGAAATCATCTGCTGAGGATAAAATTTTGAAGAAAAGAACATCAAGTCAATCCAAAATACCTCATAAAAAGGTGGACTTGACTGATAAGAAGTCAAATGTTGATGATACTTTCTTTGATAATTTTGAAAAGGGAACACATGTATCTCATTCAAAATCAAAAGATGATGAAACCTTTAAAAATCAAGGTTCATTGTCAAAGTCAAAGCATCAATCAAAGAAAGACAAGGTGAATGAAGAAGAAACTGAGAAACCAGATCCAAACTTAACAACCTCATTTTCAACAAAATCATCCTCACCATTACCAACTCAAAATGAATCAATTAAGCCTAAAATTAATACTGAAACTTCAAGACTGATTCATGAAGGAGTAACAATTTTAGACACTATTGGCAAACCCAAGATCATTAAGGCTTGGGTTGTCAATACTAATTAATTTCTTTATTTGTGCAGGAACATCGTGGAGAGCTGACAAAAAGTGGTATATTGATAGTGGTTGTTCCAGGTATATGATAGGAAACTGTTCTCTTTTCCATGATTTCAAGCATAAGAATGCCTCATATGTGGTAATTGGTGGGGATAAGAAGGGAGGTAAAATAGTTAGTGAATGAATGGTAACTAATGGTGTGCTCAAATTTGAGAAAGTAAATTATTATGAAATTTGCAGTATAATTTATTAAGTGTGTCGATCAAAATTATACAACATTATTTGATAACACTAATTGTTACATTTTTAAGCCAGGTTTTTCAGTTTCAGAAGAATGGATCCTTCTTAAAGCATCAAGAAAAGGAAACACACATGTTTTGGATATGAACAACACAACACTCTCAAGCCATGAAACATGCCTGCTATCTAAGTCTTCAGAAGATGAATCTCAATTATGGCATAAAAGGCTTGTTCATTCTTGTAAGGCCCACCTTTCTCAGGGGGACCTCACAGTTGGTCATTCACAGCTTAACATTGGTTTAAGACAATCATTTACTCATATATGTATAAATATATATATATATATTGCAGCGGAAAATACTGTAATTTCAATTCATTACAAATAAAATATAAACATTGTCTTTAATCCTCAAAACTATTTAGGAGTCCTTTGTTTAGCTTTTCTTCTTTAGGGATGCCAGTCTTCTAGTGCCAAGAAGCTTCAATCCCATGCCTCTATTCCATAACTCTACTCTTACCTGTCAACTGATATGCATACAAAAGTCAGCTTCGCTGAGTGAATTCTAGGTTTACTTTGCTAAATAACTTTCGTAAGAGATATTAGCTTTATCAGTTGAAAATGATCATTGTGTATCACAATATAAGTACACACAGGCTATCACTTTATCAATACTTTATCATTTATTGTTATTTATTACTCTTTTTTATCCGTCAATTCTCTGTCACAATCGATGCCTAGGCTAGCCTAGGACTTTACCGACATGCCAATTAAGGGCTTACTGTCGTACCCGATCAGGCCATTATTGTCGTGCCAATTCAGGACTTACTGACCTGCCTGTTCGAGCATACTTTATCACTTTATCACTGGTGAGGGCACAACGAATGCAACCCTCCTTTATCAATTGCTTGCAAGGCTTTACTTTATCACTTTATCAAGGTACATGTTATGGGCCTCATAACCTTTCTTTAAGTTTCACTTTCATGTTTAAGTTATACATAATATAACACAACACAATACAAGGTAATTCATTAGAAAACCCCATTTTCCATATAGGATAGTGTATAAAACTTTACTTTAAAAGTACAGATAATAAAGGTAAGTATTTAGTATGCACACCGCCCCAAAACATTTAAAACATGTATAAAACGGGGGATCTAGAACTCACCTGAACTCGTCCAAGTAACTTAAATTTTAAGTCACTTAAGCTATAGCCTGAATACTCTAGCTGCACGAAAGTTAATATGCAAAAACGTCATTTTCTTCATAGTTTCGCCCACAGTTTCGCTGGTAGTTTCGCTGCCAGTTTCGCTGGCAGTTTCGCTACCAGTTTCGCTGGGCAGCACCTCTGTCAGTTTCGCTGGACAGATTCCCTAGCATGAGCGCCCAATTTTCGTTGGAATTTCCTAGTTTCGCAATGTCTAAGGTCAGCCTAAGTACTTAGCGAAGCTATCAGCGAAACTAGTTTCGGTGTAGCGAAGCTGTAGTTTCGCTAGGATTCTCCTAGTTTCGCTGGATAAATGCACATTTTCGCTGGATGAATACTTAAATTCACTGGATCGGGGCCCAGTTTCGTTGGATGAACAAAAACTAAGAACCAGCCCGTTATTAACCCAAAATCTTTACTTTTTACGTCCAAATCCTTGGTTTACCTTCCATGAAACCAAATCTAAGCTTTTTACACGTTTTCATACGTAAAAATTAGACCTTTATGTGTTTCTTTGAACTTTTCAAAACCCCAAAACCCTAGAATCCGGGTTTGATCTACAGAGGGCCTTAGAGGTCGATTCTTACCTTGTTTTGTTGCTCTTTCCTTGTGTTTTGATGCTCCAATCCACCAGAACTTCAATCCTTCCAACCTTCAAGCTCCAAATCTTGAATTTCTTCACTTTCTCTCTCTACTTTCTCTCTCTACGAATTTGGTGGCTAGGGTTGTAATGTGATGGAATGGGACTGATTACGCATGTTTAAGGGCTGATTAGGGCCCTTAAACCCACCAAGTCTAGCCCATTAAGGCTAATTTGATCCATAGCCCACTAATTTAGCCCTTTATTTCTTAAATTAACCCTTAAAAGCCCATTATTATTAAATGGCTCGTTTCGGGAAATTTCGGGGCGTTACAAGTCCCCCCCTATTTAGGTTTCGTCCTCGAAACCTGACTCGTCATTAAACAGATCGGGGTATTGGCGCATCATTTCCTCCTCGGATTCCCAGGTGGCATCCGACCCCTTTCGGTGTTTCCATTGCACCTTGACTTGTTTGACTACTTTATTCTCAATTGTTTCTCCTTCCGGTCCAGTATAGCCACTGGTTGTTCTACATAGTTCAGCTTCTCGTCCACCTCGATGTCATCTAGAGGTTCGACTGCCTCATTCGGTGCTAAACATTTTCTTAAGTGCGACACATGAAAGGTAGGGTGAATCCCACTTAACTCTTCTGGAAGGTCTAGCCTGTAAGCTACATCCCCAACTCGTGCTAGTACCTCGAATGGTCCAATGAACCTGGGACTCAGTTTCCCCCTCTTTCTAAATCGGATGATTCCCTTCCATGGTGACACTTTTAACATTACCCTGTCACCCACGCTGAACTCTATCAGTCTCCTTCTTCTGTCGGCGTATGACTTTTGTCTATCCTTGGCAGCCTTCATATACGACTTGATTTTCTCCAACTTTTCCGTTGTGGCTTCCACGAATTCTAAGCTTCCTAGCTCCTTCTATCCGACATCACCCCAACAAATAGGAGTTCTGCACCATTGACCGTACAATAACTCATACGGGGGCATCTTAATACTGGCGTGGTAGCTGTTGTTATAGGAGAACTCTGCTAGTGGCAAATGATCATCCCAGTTACCGCCAAATTCGATAACGCATGCCCGAAGCATATCCTCCAGTGTCTGGATCGTTATCTCCGTTTGCCCATCGGTCTGCGGGTGGTATGCGGTACTAACATGCAACCTCGCACCCATCTCTTCATTGAACTTTTTCCAAAACTTTGAGGTGAACCGCGTATCCCTATCTGAAACAATCGATACGGGCATACCATGTCGCGCCACAATTTCTTGGATAAATAGTTCAGCAAGCTTTTCTGAACTAATTGCTTCCTTGATTGGCAGGAAATGCACACTTTTAGTCAGTATATCCACATCCACCCATATCGCGTCACGGCCTTTCGTCGTGCGGGGTAGTTTGGTGATAAAGTCCATGGTAACATGTTCCCACTTCCACTCTGGCACTCTAATGGCTGAACATAACCATAAGGTCTTTGGTGCTCAGCCTTCACCTGTAGGCACGTGAGACATTTATTTACATACGCAACCACATCTCTCTTCATCCAAGGCCACCAATAATCTTTCTTCAAGTCGTGGTACATCTTATTTGTGCCTGGATGTATTGAGTAGCGGGTCTTGTGCGCTTCATCCATAATCTTCTCCCGCAAGTCACCATGCTTCGGAACCCATATCCTGCCATGGAAGGTCTTAACACCCAAGGTGTTCTCTATCAATTCATCCACTTTTCCCACCATCCTTTCCTTATTGATTTGCTGCTCTTTTAAAGCGTCCATTTGAGCTTTGCTTATCATCCTCATAACATCTGGGTTCACTACTAGTTGGCACGCCTTCACCCGGATCGGTTCATATCCTTCCTTTCGGCTCAGGGCATCAGCTACCACGTTCGCCTTACCCGGGTGATAATGGATTTCACAGTCGTAATCCTTTATCAACTCCAACCACCTACTCTGTCTCATATTTAGGTCCTTCTGTTCAAAGAAATATTTCAGACTTTTGTGGTCGGTAAATATGGCGCACTTAGTTCCATACAAATAGTGTCTCCAGATCTTCAATGCGAACACTACTGCGGCAAGTTCCAAATCGTGCACCGGGTAATTAACCTCCGTGTCCTTTAGCTGTCTGGATGCGTAAGCTATAACCTTTCCTCTTTGCATCAACACACAGCCTAGCCCATAGTAAGAAGCATCGGAGTATACCGTTAGGTCTTCATCTCCCTCCGGTAGGGTTAGTATAGGAGCTTTGGTCAGTCTATCCTTCAATTCCAGAAACGCATCTTCCTATTCCTTCCCCCAGTCGAATACCACGTTCTTCCTCGTTAACCTTGTTAATGGGGAAGCTATCTTTGAGAAATCCTTGATGAACCTCTTATAGTAGCCAGCTAATCCCAAGAAACTACGGATTTCGGATGGCGTCTTTGGGGAATTCCATTGCGTAACTGCCTCGACCTTTGCTGGATCAACCATGACTCTTTCGGAATTTATAATGTGCCCTAAAAACTGCACCTCCCGTAGCCAGAAGGCACATTTAGAGAACTTCGCATACAGTTTCTCCTTTCGTAAAGTCTCTAACACCTCCTTAATATGACAAGCGTGGTCTCCTTCATTCTTTGAGTATATCAAAATATCGTCAATGAAGACTATCACTGATCGGTCCAACATCGGCCGACACACGCGATTCATTAAGTCCATGAATGCCGCAGGATCATTAGTTAGCCTGAAAGACATAACCAGAAACTCATAGTGGCCATAGCGCGTTCGGAAGGCCGTCTTTGGGATATCTTGCTCCCTTACCTTCAGTTGATGATATCCGGATCAGAGATCTATTCGGGAGAACCAGCTTGCCCCTTGCAATTGATCAAACAGATCATCTATTCGGGGTAGCGGGTATCGATTCTTCACGGTTAGCTTATTCATCTCCCTGTAATCTATACACATCCTCATGCTGCCATCCTTCTTTTTCACAAACAGCACGGGGGCACCCCATGGGCAAATGCTGGGCCTAATGAACCCCTTGTCAAGGAGTTCCTGTAGTTGTGACATGAGCTCCTTCATCCCGGACGGAGCTAGGCGGTAGGGTGCTTTGGCAATGGGTTGGGCTCCTGACAGTAAGTCAATCTGAAACTCTATCTCTCTATCCGGTGGTACTCCAGGCAGATCCTCCGGGAATACGTCAGGAAAATCCCGCACCACTGGTACATTGGACATCTCTTTCGCCTTATCTTTAACATCCTTGACATACGCTAGATAAGCTCTGCACCCTCGCCTCATACATTTCTCCGCCTTGATCATGGAAATGATCCTTGGAACCTTACAATCTGGAGCCGTTAATCGGATCATCTTTTGCTGGCATACTATGTTAGCATCGTGGGCAGCCAACCAATCCATCCCTAGTACGACGTCAAAACCTCCTAAGGGCATGGCAAACAATTGTGCGGGAAAATAATGACCTCCTAGTTTAATGTGGAAATCCTCTATCACTCTTACTATTCTAATGGACTTACCATCGGCTGTTTCTACTTCGAAGGCATCATCTATTTCCTTAGTTTGGGCATCTAGTGTAGCACAGAAGGATACAGATACAAAACTCTTACTGGCACCACTATCAAATAATATGGAGGCACAGACATCATTGACAAGGAACGTACCTGACACTACATCCGGGTCTTTCCTTGCCTCCTTCTTGTTCATGGTAAAAGCCCTTGCCTTGACCTTGGGCTTTCCATCATCTCCCTTGTCCTCATCCCTGCTTGTTCCCAAGCCTCCCGGCTTAGCTTTCTTGCAATCACTGCTACGGTGTCCCGACTCGTGGCAGTTGAAGCACTTGTCCACTTTCGGGCACTCTCTCGCCATGTGTCCAGTTCTCCCACACCGGTAGCACCCAGGGCTACCCATTCGGCATTCTCCGGGATGCCTTCTCCCGCACTTCCCACATTCCTTAACTTCTTCTACCCCCTTCACGATCGCTTGTTTTGCATCCACTCTCGTTTTCTTGTTTCCCGGCTGGTAGGTACCACTTCCATGCCTCTTCCCATTATTATTCCACACTTTCCTCGTCTCACCCACTGTCACAGGCCTGCGATTATCATACAACCTTCCGCTGAGGTCCACTGCTGACCTAAAAGTACTAGGTCGGGCAGTGACCATATCCCTACGAATGTCCAGAGGCAACCCTTGGATATACCTCTTGATCCTCTTGGATTCGGGAGTCACCAAGTCAGGCTCCAGGCGGGCCATTTCATTGAATTTTGTAGTGTACTCCTGGTGAGTCATATTTCCAGCCTCCAGCCTCCAAACTCACAAACTCTTGTTCAATCTTGTCAAGCTCTCTTTCCGGGCAGTACTCCTCTATAACCAACCTTTTCATCTCCGGCCATTTCATCCTCTCAATAGCCTCCTCTCCGTAAGACTCAGCAATGTTATCCCACCAACACAGTGCTGGATCCAAGAGGGAATGGGAAGCAAACTTCACCTTTTGGTTTTCACGGCACTCACTGATCTTCAGTACCGCCTCCATTTCCCTGATCCAACGCTGGGCAGTGGCAGCGTTACCAGTGCCATCAAATGTTGGGGGCTTACACCTCTGAAAATCCCCGTAGCTACACCCCTTCGCCCTCTCTTCCACTTCAGGGCCATCATGGTTACCCAGACGATCTCCCTCGTCGCTCAACTCCTCAGTCTTGACTGCCCCTTTCTTATCAACTTTTTCTGAAGCCGTACTCTTCTTACTGTCGCCCTTAACCTTCCGCAAGCAGAGCGGGCATCACTCCAGACAGGACCTGATGCACCTCTTGGGCAATAGCTTCCTTTACTGTCTCTTTCAGTTTGGCCTGATCAGGGGTAGACCCCTCGGCTCCCGTTTCTAACTCAACCTCCTCCTCCTTAATCGGTTCCTCAACCGGCTTTCTGGTTGACCTTTTTGTTGGCTTCACAGTTGCACTTGCAGTTTCCTTTGCCTTAGTCGGGGGCCTTCCCCTAGTGCTTCTCCGGGTGACCATGGTTGGAACTTCTTTCTTAGGTGCCATTCGTTCTACTTCCTATAAGATTTAGAATGTTAATATGGTCTTTCAAGGCAAGTTCAGTTCACGACAAGTTTTGTAAATTTTTAATAACAGTGGCCAGTTGTGATTAACTACTTACAGAACTTCCCGTGCCATAAACTTTCCTATCCTGAACCACACCAACACCAGAACCTACTATACCTAGTCTATGCACGTATAAGTCACATAATTCAGATAGGCGTCAAAGATAACATTATCATACTCTACCTCGACTCTTACTTAAATAAGAAGGCACTACCCCTCGGAATAATACCTACAACATACTTGTTACCTCTTGGCATGGAGCTTCTTGGACTGGCATCCTTGACACTTGGTCCCATTATCTGTTTAAGTTTAGGTTTATAAAATGGTTTTCCCAAATCCCTTAAACATTGGCTCTGATACCAACTTGTAAGGCCCACCTTTCTCAGGGGGACCTCACAGTTGGTCATTCACAGCTTAACATTGGTAAATGATTGCTTTAAATATATGTAAGCTGTGAATGACCAACTGTATGAGTAAATGATTGCTTTAAATCTATGTTTGCTGTGAATGGCCAACTGTGAGGCTTCCCTGAGAAAGGTGGGCCTTACAAGTTGGTATCAGAGCCAATGTTTAAGGGATTTGGGAAAACCATTTTATAAACCTAAACTTAAACAGATAATGGGACCAAGTGTCAAGGATGCCAGTCCAAGAAGCTCCATACCCAAAGGTAACAAATATGCTATAGGTATTATTCTAGTGGATAGTGCCTTCTTATTTAAGTTAGAGCCGAAGTAGAGTAGGATAATGTTATCTATGATGCCTATCTGAATTTATGTGACTTATACATGCATAGACTAGGTATAGTAGGTTCTGGTGTTGGTGTGGTTCAGGATAGAAAAGTTTATGGCACGAAAAGTTCTGTAAGTAGTTAATCACAACTGGCCACTGTTATTAAAAATTTACAAAACTTGTCGTGAACTGAACTTGCCTTGAAGGACCATATTAACATTCTGAATCTTATAGGAAGTAGAACGAATGGCACCTAAGAAAGAAGTTCCAACCATGGTCACCCGGAGAAGCACTAGGGGAAGGCCCCCGACTAAGGCGAAGGAAACTACAAGTGCAACTGTGAAGCCAACAAAAAGGTCCACCAGAAAGCCGGTTGAGGAACCGATTAAGGAGGAGGAGGTTGAGTTAGAAACGGGAGCCGAGGGGTCTACCCCTGATCAGGCCAAACTGAAAGAGACAGTAAAGGAAGCTATTGCCCAAGAGGTGCATCAGGTCCTGTCTGGAGTGATGCCCGCTCTGCTTGCGGAATTTGTGGAGCAGGTTAAGGGCGACAGTAAGAAGAGTACGGCTTCAGAAAAAGTTGATAAGAAAGGGGCAGTCAAGACTGAGGAGTTGAGCGACGAGGGAGATCGTCTGGGTAACCATGATGGCCCTGAGGTGGAAGAGAGGGCGAAGGGGTGCAGCTACGGGGATTTTCAGAGGTGTAAGCCCCCAACGTTTGATGGTACTGGTAACGCTGCCACTGCTCAGCGTTGGATTAGGGAAATGGAGGCCGTACAGAAGATCAGTGAGTGCCGTGAAAACCAAAAGGTGAAGTTTGCTTCCCATTCCCTTTTGGATCCAGCACTGTGTTGGTGGGATAACATTGTTGAGTCCTACGGAGAGGAGGCTATTGAGAGGATGAAATGGCCGGAGATGAAGAGGTTGGTGATAGAGGAGTACTGCCCGGAAAGAGAGCTTGACAAGATCGAGCAAGAGTTTGTGAGTTTGGAGGCTGGAAATATGACTCACCAGGAGTACACTACAAAATTCAATGAAATGGCACGTCTGGTGCCTGATTTGGTAACTCCTGAAGCCAAAAGGATCAAGAGGTACATACAAGGGTTGCCTCTAGACATTCGTAGGGACATGGTCACTGCTCGACCTAGTACTTTTAGGTCAGCAGTGGACCTTAGTGGGAGGTTGTACGATTATCGCAGGCCGGTGGCAGTGGGTGAGACGAGGAAAGTTTGGAACAATAATGGGAAGAGGTATGGAAGTGGTAACTACCAACCGGGAAACAAGAAAACGAGAGTGGATGCAAAACAAGCGATCGTGAAGGGGGTAGAAGAAATTAAGGAATGTGGGAAGTGCGGGAGGAGGCATCCTGGAGAATGCCGGATGGGTAGCCCTGGGTGCTACCGGTGTGGGAAGACTGGTCACTTGGCGAGAGAGTGCCCGAAAGTGGACAAGTGCTTCAACTGCCACGAGTCGGGGCACCGCAGCAATGATTGCAAGAAAGCTAAGGTGGGAGGCTCTGGAACGAGCAGGGATGAGGACATGGGAGATGATGGAAAGCCCAAGGTCAAGGCAAGGGCTTTTACCATAAACAAGAAAGAGGCAAGGAAAGACCCAGACGTAGTGTCAGGTACGTTCCTTGTCAATGATGTCTGTGCCTCCATATTATTTGATAGTGGTGCCAGTAAGAGTTTTGTATCTGTATCCTTCTGTGCTACACTAGATGCCCAAACTAAGGAAATAGATGATGCTTCGAAGTAGAAACAGCCGATGGTAAGTCCATTAGAATAGTCAGAGTGATAGAGGATTGCCACATTAAACTAGGAGGTCATTACTTTCCCGCACAATTGTTTGCCATGCCCTTAGGAGGTTTTGACGTCGTACTAGGGATGGATTGGTTGGCTGCCCACGATGCTAACATAGTATGCCAGCAAAAGATGATCCGATTAACGACCCCAGATGGTAGTCCGGTTACGATCTACGGTGATAACGATTGTAAGGTTCCAAGGATCATTTCCATGATCAAGGCGGGGAAATGTATGAGGCGAGGGTGTAGAGCTTATCTAGCGTATGTCAAGGATGTTAAAGATAAGGCGAAAGAGATGTCCGATGTACGAGTGGTGCGGGACTTTCCTGACGTATTCCCGGAGGATCTGCCTGGAGTACCACCAGATAGAGAGATAGAGTTTCAGATTGGCTTACTGTCAGGAGCCCAACCCATTGCCAAAGCACCCTACCGCCTAGCTCCGTCCGAGATGAAGGAGCTCATGTCACAACTATAGGAACTCCTTGATAAGGGATTCATTAGGCCCAGCATTTCCCCATGGGGTGCTCCCGTGCTGTTTGTGAAGAAGAAGGATGGCAGCATGAGGATGTGTATAGATTATAGGGAGTTGAATAAGCTGACCGTGAAAAATCGATACCCTCTACCCTGGATAGATGATCTGTTTGATCAATTGCAACGGGCAAGCTGGTTCTCCCGAATAGATCTCCGATCCGGATATCATCAATTGAAGGTAAGGGAGCAAGATATCCCAAAGACGGCCTTCCGAACACGCTATGGCCACTATGAGTTCCTGGTTATGTCTTTCGGGCTAACCAATGCTCCTGCAGTATTCATGGACTTAATGAATCGCGTGTGTCGCCCGATGTTGGACCGATCAATGATAGTCTTCATTGACGATATTTTGATATACTCAAAGAATGAAGGAGGCCACGCTTGTCATATTAAGGAGATGTTAGAGACTTTACGAAAGGAGAAACTGTATGCGAAGTTCCCTAAATGTGCCTTCTGGCTACGGGAGGTGCAGTTTTTAGGGCACATTATAAATTCCGAAGGAGTCATGGTTGATCCAGCAAAGGTGGAGGCAGTTACGCAATGGAATTCCCCAAAGACGCCCTCCGAAATCCGTAGTTTCTTGGGATTGGCTGGCTGTTATAGAAGGTTTATCAAAGATTTCTCGAAGATAGCTTCCCCATCAACAAGGTTAACGAGGAAGAACGTGGTGTTCGACTGGGGAAAAGAACAGGAAGAAGTGTTTCTGGAATTGAAGGATAGACTGACCAAAGCTCCTGTGCTAACCCTGCCGGAGGGAGATGAAGACCTAACGGTATACTCCGACGCTTCTTACTGTGGGCTAGGCTGTGTGTTGATGCAAAGAGGAAAGGTTATAGCTTACGCATCCAGACAGCTAAAGGACACGGAGCTTAATTACCCGGTTCACGACTTGGAACTTGCCGCAGTAGTGTTCGCATTGAAGATCTGGAGACACTATTTGTATGGAACTAAGTGCGCCATATTTACCGACCACAAAAGCCTGAAATATTTCTTTGAGCAGAAGGACCTAAATATGAGACAACAGAGGTGGTTGGATTTGATAAAGGATTATGACTGTGAAATCCATTATCACCCGGGTAAGGCGAACGTGGTAGCCGATGCCCTGAGCCGAAAGGAAGGATATGAACCGATCCGGGTGAAGGCGTGCCAACTAGTAGTAACCCCAGATGTTATGAGGATGATAAGCAAAGCTCAAATAGACGCTCTAAAAGAGCAGCAAATCAATAAGGAAAGGATGGTGGGAAAGGTGGATGAATTGGTAGAGAACACCTTGGGTGTTAAGACCTTCCATGGCAGGATATGGGTTCCGAAGCATGGTGACTTGCGGGAAAAGATTATGGATGAAGCGCACAAGACCCGCTACTCAATACATCCAGGCGCAAATAAGATGTACCACGATTTGAACAAAGATTATTGGTGGCCTGGGATGAAAAGAGACGTGGTTGCGTATGTAAACAAATGTCTCACGTGCCTACAAGTGAAGGCTGAGCACCAAAGACCCTATGGTTATGTTCAGCCATTAGAAGTGCCAGAGTGGAAGTGGGAACATGTTACCATGGACTTCATCACCAAACTACCCTGCACGACAAAAGGCCGTGACGCGATATGGGTGGTTGTTGATAGACTGACTAAAAGTGCGCATTTCCTGCCAATCAAGGAAGCAATTAGTTCAGAAAAGCTTGCTGAACTATTTATCCGAGAAATTGTGGCGCGACATGGTATGCCCGTGTCGATTGTTTCAGATAGGGATACGCGGTTCACCTCAAAGTTTTGGAAAAAGTTCAATGAAGAGATGGGTGCGAGGTTGCATGTTAGTACCGCATACCACCCGCAGACCGACGGGCAATCGGAGAGAACTATCCAGACACTAGAGGATATGCTTCGGGCATGCGTTATCGAACTTGGCGGTAACTGGGATGATCATTTGCCACTAGCCGAGTTCTCGTATAACAACAGCTACCACGCCAGTATTAAGATGCCCCCATATGAGTTACTGTACGGTCGACGGTGCAGAACTCCTATTTGTTGGGGTGAAGTCGGTCAGAAGGAACTAGGGAGCTTGGAAGTCGTGGAAGCCACCACGGAAAAGTTGGAGAAAATCAAGGCGTATATGAAGGCTGCCAAGGATAGACAAAAGTCATACGCCGACAGAAGAAGGAGACCAATAGAGTTCAGCGTAGGCGACAGGGTAATGCTGAAAGTGTCCCCATGGAAGGGAATCATCCGATTTAGGAAGAGGGGGAAACTGAGTCCCAGGTTCATCGGACCATTCGAGGTACTAGCACGAGTTGGGGATGTAGCTTACAGGCTAGACCTTCCAGAAGAATTAAGTGGGATTCACCCTACCTTTCATGTGTCGCACTTAAGAAAATGTTTAGCACCAAATGAGACAGTCGTACCTCTAGATGACATCGAGGTGGACGAGAAACTGAACTATGTAGAACAACCAGTGGCTATACTGGACCGGAAGGAGAAACAATTGAGAAATAAAGTAGTCAAACAAGTCAAGGTGCAATGGAAACACCGAAAGGGGTCGGATGCCACCTGGGAATCCGAGGAGGAAATGAGGCGCCAATACCCCGATCTGTTTAATGACGAGTCAGGTTTCGAGGACGAAACCTAAATAAGGGGGGAGACTTGTAACGCCCCGAAATTTTCCGAAACGAGCCATTTAATAATAATAATGGGCTTTTAAGGGTTAATTTAAGAAATAAAGGGGTAAATTAGTGGGCTATGGATAAAATTAGTCTTAATGGGCTAGGCTTAATGGGTTTAAGGGCCTTAATCAGCCCTTAAACATGCATGAACAGCTCCATCTTCACCATTTCAAACCCTAGCCACCAAATTCGTAGAGAGAGAAAGTAGAGAGAGAAAGTGAAGAAATTCAAGATTTGGAGCTTGAAGGTTTGAAGGATTGAAGTTCTGGTGGATTGGAGACTCAAAACACAAGGAAAGAGCAACAAAACAAGGTAAGAATCGACCTCTAAGGCCCTCTGTAGATCAAACCCGGATTCTAGGGTTTTGGGGTTTTGAAAAGTTTAAAGAAACACATAAAGGTCGAATTTTTACGTATAAAAACGTGTAAAAAGCTTAGATTTGAGTTCATGGAAGGTAAACTAAGGATTTGGACGTAAAAAGTTAAGATTTTGGGTTAAAAACGGGCTGGATCTGAGTTTTGTTCATCCAGCGAAACTGGCCCCCGATCCAGCGAATTTAAGTATTCATCCAGCGAAACTGTGCATTTAACCAGCGAAACTAGGAGAATCCTAGCGAAACTACAGTTTCGCTACAGCGAAACTACAGTTTCGCCGATAGCTTCGCTAAGTACTTAGGCTGACCTTAGACATTACGAAACTAAGAAATTCCAACGAAAGTTGGGCGCTCATGCCAGTGAATCTGTCAGCGAAACTGACAGAAGTGCTGCCCAGCGAAACTGGTAGCGAAACTGCCAGCGAAACTGCCAGCGAAACTACCAGCGAAATTGTGGGTGAAACTATGAAGAAAATGACGTTTTTGCATATTAACTTTCGTGCAGCTAGAGTATTCAGGCTATAGCTTAAGTGACTTAGAATCTAAGCTATTGGACAAGTTCAGGTGAGTTCTAGACCCCTCCTTTACCCGTTTTCAATGTTTTGGGGTGATATGCATACTAAATTACATACTTTTATGATGACGGTCTTTAAGACCTTTTATCAAGAAAATAAATTTTCCTAAAGAAAAATGTGCCCTTTAAATAGTTCAAAATAATTTTCGGGGCTGCCGCCCCTAGAACCCCGCTATCAGGGGCTAAGAAAAGAACTGATAATAAAGGTAAGTATTTAGTATGCACATCGCCCCAAAACATTTAAAACATGTATAAAACGGGGGATCTAGAACTCACCTGAACTCGTCCAAGTAACTTAAATTTTAAGTCACTTAAACTATAGCCTGAATACTCTAGCTGCACGAAAGTTAATATGCAAAAACGTCATTTTCTTCATAGTTTCGCCCACAGTTTCGCTGGTAGTTTCGCTGCCAGTTTCGCTGGCAGTTTCGCTACCAGTTTCGCTGGGCAACACCTCTGTCAGTTTCCCTAGACAGATTCGCTGGCATGAGCGCCCAACTTTCGTTGGAATTTCCTAGTTTCGCAATGTCTAAGGTCAGCCTAAGTACTTAGCGAAGCTATCAGCGAAACTGTAGTTTCGCTGTAGCGAAACTGTAGTTTCGCTAGGATTCTCCTAGTTTCGCTGGATAAATGCACAGTTTCACTGGATGAATACTTAAATGCACTGGATCGGGGCCCAGTTTCGCTGGATGAACAAAAACTAAGAACCAGCCTGTTTTTAACCCAAAATCTTAACTTTTTACGTCCAAATCCTTGGTTTACCTTCCATGAAACCAAATCTAAGCTTTTTACACGTTTTCATACGTAAAAATTTGACCTTTATGTGTTTCTTTGAACTTTTCAAAACCCCAAAACCCTAGAATCCGGGTTTGATCTACAGAGGGCCTTAGAGGTCGATTCTTACCTTGTTTTGTTGCTCTTTCCTTGTGTTTTGATGCTCCAATCCACCAGAACTTCAATCCTTCAAACCTTCAAGCTCCAAATCTTGAATTTCTTCACTTTCTCTCTCTACTTTCTCTCTCTATGAATTTGGTGGCTAGGGTTGTAATGTGATGGAATGGGACTGATTATGCATGTTTAAGGGCTGATTAGGGCCCTTAAACCCACCAAGTCTAGCCCATTAAGGTTAATTTGATCCATAGCCCACTAATTTAGCCCTTTATTTCTTAAATTAACCCTTAAAAGCCTATTATTATTAAATGGCTCGTTTCGGGAAATTTCGGGGCGTTACAATTCTAACATGAAGAATATGAATAAATTGATGAAAAATGACTTAGTCATTGGACTACCAAAGAAAAAGTTTTATTGTTCAAATTATTGTTCTTCATGTTATAAAGGAAAACAACATAGAGTGTCTCATAAATCCAAAATTATCAATACTAACACTACACCACTCAAATTGCTTCACATGGACCTTTTTGGTCCAACCAATATGATGAGCATTGGAAAAAGACAATATTTTTTAGTGAGTGGATGATTTCACTAGATTCACTTGGGTCTTCTTCTTAAAACAAAAGAGTGAATCATCTGAAACCTTAATGGACTTTGTCATCAAGATTGAGAATCAACTTGATTTAAAAATTAAAATTTTCAGGAGTGCTAATAGGACTAAATTTGTTAATGCTGATTTAGATTCTTTTTGCAGGAATAAAGGCATTGCAAGGCAATTCAGTACACCAAGAACTCCACAACAAAATGGAGTTGCTGAAAGAAGGAATAGAACTCTCATTGAAGCAACAGAACAATGCTAGTTGACTATCAGTTGCCTATCACATTCTGGGCTGAAGTTGTGAACACACCATGCAATGTTCAAAACAGGACATTAATTGTCAAAGAACATAACAAAACACCTTATAAGCCTTTGTTCACAAAAAAACCTTTTATAGGATATCTTAGAGCTTTTGGGTGTCATGTATCTGTGTTAAACACAAAGGAACAATTAGGAAAATTTTCTGAGAAAGCCTATGATGGTTTCTTTGTTAGATATTCTTCAAAAAAAATATCAAATAGGATCTACATTCCATAACATAACATTGTGAAAGAAACTCCTAATGTTTCATTTGATGAATCAGTATTTACCAAATCTGTTAAAAGTTTATCATGGTTGTTTGATATAGATGCCTTAACAGACTCATTTAACTCTAGATATTTGAGTAATGCAGGTTCTGCTGATACATGTTATCCATTTGTTCCTCCAAATCTGAATGAAGTATTACTATAAGCTAATCCTCCAAGACTACAAACCTCAAGTGTCATGGATCAAGGAACAACCAATATACCAGTTCAGCAAAATGGATCTACATCCGGAGATGGCAACTCTACATCGGCAGCTAATGACAATGCCTTCGCAGATGATCATCCTTCATTCGGAGATATGGATAATGCTTCAGCAGATGCTCCTAACATTGGAGAGGATCCTTTGCATTTCGGAGATTTGTCAGTAACCCAACAAATACCATCCGTAGATGTTTCTGTAACTCCTACGGATAAACAAAACACTTCCGTAGAAGTTCCTGCGGAAGACATTCATAATACAGCTGATGTACCAAATGAAGATCCTATAATTTCAAATGCTGAACATGAATAACACTTTGATTACTTCATTGATTCATCATCACAGCTGAATCCCTCTGCTCTAATGGATATGAGTAACTTGGAATCAACCATCCCGATTGATTCTATTTCAACAACCAGAATTCACAAGTCTCATCCATCTAACAACATAATTGGAGACCTAAATGCAAGAACAACAAGAAGCAAAGGGGGAGTTGCAAACATTTGCTTGTTTACTTGCTTTCTGTCTCAATTTGTTCCTCCCAACATCACACTGCTCTAAAGGATAATAGTTAGATTGAAGCTATGCAGGAAGAGCTTCAATAATTCAGAAAGCAGAAAGTGTGAAATCTTGTTGATTTGCCTGAAGGACAATATCCAATTGGAACAAGATGACTCTTTAAAAACAAGCTAGATGACAGAGTTATAATTATGAGATACAAAGCTAGGCTGATTGCTCAAGGATATACTCAAAAAGAAGGGATAGACTATGATGAAGTTTTTGCACCTGTTGCAAGAATTGAAGCAATCAGAGTATTTCTAGCCTATGCTTCCTACAAGAAGTTCACTGTCTACCAAATGGATGTCAAGTGTGCTTTCATTTATAGAAAAATTGATGAAGAGGTCTATGTGGCTCAACCTCCTGGTTTTGAAGATTCTGACTACCCACATAGAGTTTACAAGCTCGACAAAGCTTTGTATGGCCTTTATCAAGCACCAAGAAAGTGGTATGAAACATTATCATCTTTCTTGCTCAAGCATGGATACAAAAGAGGGACTATTGATCAGACACTCTTTCTCAAACAAGAACATCAAGAACTTTTGGTGGTTCAAATATATGTAGATGACATCATATTTGGATCAAGCAACAAGAAGCTGTGTGAGTTTTGAAGAGTTAATGAAATCTGAATTTCAGATAAGTTCAATAGGAGAGTTGACTTTCTTCCTTGGCCTACAAGTTCATCAGAAAACAGATGGGATTTTTATCGATCAAGAGAAGTATATACATCAAATATTGAAGAAGTACAATCTTGCTGATACATCTTCATGCAAAACTCCTGCTTCAATAATAGACAAGATCGTACCTGATCCTACTGGAAAAGCTGTTGATCAAAGATTATATAGATCTATGATAGGATATCTTATGTATCTAACTGCCAGCTGACCTGACATATGTTGGATTCTTTATGCCCAAGACACATAAAATATTGATGTGGTTAGTACGTCATGATCCAAGTCGGGTCATACCCAATAACAAGTTTAGCAAACACCAATTAATATTTAATTTATGATATGATCATGCAATTAAATATCAACACCAATTTAGAAAATGAGTTTTCTAAATAAATTACATATGAGATAGAACAACTTATGAGGATATTTTGTTCAAGAATATTATTTGTAATGTTATTTAAATTAGTTAAATAACATCAAATAATATAAGTGTGTGTGTATAAGTTATAATATTAAAAGGATTAATACAATAGCTTAACTAGTAACTAGTTAAGTGGAATAATAATGAAAATATTTGAGGGGAAACCCTTTTTGAAAGGGGTATTCGGCCGCCCCCTTTAATGGGGTTGGTTCATTTTTTGTCTATCTCCAAGACACTTTTGAAAACACACACACTTATCTCTCTCTCTCTCTCCAACATGCAAAGAACCAAGAACACATCTTTCTCTCAAGTTTCTTAAAGAAAATGGAAGCTGAAAATCGGATTTTCAGCACATCCTTGGTTCGATTTTGGTGTTAAAAATCCTAGCAAAAGGGTGTTTGCATCACACTTGTGGGTATGGAAGCTTGAGGACACCTATCCTTGGTGTTTTGGCCATTCAAGAGCAGCCCCATCTTCATCAAAATCGTTTTTCTTGCAGCTCTACAAAGGTTGTATGTTTTGCATCTTTATGGTTGTTTTATACTTCTTGATAGCTAGTCCATTCACATATATTTGATCCTATGATTTTGGGTTTGTTGAAACAAAGTTATGAGCTTTATTTTTCAGATTATAAAACATGAAATTAAGCCTTTAATCCGCTGCTTTTTTCTTGTTTAAATGGTTAAACAACAATGTTAAAGGTACAACAAACCCAACATTGGCATCTAGAGCCGGTTATGTGAATGACTAGCTTCAATTATCCTTGTAAAATTGGTTTTATAGGGTTTTAACAACCAAATTAGGGCTGTTTTGTGGTGATATTATAAATCCCCAACCTTTCAAGGTTATATCTTGCATGCTTATGATTAAATCTTGAAAGGAAAGATATCAAAATGGTTGATTGTGCTTTGTTTGGACAATGACACCCTAAATTCTTAGTTTGTTTTGGCTGAAAATTTAGGGTTAAAAGGGGATTTATTTTGTTCTTGAAATGATGTATATGGATGCATATTTTAGTGCATAACATAGCCTTGACCATGTGTGTTTTGGATTTGGTTGATTGTGATTTTGTCATGTTGGTTGATTTCATTCATAAAGGGTTGTAATATTATTCTTTTGTATTTGTATTTAGGTTGTAATTTATTTATTTATTTGGTTATGTAATAAATAGAATAGGTGCATTTCTTTTATTAGAAAATTGTATTAGGATATGATTTTGTAAAAGAAGATGCACAAGATGAAGACCCAAAAGGAAGGACACAAGAGACATGGACACTTGAAGAATTTGGATGTGAAATCAAGTGGGAGTTCATGGACACATATGATGTGTCATTGTTAACCCTTAGGAAAGACCTTATGACAACACTTATGATGGCAAACAAGTGTAGTCAACTTAGTGGCTATGGTTATGCACATATGTTTGTATGATTATGCTTGTTTGGTTGTTTGTTGTATGATTGTGTTTTGATATTTGGATATGCATAACAAACTCATTAGCAAACTTAACAAGCTGAAAATTTATTGTTCTTAATCATTAATATGTTAATAAAAGTTATTAAAAGGATTAATGATCTAAATAAAAGAGGTTTTATGGAAAAAAAATGAACCATAGGATACCTTGTATTTGAAAGCATGCAAATACAAGGTACATAGAGTTTTCAAAACTAGAATTAATGAAAACTAAAATCCCTTTGGAAACAAGTTTAACACCATCCTTTTACACGACACTCGAATCACTTGAGAACTATTTGTGGGATAAAGGTCACCTAACCACTTTTAAGGAACTTGTGTTTTGAGGTGGGCTTAACATATTTGTGGGATAAAGGTCACCTAACCACTTGTATGTGTAAACTCACATGTGTGTGTAAGTAGGACGACTTGAATTGGAAACCATGTGCATAGGGTCACCGAAGCATGGCGTACAATGGTGTTGATAGGATTAAACATGCCAACTAAACATAAGATGTTTAACCGATCCCATAAAGGCTAGAAGTTGCAAAAGGTTGCAATTGTCAAATGTTGACCACCTTGTTAATTTAAATAATGGGATAAAGGTCACCTAACCATTATTTGAATGTAACGTTGGATTTTAGATTTTAATTATTAATTGTCTATGAGACATAAAAGGGTATTAATAATTAAAATGAAATTTTTCAGAAATACTAATAAGAACTTTGTAAAATTTGTAGAATGACCACAAACAATAATGCTACCACCCCGACCGTCTATACCCTATCACTAAGAACAATTTTAGAGAGGGATCGTCTGAACCATACCAACTTTATGGACTGGTTTCGAAACTTGAGAAATTGTTCTCAAGCAAGAAAAAATGGCCTATGTCCTTGACGATCGTATTCCTGACCAACCCGACCCCGAGGATGTTAAGGCCTATAACGATTGGCTTCAGTATACTGAGGATTCCATGCAGGTATCCTGCCTCATGTTGGGAACTATATTTCCTGAACTCCAAAAGGACTTGGAGCATTATGGGGCATATGACATGATTACCTAATTGAAGGAAATGTTCCTTCAACGAGCTAGGGTAAAGCGATTCGAAACGGTTCGAGCGCTTCATGCGTGTCACATGGAAGAAACCCAATCGGTATCATCCTATGTACTTAAGATGAAAAGCCACATTGATCGCCTCGAGAGGATTAACTGTCCTTAAGATGAAAAGCCACATTGATCGCCTCGAGAGGATTAACTGTCCTGTCTCAAAGGAGTTGGCCACGGATTTGATCCTTAATGGCCTAACTAAAAGTTTGAGACATTCATAATGAATTACAATATGAACGGATGGGACAAGAGCATTGGTGAGCTTCACGCAATGCTCAAAACAGCTGAGGCGGGGATGGGTAGAAAGGTTCTACATGTTCTCTAAGATCAATGAGGGAGGCAATAGGAAAACGCCATTCCTGATCCCAAGGCAAATGTTGCCAAAGGAAAAGGGGCACATCAAAGGCAAAGGAAAAGGGAAGGTTAAAACGGAACCTCCAAAACCTAAGCTTATGAAGCCTAAGGTAACGGAAAACGATCCATGCTTTGAGTGTGGTGAGATAGGATATTGAAAAGGGAATTGTCCAGCCTATCTCAAAGAGTTGAGAAACAAGAGGGATGTTGGGCAGACCTCAGATACAACTTTCATGATCCATATTGACTTAAATGTTATTTCTTCAAACACATGGGTATTGGATACCAGGTGTGGAACTCATATTTGCAATCTGTTGCAGGAGTTCAAAAGAAATAATCACTTTAAGAAGGGAGACACAAGTCTCTACATGGGCGACGAAGCTAAAGTTGATGTCGAAGCCCAAGGAGACTATGTTTTGAAACTTTCAAATGGTTTGGAAGTTGTTCTTAAAAACATTTTGTATGCTCCTAGTTTGACGAGGAACATAATTTCAGTTTCCCTTTTAAAACAATATGGTTATGATTTAAAGTTTGTAAATGACGGTATTTATGTTTATATGGATGATGTATTTTATTTTAAGGCTATGCCTTTTAATGGTATTTATGAATTGGTTCATGATGAATCATCCTATAATAACACATTATACCAATCAAGCACCAAGAAACTTAAAATGGGTTTAAGTGATTCTTATCTTTGGCATTGTCGTCTTGGTCACATAAACAATAATTGGATTCAAACACTTCAAAAGAATGGTCTTCTAAAAACAAATGAAAATTGTTCATTTGATAAGTGTGAATCTTTTTTACAAGGTAAGATGACCAAGTCGCCCTTTAGCGGTACTAACGAGAGGGCAAAAGACTTATTAGGAATCATACATTCGGATGTATGTGGTTCCTTTAAGACAATGACAAGGAATGGTGAAAGATACTTCATTACCTTTACCGACGATTACAGTCGCTATGGTTATGTGTACTTGATGACACATAAACATGAAGCTTTTGAAATGTTCAAAATCTTCAAGAATGAAGTAGAAAATCAACTCGATAGAACTATCAAAGTTCTCCGTTTAGATAGAGGAGGTGAATACCTAAGTGAGGCTTTTCAGAATCATCTAAGAAGTTGTAAGATTGTCTCATAACTTACTCCTCCCGGAACACCACAACATAATGGTGTGTCTGAAAGGTGAAACTGAACCCTATTGGATATGGTTCGATCTATGATGGCTATAAGCTCACCACCTCTATCATTTTGGGGTTTCGCACTACTCTTCGCGGCTCTTATTTTGAATATGGCCCAACCAAGAAAGTGGATTCGACACCTTCTGAAATATGGCATGGAAGAGTTCCATCGCTATCATATTTAAAGGCATGAGTTTGTGAAGCTTATGTTAAGCTTAACAGCAAAACAAACTGGAAAGTCGATCCACTAAGTGTATACTTGTTGGATATCCAAAAGACTGTATAGGATACTACTTCTTTGATCCAACAGAGCAAAAGGTATTTATTGCTCGAAAGGCAGAGTTCTTGGAAGCCAAGTTCCTTATAAAAGGAATGATGTATAGAACAGTGGAATTTGATGAGGATCAAGATCCACAAGCCGAAACACGTTTGGTTGACACTAGCTATCAACAAGAGGTTGTTGATGATGATCAAGAGTTTGATCAATACACACAAAACGTTCGCAGATCTGGTAGAATTAGCACTCCACCTGAAATATATGGATTTTTCATGGATGGATGCTATGTGGTTGACTCCGATGAGCCAGCTACATACCATGATGCAATATCCAATTCGGATGTGACAAATGGCTGGAAGCCATGAATGTAGAGATGCAATCCATGTATGACAACCAAGTTTAGGAATTGGTTGACCCTCCACTTAACTCCAAACCGGTTGGATGCAAGTGGGTTTTCAAGAAGAAAACAGATATGCATGGAAACTTGGATACTTACAAAGCAAGACTTATAGCAAAAGGTTTCACTCAAACTCAAGGGGTTGATTAAGATGAAACCTTCTCGCCTGTGGCAATGATAAAGTCAATTAGGATATTGTTAGCCATTGCTGCTCATTATTATTATGAGATTTGGCAAATGCACGTCAAAACCGCTTTTCTTAATGGACATCTCGAAGAGACTGTCCATATGGTTCAGCCTGAAAGTTTTGTCGATCCAAAGCATCCTAATAAAGTATGCAAGTTAAAGAGATCAATCTATGTATTAAAACAAGCATCGAGAAGTTGGAATCAATGTTTTGATGAAGAGATCAAGGAATTTGGTTTCATCAAGAACGCTGACGAGGCTTGTGTGTATAAAAAGGCTAGTAGGAGTACAATTACATTATTAGTATTGTATATTGATGACATACTACTATTTGGAAATGATATTCCAACCATGGAAGGTGTTAAAACCTGTCTTGGGAGCTGTTTTTCCCTAAAAGATCTCGGTGAAGCCGCCTATATTTTAGGAATAAAGATCTATAGGGATAGATCGAGGCGGTTGATAGGTCTAAACCAAAGTGCATACATTGATAAAATCTTAAAAATGTTCAAGATGGAAAACTCTAAGAAAGGTATGGTACCTATTCAAAGAGGGACAATGTTGAGTGCATCTCAATGTCCAAGCTCAAAGGATGAGCAATATCGTATGAAGGACATCCCATATGCATCTGCTATAGGATCCATCATGTATGCAACGATATGCACTAGACCGGACGTATCATGCGCGTTAAGCATGACAAGCAAATATCAGCAGAATCCAGGTAATAGCCATTGGATGTCTGTTAAAAGTATATTGAAATACCTTAGGAGGACTAAGGATATGTTTCTAATATACGGATCTGATAAAGGGGAACTCGTTGTAAAGGGTTACACGGATGCGAGTTTCCAAACTAATCAAGATGATTCTCGATCATAATCGGGATATGTCTCCATTATGAGTAGGGTAGCATTGTTCACTACAGAATACGAATACATAGCCGCCTCATTAGCAGCTTGGGAAGCTGCATGAATAAAAAGGTTTATCGCCGATCTAAGGGTGGTCTCTACCATTCAAGAGCCCTTAGAAATCTTTTGTGATAACGAGGGTGCGATTGCTCAAATCAAGGAACCCCGTGCACATCAAAAGATTAGGCACAATGAGCGGAGATTCAACTACATAAGGGATGAAGTTGAAAAGGGAAAGATGTTTATTCGCAAAGTTCACTTTGATCAAAACATTGCGGATCCACTCACGAAGCTCCTTAAAAAGGCAAAGCATGAAAGTCATGCTTGTGCCTTAGTACTTCGATATTCTAGTGATTGGAATTGATCTGTTTAGTATAAATATGGAACAATTGTAATATTTAACTCATTTATATATTTACAATATTTTGAGTTATGTTCCTTTTAGCATGTTTACATCCATGAATATGTTTATTATTCTAAATGTCCGTAGTCGGTCATATTTGTGGGAACAAATATGAACGTAAGACTATTATGAACTTGGATTGGTGGATATTCATAAGGCATGAATATAGAGCAATTGGTTGCTGCCAAGGTTCATAGATATTTGTGGGATACAAATATTGGACTGACCCGCATCTCAATTTTACTACATGGAATCTTCTAGATTGATCATAAGTAAATTTGAGTAAAGGCGAATATCATTTTGTATCCTCTGACCTGAGATACATATTGGGTTTTGATATTCACCAAGTGTTATACCTTGAGCTAGTTCTTCGCTGCTTTGAAATAATGGTCAGTACATAAGGCTATATTTAGGTATGACATAAGGTGATTGTGAGAAACGTATGTAGTCAAGATGGAATTTGTTCCTCTTATTTGTTGAGAGCAAGATGTCTAAGGCCTGATTAAGTTAAATCAACAAGGAATGATCATTCTATGTCCTTGGATTTAACATGACATCTGTAACAAAAGGATAAATGATTGATTCACCTAAATCATTTCAAGTTGGATACTTGAAGGGGATGATGTTATTGAATGGCTTCTAAGTCATGCGTATTAAGGGTAGTAAACCGTTGTTAGGCGGTATTTACTGCTTGCATCAATCTTCTATGAATCTTGTGCAAGTGGGAGATTGTTGGATTCTTTATGCCCAAGACACATAGAATATTGATGTGGTTAGTACGTCATGATCCAAGTCGGGTCATACCCAATAACAAGTTTAGCAAACACCAATTAATATTTAATTTATGATATGATCATGCAATTAAATATCAACACCAATTTAGAAAATGAGTTTTCTAAATAAATTGCATATGAGATAGAACAACTTATGAGGATATTTTGTTCAAGAATATTATTTGTAATGTTATTTAAATTAGTTAAATAACATCAAATAATATAAGTGTGTGTGTATAAGTTATAATATTAAAAGGATTAATACAATAGCTTAACTAGTAACTAGTTAAGTGGAATAATAATGAAAATATTTGAGGGGAAACCCTTTTGAAAGGGGTATTCGGCCGCCCCCTTTAATGGGGTTGGTTCATTTTTTGTCTATCTCCAAGACACTCTTGAAAACACACACACTTATCTCTCTCTCTCTCTCCAACATGTAAAGAACCAAGAACACATCTTTCTCTCAAGTTTCTTGAAGAAAATGGAAGCTGAAAATCGGATTTTCAGCACATCCTTGGTTTGATTTTGGTGTTAAAAATCCTAGCAAAAGGGTGTTTGCATCACACTTGTGGGTATGGAAGCTTGAGGACACCTATCCTTGGTGTTTTGGCCATTCAAGAGCAGCCCCATCTTCATCAAAATCGTTTTTCTTGCAGCTCTACAAAGGTTGTATGTTTTGCATCTTTATGGTTGTTTTATACTTCTTGATAGCTAGTCCATTCACATATATTTGATCCTATGATTTTGGGTTTGTTGAAACAAAGTTATGAGCTTTATTTTTCAGATTATAAAACATGAAATTAAGCCTTTAATCTGCTGCGTTTTTCTTGTTTAAATGGTTAAACAACAATGTTAAAGGTACAACAAACCCAACAACATAATGTTTGCTGTGTGTGTTTGTGCCAGGTACCAATCTGATCCAAAAGAGTCTCATCTGAATGTTAAAGGTACAACAAACCCAACAACACTTAATGATTAAGAACAATTTTTATATTAGCTTGTTAAAATCATTTTTATTAATATTGTTTATCATATCCAAATATCACACAATTATTCACAAAATCACAATCAAACAAGCATAATATAAACAACCACATGTGCATAACCATAGCTACTATTGTGACCACACTTGTTTGCCATCACAAATGTGGTCATTTGGTCTTTCCTAAGGGTTACCAAAAAAAACAAAATTGAGATTACAATGGATCTCCCACTTGATGTCGCATCCGTATGCTTCAAGTCCACTTTGTGTCTACCTTTTGTGCTTCCTTCCCGAGCATCTTCTTTTATAAAATATATATCCTAATACAGATTTTCTAGTAAAAGAGAAATACTCCTAATCTATTATTACATCCCAATGAATAAATAGATAAATTACAAGCACAAAACTTTATAACCCAATTGAATGAATATAATCAAATAAATACATTCAATCCAAACCAAACAACACAAGGTCTAAGCTAGGTTATGCACTATCAAATGAACAATCACAAACATCATTCATTAAACAAAATAAACCCCATCAAACCCCAAATTTTCAGCCAACATAAACTGAAAATTAGGGTTTGTTTGTCCAAACAAACAACAACCAAACATATCAACCAATTGACATTCCTATCTTTCAAAGTTTAATCATAAGCATGAAGATATAACTTTGAAAGACATGGGGTTTATCAAATCAACCAATACCAGCCTCTAATGAGTTGATAAACATCCTTTAAAACCGATTTTACAAGGATAATGATGCTAGTTTCCATATAACCGGCTCTGATACCATTGAAGGGAGTTTGTTATACCATTTACAAACTTGTTTAACAATTTAAACATATGAAACGTAGCGGAATATACTACTTTAAACATGTTAAAGTTTCTGAAAATTACCTTTATCATGTGTAAAAACAACAAACCCATAGACAAAGGATCTTTATTATGTGAAAAGCTAGCATACAATATGAACAATAACACCTAAAACATGACATAATCATACCACAACACTACCTTTGTGGATGCTGTCAAAAACGACAAAAGAGAGGGCTGAAATAAGGCTGAAAAATGGCCAAGACTTCAAGGGTAGAAGTACTCAAGCATCCATACCCACAAGCCTCTAAGCAAACATCATGGTTGCTAGGATTTGAAGCACCAAAACGCCCAAAGGGCTGCTGAAAACCGTTTTCAGCCGTGAGAACTTTGGGAGAAGAAAGGAAATCTTTTTTCCTTTCTTGCACACATGAAGGAGCATCACTTGAGTCATGAGAGGACCCAAGAAAGGACCCTAGAAATGACCAAAAGGAGTTTTAAAACTCCTTCTTCAGCCATGAAAAATGAGAGAGAGAGAGAGATGGGATGTTGAGACTTGCACTCAACCACTATCATAATGAGTGTTCTTTTCAAGACAAATGGGGAAGGCCAAAATCTGGATTTTAAACCATATTCCCTCCCATTTGAATTACTTTGTAACACATTAGAAGTGGTGAGGTCATGTTACATATTTAAAAGGTGTGTACAAGTTATATAACTAAGCCTTCTAGTTAAATAACATAAGTATACATTATAATGTGATTAGTTAATTGATAAGATATATAATTAACCTTTTAATTATATAACTCATACAATCTAAAATAATTAAAACAACTAGCACATTAAGATGTTAACATGTTATATAATTAAACCCTTTTGATTGTATAACATAAGTACACATATTATTCGTTGTTATTTAACCATTTAAATAACAATGTAAATAATAATAATTCATGAACAAATTATCCATGTAATTTGTTCTATCTCTTATTTCTTTAAATTTGAAAACCCATTTTCTAATTAGGTGCTTATATTTAATTGCATGATCATATCATCAATCAAATATTTATTGGTGTTTGCTAAGCTTGTTATTGGGTATGACCCGACTTGGATCATGACGTACTAACCACATCAATGTTCTATGTGTCTTAGGCATACAGGATCCAACAAGATGTCCTACCGAAGATATGAAATCAATGGAATAAGTGAATTAAAACGGAATGGGGGTAAAAAGAAAGTGGGACCCACTCCATTAAATAAATGAAATTAACGTGTCCGAGAGTATAAATGATGTTTTTGACTTAAAGATTTCATTATTCACTTTTCAGAGCACTTTTTCACTTTTCAGACCTAGAAAAGCGCACTCCCTTTCCCCTTTTCACAAACATTCAAAATTACCAAACTAAAATCATAAAGAATCACATAATCTTGATCACAGATCATTGTTTAGAATGTAAATCATGTCCTAATCACCAACAATGAACTGTTTGATTTCTGATTATCGTTAACACTGTTCGTATTCATGTCTGCACCACTGATACTAACATACTCTTCATTGTTCTTATGTACAGATGATGAATAGGTTTATAAAAGAGCACAATGTTGTGCGCATTCCTAAATGCCGATGATCCTGCATCAGAAGGATGTCGAGATATCATCAGATATCTTCGACGGTCCAAGCTTTTCTATGCCCTGACGGCAGAGTCTGTGATTCATCAAGCTCATATTGTAGATTTCTGGAATTCGGCACAAATAGAACAAGATGGAGAAGATGAAGTGATTGTTGTTGAAGTCCAATCTGAGAGAATAAAGATCGATGAACAAACGATCAGAAGATCACTTGAGCTAGGCGAAGAGAGGTGGGTCACCCAGATGTGTTCGAAAATGAATACATAGAGAAGGTATTCTACCTAATGGGATATGATGGTGATTTTGACAAGGGTGAGATCAAGAAGGGGAGATTGTACAAACCTTATCGATTCCTATGTCATACTTACCTTAAGTGTATCTCAAATAGGAAGTCAGGACTGGATAGGTTTTCAAGGCACATCTCTTCAGGTATTGTAGGGATCTTTGAGGGAAGAACTTACAACTACTCGAAATACATCATGAATTGTCTATGTGACCAAGTAAGAGTGCAAAGGTCTAACAAGATGTATATGTTCCCAAGATTTCTACAATTGATCATCAATGCTAAATTGCCCCGGATAGCAAGAGATGGAGATGTGTTTGTACAAGCTCACTTGAATAGGTCTGTACTGAACAAGATAAGTGGAAAATACTAAGGGGAAGACATGCCGATGTTTGCCCATATGGTGGATGCTAATGCCAACATTCCACAAGAACTAGTTTGGGTAGATCAGCAAGAAGAGTCATCTGCTAACTCTGTACAAGCCTCACATTCACCCCTTAAATCACCCATTCACCAACATCAATCTCCAGCCATTGTAAACACCCAACCTATCTTACCTATTCAACATCATCAATCTCCATAATAACTATCAGCAGCCACATAAAACACCCAGCCCATCTCACATATCCCACAAGAATCACCACCATAGTCTCAATCAGTCACTCAAAATACTCAGCCAAAATCTCCAATCCAAAATCAATCACCTATTCATCCACAAACTGAAACACCAAAACACCAGACTCCTGAGAGTGCACATACTGAGCCTTTACATGTAACTCAGTCTCAGAACTTGTTTTACCCTGGTGAGACTGAGTTAATGTCTCGAGCCAGCACCATTCCACTCTCTGTCTCAAACTCACAAAACCAAGTATTGTCTGATCATACTGAACCCATATCTCCAATCCATGTTCCTCAGCAACTGTCACATCATCCACATCAAGAGCCGGTAGATCAAACAGATGAGCCCTGCTTAAGTTCAGCAAGTATGGCACCCACTGAAGTCAATAATGATGACACTGCTGCTGAACATGTAGAAGAAGAAGAAGAAAAAGGAAACTATGTTGATGTTGTTTCCTACCATGGAGAGGATCTAAGTAATAAGGATATCCCAGTGAGCAAGAGTTATCTGGTGGCTGAATACAATAAACTGGTGCTCAAGTCAAACAAAAGAAAACAAAGAATACAAGAATTAAAAGGGATTATCAAAGAAAAGGATGAAGAGCTGATGAAGCAAGAAGCAAGGCTTAAAAGACTTAGAGAAGATGCACAATGCAACAATGAACTGATTGATGCATTGCTTCAACATAAGAAGGAATTGCTGGAGTCTGTGAGCTATGAGAAAAATGAGAAGGAGATGATGGTCTTGAAGGTTGAACAAATCACTAACTCTCTCTCTCAGCTAAATCATATCTGTTAAAGTTGAAAGATGAACAAATTAAGTAGCTAAATATGAAAATCTGTGCACTAGAGTCAAATGCAGCTCCATCAACAATTCAAGCAAAAGAATCTTCTGAGGCTTCTAAGCATTTATTTCTGTACTCAAGGAAGAGAAAGTACTTAGGTACTACCCAGAAGAAGGTGACCAATGTTGAAGGTTCACCTAAGAGACCAAAGCTTACATCCCCTGAACACACTCCTTCAGTAGATTTATCTACTGTGAAGTTTATATCTCACAAGGATAGTGTTATTGATGAAGAATGGAATGAGCTGATCAATATGGACTCCCCAACAGAACAAAAAATTTCAAAGGCTGATGATCTTTTGACAATAAAAGATATCTTGGAAGAGAGGCCTGAGTCAACCACGTTTATGACTCTTATCAACCATGGGTTTCCCTATGACATGGTTGAAAGGATGAATGTTACTGAATTGAAAGATCTACTGAAAGAGTTTGAGCTTGCAAGATTTATGATCCCTAACTGTGACTATAAAGCATTCACTACCTTTCAATCAATTCAGAAGATCAAGAAAGAGTTAGGACACCGTGACACAGCTAAACTGAGTAAATACAACATGACTTGTTAGCTATAAGGTCATAATTACAAGTTACATGAGCTAAAGGGAGGAACAGTTGGTGAGCTGAGAAAGATGATGGAGCATGTTATGAAGGTTGAACTTGAGACTGGTGTAAGATTCAGAACTGAAGCTCCAAACCCTGCTATTGAACACCATAACAAAGCTGTTGCTGAACCAGTGGTTGTAGAAAGCAAAGATTAGCACAAAGGGAAAGATAAACTTATTAGAGAGCCAAGAGAAGTTATACCAGGAAAAGTATGGCCACTTGGGACTACTGTCAGAGAAATTACTGAAAAGAAGTCTACTTTGATACAACTGATTGATCATCTCACAACTCCCAGTTCTGTGCAAGAGAACAGGATTATGTCCTGGAAATATGATCCAGACTGGGATTGTGCAGTAATTAAGTGAACATCTGGAAGAGTTGAATACTTCCATGATGTATTTTCAGTATTGTGCTTGCTAGAATATGATCTCAAAGACTTACAAAGCCTTATCACCTCTAACTACCCAATACACCCAAGAGGAAGAGACTTCTCAACATTGGTGGGTAAGTTGAAGACTAAGTTCAGAGATGATGTGCTAACTGAGGCTAAGAGAGAAGATGCTGAGCACAATAAGAGAATAAAAGGTCTAAAAAGGTTTAAGTCCAATGCCTCAGAATCAGGTAAGGATGAATTTTAAAGAGGATTGGATACAACAATAGGAAAACAACAGCCATCAAGACAATTGAAGAAAATCAATACACATACCCCATAACAGAATGGGGATATGTTCAAAAGACAAAGGAACCGGTGCTGCTGAGGAATGCTGAAAACAAGAAAGATGATAGAATCAGGATCTTTGATCCTATGGAAATCAAACTACTTCATCCCAGCTACACTTCATACTTACATGACAAATACTTTTCGAAGTTGACTGATACCAAAGCTTATAAGAGGAGAAAACATAATGCTGGACTATTAAAGGGAACTAATTTTGATGAAGTCTCAGAACTAAGGATCTCAGAGCAAGATGAGCTAGAAGTGGTGCACAACAACAATATGTTGGACACACTCACCACTGAAGATGTTTTGGGACTAAGTTTTGAAACTCTGAAGAAGCTCAGCAAGATGAAAATCAACTACAAGTATGATGATCAGAAGACTGTTGTATCTTACTTCTATAACAAGATCATTGCCAGAGTGAAGGAGCTTTCAATTTTGAAGAATTGATTACAAGGATCTAAGCCTAAGGGGGAGTATTGTTAGATCTACAAAGAATAGGTCTAGATCAATTTGTATAGGTTTAAAAATTTAATCAATTCTTGTAATAAATGATTGTAACTCACTACTTATATGTATGCATTAAGTATATAGGTTAACCCATATATATGTGTTGCTTGATATGTATGATGACAGGCAAAAGCAATATACTTGGTGAATTCTTATAATCGGCTAAGTGTAAGAAACATTTATAGATGAACATCTTTGTTAATCCGTAGATATGTTTCTTACAAGACAAGGCTTCCATAGATTGTCTACGGATGAACATCAGTATTCACTGATGATCACAAGATGAAGTGAAGACTCCTACGGAAGAACAAGTTTCTACGGAAGAACAAGTTTCTAAGGAAGAACAAGACTTCCTACGGAAGACAAAATTCCTACGGAAGACAAAGACACTTGAATGCATTCAATAAGTCAACAAGTCAATTACAAATCCCAAGAGATCCGGTGTTTCCTTAACAGACTCATAATTACCTATAAATATGAGTCCTAGGTTTCATATCAAAGGATCGAACACAAGAACATTATTACGGCAAACACACATCACATCACCCAATCAAACCCTAGCCGTCGTCACATTAACAACAATACGTTTGCTTATTTATTACGTATACATAATTGTGTTCATCATAACAAGCTTTAATTTTGATATTAAATTATCAATTAAAACAATTAAACAACAGTTCATGATTATTCTGTAATCATTGACTTGATTCCAGTCCAATACTGATAATTCCTGATTGCGATCCTTGAATTCTCAGAGTTTATATTATACCATGATTTAATGTCATTCTCAATCAATCAGTCTTCACTTGTAAAAGGTTTAAAAAACAAATATCAACGATAATACTGGTGAATAACGTTCATTAGAACCAAATCAAACATGAGAATATTAGTTTAAGTTTAACTATGCTAGGTCCATTGGATAAAATACGCATCAAGATATTTCATTGTACACTGGTATTAGTTTGTTCGACCGTCAATGCCTAGGGAGTTATAATCCTTCGGGCATCAACCCTTAACCAAACATGCTTAGGCATAGTACCTCATTTAGGGTTCTACCCGTTACATGTGCATCATTTTTATCAGATCACACGTACAATATTAGTCTATGCTTGTCTTGCATTTTGCCAACATACATTAATGGCTTAATTATTACTCATGCCCTTCTCAAAAGTACATGTAATCTCAAAGATTCACGAGTTGTATTTTCAAAAAGAAACATATTCACATATAAGTTTGCATTTCACCAACATGAATAAATAATTTAACTATTACTTGTGCCCTTCTCAAATAAATATCAATCTCAAAGATTCACGAGTTTCATTTTCAAAGAAAAACATATTCACATTTAAGTCAAATAGAGCCTTTCTTTGATGTTCAAGGGAGTAACTAGGTTGCTTAGGTAATACATCTTACTGCTCAACTACGAACGTTGGTTCATAAATCGAGTTGGAAAGTAGATGTAAAGACCACTATTACTTGGACCTTTGAGGATGATAGTATATGTATACTTGTTCTTCACACACAAAAAAGATAAAGTGAAAATTAAAAAAAATACATGATTATCATGACAAAATTATAGAATGAAAAGTAGGTTTTGTTTAGTTTGACGAACGGGAAATATATTGTTAAGTGAACGAGTTTTGTTTGGGGATAAACAAATTTAGAGGAACTGATATGAAGAATTGGCAATCCCTTATTGTTACCAACGTGAAGATGGTCCTCACTAGGAATGTTCATTGGATCGGATAATGAATTATTCAGATTGGATTCGGATTTGAAAATTTTTTGACCTTATCCGAAATCCGATCTGAATAAGGATATCTCTATTCGATTTGAATCTATTCAAATTCAAATTCTCATCGAATTTGATTATATCCGAATAATTTTATCCAAAGAATCCGAATAATTTTATCTGAAGGATCCAAATAAACCAAATAATAATTTTTCTATTTGTTGTTTTTATTTTTTAGCTAATTTATTATTCTTAACATTTTGTAAGTTTAAAATTACAATAAAAGATATAAAACTAGAGAATACATAGTTGACTTGAAACAAATTCAAATTTCAAACATAATAGGTAATTGTATAGAACCCGAATATTAAAATTTCTAATTTAGAACAATCGATTATTGTATAATTGTTAGTATTAGAGGACTGGAATTTGTCAAGATTATCGAGTATTGATTAAAATCGTATTAGGTAGTTTCGTAATGGGCATTGGGTTAGTAACATAGTTGAATTCTTATTCGGATTAATCAGATATCCGAGTAACCCGAGTAAAAAAATCATGATATCCGAAATCCGATCCAAAATCTGAATAAGGAATTTGGATTCAGATGAGATCGATCCGAATAAGGATTCGGATCGGGTTATTCGGATTCGGATCAGATTTGGATATTTCGGATATTTCGGATATCATTTTTTTAAACACCCTTAGTCCTCACCATAATAGGCTTTAGATTTGTCAAAACTAGAGAGATACAGAGTCATATGTTAATTAGAACTAGCTTGTGGAAGCTAAGTGGTGGAATCCCGTGAGCGGTAATCTATAAAAATTTGTTGTTGCTTGATGTCTTGTGCTTATGGCAGCCATGGTTAGGGCATTGAGATGGGACATGGATAATTCTCTATATGTTACATGTAGCATAAACGATGTTCTAATTAGAAGCCTAAATAGGTTGGTTTGGATCATCCACATCAGCACTACAACTTGTAACCTACAACATGTTGCATTAATAAGTTGCATTGTAATGGTTGTGTGATTATTGTCATCTGATGATTGTCTATCTAAATTTAATTATTATTCTTGGTACTAAGAGTGTTGTAGTTCGTTTTGTTTCGTTATAACGCCCCGGAAAATCTAGACGAGCAATTAAAATAATAATGGGCTTGGTAAATGGGTTATTTAATAAAATAAGAGAAAAAAGGCGATTATTGACTAATGTAATTAGGGGTGTTCAAAAATATCGTAATCCGAAAATCCGAATCCGAAATATCCGAATTTTCGGATATCCAAAAATTCGGATATCCGAATTTCGAATATCCGATAATTCGGATTCGGATTCGGATAGTGATTTTCAAAAGTTTCGGATATTCGGATATCCGATTATCCGAAAAATAAAAAATAATTTTTTATTTTTTTAAATTTTAGATAGATTTTTACTTTAGATTGAGATTTTTAGTGTATATTGTGAATTTTATGATATGAGTTGGTTTTTATATTATTTTTATAATATTATATGTCTAATTATTGTAAAAAACTAAAAATAAAAATAAAAATAAAAAAAATAAAAAATGAATTTCGGATATCCGAATCACTATCCGAATCCGTATCCGAAATTTTGGATATCCGAAATTCGGATATCCGAAATTTCGGATACGGATACGGATACGGATACGGATAGTGATTTTCACTATCTGAAATTTTCGGATATCCAAAATTTTGGATATCCGAATTTGAACACCCCTAAATGTAATTACATGGGCTTAATTGATAAATAGGTTTAAGGCCCATAACCACTCCTTAAGCAACCATAACCAGATAATATCTTCTTATTTCATTCAAATCACCTAACAACTTAGAGAGATAAATTAGTGAGGGAAAGTAAAGGAAACTTGAAAATTTGGAGTTTTGTTGATTGAAGTATTAAAGATCGGGTGTTTGAGCATCAAAACAACAAGAAAAAGAATTTTGGGTAAGAATCACCATCTAAATATCTCTATAGATCTGGATTTGATTCTTGAATTTGGGTTTTTAGGGTTTTGAGAAAGATTTCAAAAACATCATATTTTACGTATGAAATGGTGTAAAAAGCTTAGATATAGTTTCATGGATAAAAATAAGGGTTTGGACGTAAAAAAGTATAGATTTTGGTTGAAAAATAAAGATTTTGATGAAAACACGGGCTGAAACCTCATCTAGTGAAACTGCAGTTTCATCATGCGAAACTGCAGTTTCATCGTGCAAAAATACGAGAGAAACTAGCTGTGAAATTAGATAAAAAAACTATAGTTTAGCTGGTAAATTCCAACAAAAGTTGGGCAGAGATCTCATGTGAAACTGCAAGAGATTCTAGCTATGAAACTAGCTGCGAAACTAGCTGCAAAATTGACTGTATTGCATAGAAAATGATAGATCCGTGTGATAATTTCCATGCAGATTGTGTGACTTACTTATTGACCTGAATTCCTCTTAGACTGATAGCAATCTACTCATTAGGTGAGTTCTAGATCCCCTATTTCATACATGTTTTAAATGTTGTGGGGCGATATGCATACTAAATGACCAGTTCTTTTAAAACAAAGTTTTATACACTATTTTATATGGGAAATGAGGTTTTCTAATAAATTCATATCGTGCTTTTCTTATTGTGTTATGACCTTGGTAATGATGATATATCTTGTATTATGGTGTGTTATATTATGTATAACATAAAAATGAAAGTGAAACCTAAAGAAATGCTATTGTTTCATAACGTGTACCTTTGTAAAGTAAAGCTTTGCAAGCAAATAATAGAGGGGATTGCATTTGTTGTGCCCTCATAATAGCAAAGCCTGGATTGACATATCAGTAAAGTAAAGGCCCGGACAGACAGGTCAGTAAGGCTTGGATTGGCATGACAACAATGGTCTGGACGGGTATGACAGTAAGGCCTAGATTGGCATGTCAGTAAAGTCCTGTGTTCATCATAGGCATCAATAGTGACTGGGAATTGACGGATAACGAAGAGACATAAATATGAAATAAATGGAAGTATTGACGATAGAGCGATAGTCTGTTTATAGTATTGTTCGGATATGTGATAACTACTTTTGAATGATAAAGTTAATATATTTTACTAAAAAGTTATTTGGTAAAGTAAACCTAGAATTCATTAAGCGAAGCCTTGCACCATTTGGTCATGTGATTTCTCAAAGTCGAGTTTGAATCCAACTTGAAAAACGAACCACAAAACTTGTATCGAGCTTTATTTTGACCATTCGACATTTCACATAAGTCGTAATTGCACCAAATCTCTTGGTTTCTCGTTGTTAGGAGAATTCTTACAATGGTGGTGGCGCTTGATGGTCCACCAGTTGGAACGGATGCTTTAGAAGCCATATTATACAATTCAAGAGAGTAAAAGAGAGTAGAAAGTAGAGCAAGTAAGAGAGCGTTTTTGTGTTTTCAAGCACTTTTTGAGCTTTTGAGTGTTGTGACTAAACCATTACACCCACTATCTATTTATACTATCATATAAGTGCAAAATGGTCAAAACAACTTCAAAAAACGGTCTAAAAATTCTTTAAACAACTATGTTACCGTTTGAAAAAGTTTTTTAAATGGTAAAAACCGGATCCGAATCCGTTTTTTTGGACCGGTTCTTAAACCGGGTTGGGTAAAAATCGGTTCCAAACCGTTTGAACTATAAATATACAAACCGGTCCTAAATCGTCAGTTTTTCCGGGTTGGAACCAGTTTGGCCTACCATCAGGCTGAAACCGGTTCGGTTCCGGTTCGGGTCGGGGGAACCGGTTTGGATGTGCACCTCTAGTTCTCGTCAAGCAGCTCATTGTGTCTGTTGCTAATTATATAGTCTAGTGTTGATAATTGTGTTACCTATTGTGTCTAATGTTAACTATTATGTTATGCATTGTGCTTTTTAAAATGATAATTTTCAAATAACACAATGCTGAAAATGTAACTTTTTTACATTTTTTAGTTCACTATATAATACTAATCATGTCATTGTATAATTCTCGTCAAGCAGCTCATTGTGTCTATTGTTAATTATCAAGTCTAGTGCTGGCCATTGTATTACCTATGATATTTAATGTTGACAATTGTGTTATGCATTGTGTTTTTTAAAATGATAATTTTCCTATAACACAATATTATTTCAAGTTCATTGTGTATTCTTAATCAGATAATTATGTAATCCTTATCAATTCAGAAGTTACAAAGTGACCGTACGAAATTCCACAATGAGTTAAAAAATACTTTGTTTTTTATATCAACACTATACGCATTTTAAAGTTTATGGTGTAACTTTTTAAAAGAATAATATCATATGTAAAAGTTATGAATGCTTACAAAAAGGGTGAAACTTGAGACGGGAAAACATTACCAATTTTACCCCCAACCTAAATTTGATCAAAAGGACACGTGTTAACATCTTAATACTTCTTATATTTTTAGTTTTAGAAAACCTTGTATTTAAACATTTTTCATATAAATTGAGGATAAATACATAAAAATATGCATTTACAGGATTTAACCTTTGGTTATAAGACGCATCATTTAATCATCACGATGCCTCAAAAGAACAATACGTAAAGTTATGCTAATAAAGCTACTAATAGTACATTTAGTAACAACAAGAAAAAAGTAGAGCAACAACGACAATTCGATGGATAGATCATAAAGCTATGAACTAAAAGTAACACATGAAAATAAAAGTATTGGCAGTTGGCCATATCGAAGGAAACAATGAAATAAAGTTGGATAAGCAATTTCCTTGAAGTTATCTTGTGAATAATTAAAGAAATTTGGGATTATGATTGCAATATTGTATTAAGAAAATTGTGGTGGATAATTTCTTTGAAATGTGACTTTAACGGTATCTTACCATCTTTACTATTTAAAAGTCATTGGTCCATATTCGTGTCATCAGGAGAGGCATAACTAAGAGGTCGCTATCTTCTTTATAAATATAAATGAAAGTTGTAGAAATGGTCCCATTTAACTCTATTGAGAGTTTGATACTTAGATTTAAAAATTACGAAATTAGTTAAAAAAAATTATAAGATTGTTGTAAATTTAGTTCTCATCTTTCATTGCCTTTTGGTTCTAACGATGTGTAAAGTAAATGTGCAATATGATCAAATTACAAGTACAATTTGTGCAATTTTCTATAAAATTTAAAAAACTAAAGAAAATCAAATAAAAGTTTAAAAAATCTAATATAAAATATTGAAAATCCAATAAAAGTTAATTTTTTGGGGAAAAGCCAATAGAACTCTAAAATAAAATAAAAAAAGTTAAAGGTTTGAATAAAAATTAAAAAATCAAATTAAAGTTTAAAAAAGTGACTAAAAATAAAAAAATTATCCAAAATTTAACAAATAAATAAACTTTTTTGTCTATGTTTATCGATGTTTACCTTATATTATTGTTTAACTAGGTTAGTACCCCGTGGATTACACGGTTTGAATAAATAATATATTAAATAGTTATGAAAAAAATTAATGAATTATAAAATAATCTTTTAATATAAGATATGATTGATATTACGTACGAGTGATAAAAGACAATATTGTTTTCTAAACTTTGTTTATTTTTTTTCTGTTTATTTTTAAACAAATTGTTTCAAAAAAATCATTTTTAAAAAAGTGTCATTTTTAATAATTTCTTTATTATAACTTTGAAATTTATCATTTTTGTTTCATAAAGAATTTTATTTTTTTAAAGCCACAGGTTTTAAAATATATTGTGTTTTTAAAAATTTTGATATTTTTTCTTGAAAAAAGTTCTTATTTTATAAGAAAATTATTTATTTACAAATTGCATTTGTAAAAATATCTCTTTTAATTTAATTAAAAAGTATTTCTAATATGAAAAGAATTAAATAATATCATTTATAGTTAATGTGATATTTATTATGAGAGAGAATCGGGAAAATAAAATTTAGGATCTTTAGAATTATAACAAGTAGCATGCAAAAACTTTCTTTTATTAGTATTGATAGATGTTAAAGAAAATTACAAAAACGGTCCTTATGATTTGGTAACAATGCAAGTTTAGTTTTCATATTGTTAAAAACTAACAAAAATTAATAATGGAGACTAAGCTTACAATCATTTTATAAATGTTTGGACTTAATTTGTAATTTTTAAATCTAATAATATAATAACCGTAATAAAAATAATAATAATAATAATAATAATAATAATAACAATAATAACAATAATAAAAATAATAATAATAATAAAGGTGCAGGGGGTGATTGTGCCAATTTAGAAACTTGAATTATTAAGTTTAAGCATGAAAGGACAGGAGCTTAAACCACAGGGACCATTTGTGTAAAATGGTCAAAACCGATCTGTCTCTCTCTCCCTATCCCGCTTTTCCGGCGGAATTTTCCGGCCAAGCCCGGCCGCGGCACCGGCGACCCCATACCGCCTCAAAAACTTGACCATTTTGCTCCTAATCGGTCCCATTACGCACGTGAACACGATTCGAACAATACCCCACTAAAATTTGACTCGAATTGAGTGCGATCTGAAACTGAATTCTTTTCCTTTTCTTTTTCGGCCGACCACCATGTGCAAATCGCACTAAAACTCTATTATACTCAAATTAATCGAACCTAAACAATCATATACCTGTCTCTAATCGATTCCAACTCACAACTATACCAAAAACAAACATAAACACCCAATTCATCATCCTCCTCGTCGCGAACCTGCTACCCTGTCGAATTCCACTTTCGGAGCTCTAATTCACGAAATTGGCATATGGCTTTGCATCAAGATCATCGTTAGAAGCTACCTGTGCATTTAATTCGATTATCTTCAAGAATTCTTCATCGTTGAATCCTTCCCAAAGCCGCGACCTGCTACCGATCGATCATCACAATTAGAACTTCGAAACAGGTAATTGAACTCACCTATATGCTCGATTCTAGTCTAGGAATGAAAGCCCTATGAATTTAAGCATTAACAACAACGAATCGAACTTCAATTTGATCCAAGTTGGAACTAGGGTTCTTGAGGAATTGGGGGATTTGTTTAAGAATGGTTAAAAGGATTAGAAGCTAAGAACTAATGCGGCTGAGGCCTTTGGTTTACTGGTTCTGTGCTTCCTTGTTAACTTTGAGGTCCCGGGTTCGAACCCGGGCACCTACAACCATTTTTTTAAGCCTTTTTGGGCTTTAAAAAAATTAAATAAAATTTCTAAAAATTGTAAAAATCAGTTTTATAAACCTTGTTTATTTTAAAAGTTAGTTAACTATTTTCTGTAAATTTATTTATTTAAACACCTTAACGATTCGTATATAATAAATATTAACAAATGTGATAATTAGTTTATTTTTATAAAAATAAACTTTAATTAGTGGGAATCATTAAGATGTTGTTAGTCGTTACGTTATCCTTGAAACTTAGATATCCTAATTAGTAATTCTAGATCATTGCCTTCGATCATAGGATGCCCGTTTGCATAAGTACTCGTTTAATTCGGTTTACGTTTTAAACATATTTTCATTGCTTAACTTAGTAAACTTGATATGAACCTATTTTGATATTGTTTTAGCTACTGGGAATATAAGTATTTTGACCAAATTAAGATTTAGTCATTAACCGAGCATTTTAAACAAGTCACACGTTTAACTAGTTTTTATGAATATTTTGGGATGTGATTTTATAAATGACAAACGGATTAATAATATGATTAGCCAAATTTTTTAGAAGTCAATCATGATTTATACTTATTTATAAAAATATTTCCAGACCCGTAACGGACGTATTTTAACTAGAAATAATTTTACGGTTTACCAAAATACCTTGATTTATACGTATTTTACAGCCAACTTACGGAGGCCATAACTTTATCATAATAGATCCAAATCAGTTAAACCTTATATCCATGACGAAGTTCGTCGAAAACCGAATCTGTTGATATATAAAACATAGAAAAACTCATTCGTTTAGACCTCCAAACGATGGTTTTCGTAACAGCTAGCAGTTCTGCGCAACTGTAAAGAAACACGTTTTTCTCATATTTCGGTAATCCAAATCAGAAACTTTTCTAAATGAAAGTTGTTTAGAAATCACTAATCTAGTAAACTAGAGATTTTCAGAATTGTTAAACGTCGTTTAGTATTTTTAACGAGTACGAAAAGACAAGGGCAGAACTGGAATTTTTCCAATTTAAAATAGGAAAATCCAAACTATAATTTGCGTTACGTTATCGTAGGTTCTCACGGCGTTAACCGAGCCTAGACTTTGTTTTTGATTATTGTCATCCATGTATAAGGTACGGATTCTGTTTCCTTATTATCATAAGTATTTACTTTTGGTTCCGTTACTTTGCAGTACAGATTCCTGATTTCTGTCTCGTATTTGATTTCCGTTCATTTCTAGTTTTGATTCCTATCATACATATATAATTTGCTTTTGATTTTGTTATAAGTAGCTTGACTACTATATATTTCTGAATTTGTTACCCGAGCTCTCCATATCTTGAGGGTGACCAAGACGCGTTATTGCGGCATCGATAACGTGGCACCAACCGTGGCGGTGAGCTGAGATCACGGAGTCTCTAAAGAGGACTCTGAAATTATGTCTGGTTATATTATTATTTCCTCAGAGGCGTATGGATCGATCCTAGGCTAGTTCTGTTATTTCCTGGTGGATGGTTACACACCATTCCATTCAGGACTCTGGTGAATGGTTTGTATATCTGCCCATACTCCATTTCACATTGGTTCACGGGCTCGCTACCTGTGTTCCCCCTGTTCAGTTATTATATGATATGATTATTAGCTCGAGGTATGTTCTATCTGATATATGTCTTATGACGTATGTTCTATTTGATATATATATTCTTTGGTTCTCCATTATCATTATGTCTGTTTATTTTTGATATCTGCCAATTCCTTGATGATCACATGTCTGTTTATTTTTGATATCTGCCGATTCTTTGATTATCACCATGTCTGTTTATTTTTGATATCTGCCGATTCGTTGATTATCGTCATGTCTGTTTATTTTGTTATCCGCTATTCCGTTCACTGAGCGTTATGCTCAGGCGTGCTTTTGTTTTCATGCACGTCAGGTCAGCAGGGTAATCCGGGAAACCAGTGAAGAGTGAATTGAATACCAAGATTATCTGTTACTTTAATTAATGTATTGAACATTTTAATTAGGTTTTGGAATTTGAACTTGTAATCGTTTTAATAATGGGAATGCGTTTGGATTTTGATTACCGTGATAGTGACACGTCAGCCTTGTCGGGCTGGGGTGTTACAGTTGTGGTATCAGAGCAAAGGCTCTTTCCTGTAGAAAACTTAAACATTAATAATAAACTTGTGAGGTAATGGGTAGACGTTGGGTTAGGATCTAATTTCTGTTTCCAATCTAAATTCCAGTGTTCACACGTATGTTTTCATTTCAGATGGCCCCTAAGAGACGTGTGAACAACCGCAATAAATCGAGTGGCCCCTCATCTGATACTCCTCTTGAAACCCTCGTTGCTAATGCTGTAAACGCTGTCATTTCTGGAATACTCCCTAATCTGATGACTCAGATTGCTCAAACAGTCATCCAGCAGATGCAACAGGCAAATTCGGAGGGAAACAACACACGACCTCCACCCGGTGGAAATAACTCAGAGCCACCTTCTGGCGGGAACCACACTGGACCATCTTCCGGTGGAAATGCAACACCACCTGTGGCTGAGATTCATGTTTGGCTTGAGCGCTTTATGAAGCAAAGACCAAGATCTTTTAGTGATGCTGCTACACCGATGGATGCTCGGAACTGGATAGCCCATGTGGAAAAGATATTCGAAGTGCTAGGAGTCGATGACCTATTTAAAACTAGGTTGGCTTCTTACAAACTGGAGGATGATGCTCTAGTTTGGTGGGAAGGGGTAAAACTTGCACATGGTGGAGAAGGTTATGCTGCTACCCTTACTTGGGCCTATTTCCGCACAATATTCTTCCGAAAGTATTTCTCTGAAGTGGAACGAAGTGAGTATGCACGGGAATATGCATCTATTGAGCAACGCGATGGTGAACCTTGGCAAGAATTCATGGCAAGATTCTGTAGGTTGGCTAGTTTTCTTGGGGAAGCTGCAGGTAGCCCAGAGGCCCAAGCAAAAAAGTTGAAATGGGCTGTTCATGAGAGGACTCGGAGGTGGATAGTGACTCAAAGGTTTAATAATATCAATGAAGTAGCTGATGCCGTGAAAACACTTGACATGGAAAACAAGAAGAGGTTAGCTAAAGCTGAGGAGAGTCGAAAGAGAAATCATGAAGGACACCATACCGCACCTTCTGGTCAATCTTCAAGCGAGAAACACCATACAGGTGATCGAAAAGCCCAATTCAACAGAAATAATAACCGCCAAGGTAATCAATGGAAACAAAAACAGCAGAATCCTAAACCTGCCGAAAACCAAGGTCAAGAGCAAGTCCCGGTATGCACTACATGTGGGAAACGTCATTTTGGTGTTTATCGGCGAGCTTCAGGAGCCTGTTTTAGATGTGGAAAGACCGGCCATGTACTGAAAGACTGTCCGTATCCTGATAACAAAGGGAAGGCTGGAAATAGTGCAAAACAGCCTACTAATGGAGGACGAGTGTTTGCTCTGAACGCAAAGGATGCAGCAAACACACCAGGTATGACTCTTGACATTCCTCCCATATGTGAATCTATCGTATCTGAATAATCTAGTAGTCTTACCATGTAAATTATGCTTGTTATCTATTACTAAGTGTGCCATGGTAATATAAATTCTTTAGGTACTGTTTCTGGTACTCTCATGTTAGGAACTCGTAAAGTTCAAGTCTTATTTGATACTGGAGCAACACACTCCATAGTTTCTCAATCTTTTCTTAAACACCTAAAGATGAGTCCAACATTGTTAGAAAATACTTTGAATATTATGACTCCTATGGGAAACTCTGTTACCATCTCTCATGTGTATGAGGATTGTCCGATCCGAGTTGAATCGCTCATTCTTACAGTGGATCTGTTGCCCATGCAAATGGAAGATTTTGATATCATCTTGGGAATGGACTGGTTAACTCGGCATCATGTTACAATTGAGTGTCAGACTCGTCACATTCTGTTTGGAGATCCCCATCATCCTGAACTCATTTATCAGGGGACTAAACCTCGAAAAACTCTTCAAATAATTTCAGCGCTTAAGGCTCGTAAATCCCTACTGCATGGCGCTGCAGGATTCCTTGCTTTAGTTAAAATTTTATCTCCTGAAGAGCCTAGTATTTCTGATTATCCGGTTGTTTGTGATTTTCCCGATGTGTTCCCTAAGGAGCTACCTGGACTTCCACCAGACCGCGAGGTGGAATTCACTATTGATCTTATTCCTGGTGCTGAACCGATTTCCAAGGCACCTTACCGTATGGCACCACTTGAACTCAAAGAACTGAAGGAGCAATTACAGGAGTTATTAGATCTTGGATTTATTAGACCAAGTGTCTCACCTTGGGGTGCACCGGTCCTATTCGTGAAGAAGAAAGATGGTTCTTTGAGACTCTGCATTGACTACAGAGAACTCAACAAGATCACTATCCGTAATCGTTACCCTCTGCCTCGTATTGATGATTTATTCGATCAGCTTCAGGGTGCAAAGTGTTTCTCTAAAATCGATCTGAGGTCTGGTTACCATCAGCTAAAGATCAAAGATTCTGATGTCCCTAAATCTGCCTTCCGTACGCGATATGGTCACTATGAATTCTTGGTTATGCCGTTCGGGTTAACGAATGCCCCAGCTGTTTTCATGGACCTAATGAACCGAGTTTTCCATGACTATCTGGATAAGTTCGTCATCGTGTTTATAGATGACATTCTTATCTATTCTAAGAGTAAGGAGGAACATGAAGACCATCTTCGTATCGTGCATGAAACTCTGCGTAAAAAGAAGCTTTATGCTAAGTTTTCAAAATGTGAATTTTGGTTGAGTCAAGTAGCCTTTCTGGGTCATGTGGTCTCTGCAGATGGTATTATGGTGGATCCAGCAAAGATAGAGGCAATCACTAAATGGCCAAGACCTACTTCAGCCACAGAAGTCCGGAGTTTTCTTGGTCTTGCTGGTTACTATCGTAGATTTTTCGAAGGGTTCTCTGTTATTGCTTTACCCCTTACGCAACTTCTAAGGAAAGGGGTTAAGTACTCTTGGAATGATGAGTGGGAGAAAAGCTTCGAAGAGCTTAAGAAGAGATTGGTGTCTGCCCCGATTCTTACACTTCCATCGGGCACGGGTGGATATCAGATTTACAGCGATGCCTCTAAAAAGGGACTCGGATGTGTGCTAATGCAGCATGGTAAGGTCATTGCTTATGCTTCGCGGCAGTTGAAACCTTATGAGGTTAATTATCCTACGCATGATCTTGAACTCGCTGCTGTTATTTTCGCGCTGAAAATATGGCGTCACTATCTTTACGGAGAGACTTGTGATATTTTTACTGATCACAAGAGCTTGAAATACATCTTCACACAAAAAGAACTAAACATGAGGCAGAGAAGATGGTTAGAATTGTTAAAAGATTATGATGCCAATATTCAATATCATCCGGGAAAGGCCAATGTGGTAGCTGATGCTCTTAGCAGGAAGAGCTCAGGAACAATAGCCTCCCTACAGCTACAGCCTCAGAACATTACCGATCTTGATAAATTAGGTATTGGCCTACATATTGGCAAGAGTGACGGATATCTCGCTAGTCTTCAGATAGAATCAGACTTAATATTCCGGATTAAGAACGCACAGAAAGACGATGGTGAACTCTGGGCAATCTTACAGAATATGGAGATTGGTAAGCAATCAGAATTCAGAGTAGATGAGCATGGAGTAATCTGGTGTGGTAAACGTTTATGTGTGCCTAATGATTCTTCTCTTCGAGAATCGTTATTAGCTGAGGCACATAGTTCTCCGTTCTCTATCCATCCAGGATCTACTAAGATGTATCGTGATCTTCGTCAGAATTTCTGGTGGAATGGTATGAAAGAAGACGTGGCTAAGTATGTTAGCCGTTGCCTTACTTGTTAGCAGGTCAAGATTGAGCATCAGAGAGCTAGTGGTTTGCTTCAGCCACTACCTATTCCTGTATGGAAATGGGATGATATTTCTATGGATTTTGTGACAGGGTTGCCAAGGACATTTAGGAAGAATGATGCAATATGGGTTGTAGTTGACAGATTGTCAAAGTCGGCTCACTTTCTCCCAATTCAGCAAGGATTTTCGGTTAGCAAACTATCTGAAGTGTTCACACAAGAGATTGTTAGACTTCATGGCACTCCGGTGTCTATCGTGTCTGATCGAGACCCGAGGTTCACTTCTCGTTTTTGGAAGGGTTTGCAAGCTGCATGGGGTACCAAGTTGAGGTTTAGTACGGCGTTTCACCCTCAGACTGACGGTCAGTCGGAGCGTACTATTCAGACACTTGAGGACATGCTTCGAGCTTGTACTTTAGAGTGGACTGGGAACTGGGATGAGTACTTGTGTTTGGTTGAGTTTGCTTACAACAATAGTTGGCAAGCTAGCATTGGCATGGCACCTTTCGAATTATTGTATGGTCGTAGATGTAGAGCACCTATTTGTTGGGAAGAGGTCGGTGAAAGAGTCATCGAAGGACCCGAGTTAGTTCAGATCACGAATGAGAAAGTTGCTATTGCTAGAGAAAAGTTAAAGGAAGCTCAAAGTAGACAGAAAAGTTATGCAGACCGGCACCGTCAACTTTTGGAGTTTAAGGTTGGTGACAAAGTATTCCTGAAGGTTTCGCCTTGCAAAGGCGTACGACGTTTTGGTCTTAAAGGGAAACTTAGTCCACGGTTTATCGGACCCTTTGAAATCCTGGAAAGAGTTGGTGAGGTTTCGTATCGTTTGGCTTTACCACCTCAACTGTCACATGTGCATAATGTCTTCCGTGTATCGCTTTTAAGGGGGTACAATTATCATCCTCTTCACGTTGTGAATTATCCGCTTCATTTGATTCGTGAAGACTTATCGTTCGAGGAGGAACCCGAGGCCATACTTGACCGACAAGAACGCATTATGCGAAGGAAAACTATTCCTTTTGTCAAGATATTATGAAAAAACCATTCCGAACGCGAAGCTACATGGGAGATAGAAGATGAAATCTGTTCCCAATATCCGAATCTTTTTACAGCTTAGTACTTGGTTTTTATTAATGTATTCTTGACATATTTTGACCTTACGCTATAAAGATATCAGTTATTAACTTCTGACTAGCAGACTATCTATTACATGTTTCTATTTTGTGATTAGCTCCGTTTCTGCATCTAAATGATTATGAGTTATCTCATCCACTCGTTGATTCCTTACTACTCCGTGTTCGTTATGTCATATCTTGTTTCGATCTGTACCCGGCAATTTCGTGGACGAAATTATTTTAAGGGGGGGTAGAATTATAATAACCATAATAAAAATAATAATAATAATAATAATAATAATAATAATAACAATAATAACAATAATAAAAATAATAATAATAATAAAGGTGCAGGGGGTGATTGTGCCAATTTAGAAACTTGAATTATTAAGTTTAAGCATGAAAGGACAGGAGCTTAAACCACAGGGACCATTTGTGTAAAATGGTCAAAACCGATCTGTCTCTCTCTCCCTATCCCGCTTTTCCGGCGGAATTTTCCGGCCAAGCCCGGCCGCGGCACCGGCGACCCCATACCGCCTAAAAAACTTGACCATTTTGCTCCTAATCGGTCCCATTACGCACGTGAACACGATTCGTACAATACCCCACTAAAATTTGACTCGAATTGAGTGCGATCTGAAACTGAATTCTTTTCCTTTTCTTTTTCGGCCGACCACCATGTGCAAATCGCACTAAAACTCTATTATACTCAAATTAATCGAACCTAAACAATCATATACCTGTCTCTAATCGATTCCAACTCACAACTATACCAAAAACAAACATAAACACCCAATTCATCATCCTCCTCGTCGCGAACCTGCTACCCTGTCGAATTCCACTTTCGGAGCTCTAATTCACGAAATTGGCATAGGGCTTTGCATCAAGATCATCGTTAGAAGCTACCTGTGCATTTAATTCGATTATCTTCAAGAATTCTTCATCGTTGAATCCTTCCCAAAGCCGCGACCTGCTACCGATCGATCATCACAATTAGAACTTCGAAACAGGTAATTGAACCCACCTATATGCTCGATTCTAGTCTAGGAATGAAAACCCTATGAATTTAAGCATTAACAACAACGAATCGAACTTCAATTTGATCCAAGTTGGAACTAGGGTTCTTGAGGAATTGGGGGATTTGTTTAAGAATGGTTAAAAGGATTAAAAGCTAAGAACTAATACGGCTGAGGCCTTTGGTTTACTGGTTCTGTGCTTCCTTGTTAACTTTGAGGTCCCGGGTTCGAACCCGGGCACCTACAACCATTTTTTTAAGCCTTTTTGGGCTTTAAAAAAATTAAATAAAATTTCTAAAAATTGTAAAAATCAGTTTTATAAACCTTGTTTATTTTAAAAGTTAGTTAACTATTTTCTGTAAATTTATTTATTTAAACACCTTAACGATTCGTATATAATAAATATTAACAAATGTGATAATTAGTTTATTTTTTATAAAAATAAACTTTAATTAGTGGGAATCATTAAGATGTTGTTAGTCGTTACGTTATCCTTGAAACTTAGATATCCTAATTAGTAATTCTAGATCATTGCCTTCGATCATAGGATGCCCGTTTGCATAAGTACTCGTTTAATTCGGTTTACGTTTTAAACATATTTTCATTGCTTAACTTAGTAAACTTGATATGAACCTATTTTAATATTGTTTTAGCTACTGGAAATATAAGTATTTTGACCAAATTAAGATTTAGTCATTAACCGAGCATTTTAAACAAGTCACACGTTTAACTAGTTTTTATGAATATTTTGGGATGTGATTTTATAAATGACAAACGGATTAATAATATGATTAGCCAAATTTTTCAGAAGTCAATCATGATTTATACTTATTTATAAAAATATTTCCAGACCCGTAACGGATGTATTTTAACTAGAAATAATTTTACGGTTTACCAAAATACCTTGATTTATACGTATTTTACAGCCAAATTACGGAGGCCATAACTTTATCATAATAGATCCAAATCAGTTAAACCTTATGTCCATGACGAAGTTCGTCGAAAAACGAATCTGTTGTTATATAAAACATAGAAAAACTCATTCGTTTAGACCTCCAAACGATCGTTTTCGTAACAGCTAGCAGTTCTGCGCAACTGTAAAGATCCACGTTTTTCTCATATTTCGGTAATCCAAATCAGAAACTTTTCTAAATGAAAGTTGTTTAGAAATCACTAATCTAGTAAACTGGAGATTTTCAGAATTTTTAGACGTCGTTTAGTATTTTTAACGAGTGCGAAAAGACAAGGGCAGAACTGGAATTTTTCCAATTTAAAATAGGAAAATCCAAACTATAATTTGCGTTACGTTATCGTAGGTTCTCGCGGCGTTAACCGAGCCTAGACTTTGTTTCTGATTATTGTCATCCGTGTATAAGGTACGGATTCTGTTTCCTTATTATCATAAGTATTTACTTTTGGTTCCGTTACTTTGCAGTACAGATTCCTGATTTCTGTCTCGTATTTGATTTCCGTTCATTTCTAGTTTTGATTCCTGTCATACATATATAATTTGCTTTTGATTTTGTTATAAGTAGCTTGACTACTATATATTTCTGAATTTGTTACCCGAGCTCTCCCTATCTTGGGGGTGACCAAGACGTGTTATTGCGGCATCGATAACGTGGCACCAACCGTGGCGGTGAGCTGAGATCACGGCGTCTCTAAAGAGGACTCTGAAATTATGTCTGGTTATATTATTATTTCCTCAGAGGCGTATGGATCGATCCTAGGCTAGTTCTGTTATTTCCTGGTGGATGGTTACACACCATTCCATTCAGGACTCTGGTGAATGGTTTGTATGTCTGCCCATACTCCATTTCACATTGGTTCACGGGCTCGCTACCTGTGTTCCCCCTGTTCAGTTATTATATGATATGATTATTAGCTCGGGGTATGTTCTATCTGATATATGTCTTATGACGTATGTTCTATTTGATATATATATCTTATGATCTTTGGTTCTCCATTATCATTATGTCTATTTATTTTTGATATCTGCCAATTCCTTGATGATCACATGTCTGTTTATTTTGGATATCTGCCGATTCTTTGATTATCATCATGTCTGTTTATTTTTGATATCTGCCGATTCGTTGATTATCGTCATGTCTGTTTATTTTGTTATCCGCTATTCCGTTCACTGAGCGTTATGCTCAGGCGTGCTTTTGTTTTCATGCACGTCAGGTCAGCAGGGTAATCCGGGAAACCAGTGAAGAGTGAATTGAAGACCAAGATTATCTGTTACTTTAATTAATGTATTGAACATTTTAATTAGGTTTTGGAATTTGAACTTGTAATCGTTTTAATAATGAGAATGTGTTTGGATTTTGATTACCGTGATAGTGACACGTCAGCCTTGTCGGGCTGGGGTGTTACAAATAATTAACTCGCAATATAATTAAACCATAAGAACTATTTATGTAAATTTCTCTTTTGAATAAAAATTCATACACACTAAAGTACTTCTTAATTTATTAAATGTTTGTGATAAGACTTGATCCCTCACTATTTAGAAGGTTTAGTATGAACACCTTGATAGCATTCAATTATCGCAAGAGGTCCACCATCTATATTGTGAAAGCTGCTTGAGTTGGTAGCGTAGCAATAATAGTTAAAAAAATTTAGGAGATCACCGTTTAAACATAGTTAATTTTAAGGTTTCAAGACCCAAAACACAAGTATTTTTGTTAGAAAAAATGTTTGTGATGAATAATGTGTATTTATTTAACTACATAATAGTCGCTACCCTTATGGTTTAGTACTATTGATGATACTTCTCATAAGTACGATGTAAGATCAAATATTTGCTTGTATAAGAATAATATCAACTTGTATTGTTATGAGATTGAGTTTTTAAAATTACTTTTGTTTCAAAACTACTTTTAGATTAAACCTTGTTATGTTTGTGATTGACTATAATACTTAACTTACATACATTTTATAATTACTTCTAAATCTGCATCAATCTTTTTTTAATAAAACAAAATAGTTATCGGTAACATGGTCATTTTTTAGTATGTATTCGTCTTCTCCACCTATAACTGATCACATGTCCAAACTATAATAAATTTACAAGTTTTGGTAAAAAATTTGATTTTAAAAGAGTTTCACTAATAAATGCTCATTTAATAATATAATCAATTTAATTTCTTTCTAAAAATAAATAAACGTTTCACTAAAAAAGTTTAACGAGACTTAATTTTATTAATTTAAGAGTAAATTACAAATTGTGTCCTTTATTAATACACGAAATTACATGGTATGTCCTTTAGTTTTAATTACATCCAATGTTCTTTTTTTAAAATATGTGCACACCTATTGTTCTTTACACTAACTTTCAGTTAAATATACAATAACTCAATTACGTATCTATCACATGTGGTGTATTTTTGTTATTTTCTTTCCACATCTAATATACTAAACAAATAAAAATTAATTACTTTATATGAAAATAAAATTAAAAGATATCGGACCGTTGGGTAAGTTAGTGAACCCGCGTTCCTCTTACGTTCAATACCATTAAATCCATCATCCCACTCTATTTGATAGCCCAATACCAGTCATCTTCACCACATACAACATCTCATACAACATTGAAACCTCTTGAACTCGAACAAACAATGATGGTAAGATTAAAATCCCTAATTCACCTTTTGTATTTTGTTGCTCTTTGAATTTCTGGCTCATGTTGTTTTGTGATTAACGAGCAACTAATAGTTCATTTTCTTGCTTTTGCAATTATATAAACGTTTCAAAGAATCACAGGTAATCTTCAAGTTTTTGTTCCTTATTGATTTTTCATTATTATTGGTGTGAGTAGTTTATAAAGTATTTACATGTATTTTTTGGTGTTTATTGCTGATTTCCCGACCTTCTAAATGATTTATGACTTAGACTTCTTACTTTAGTAAATGTTATTGGAGGTTGTCGTCATTAGAAGTTTTGACGATTGGTTGAATGAACACACATCAAGAGTGATTGGTTTTACCGACTTACCTAACAACCGATATTTTTTAATTTTTGTTTTTCATTTAAAAAGTTTATTTTTTATAAATTTTTTAATATATTAGACATGATTTTTTTTTTGTTAAAAATAGCCTCATGTGAGAGGGCGCATAACTGAGTTAGCCGTACATTTAGATGATAGTTATTATAAAGGACAATATGTGTGCAAAATTTTTAATAAACGATCATAATATGTAATCATTAAAACTAAATGACATACCATGTAATTTCATATATAAAAATGACACAATTTGTAATTCACTCTTAATTTAATTTGTAGCTAATAATTATTAAAACTAAAATACTATACAAATATACATAAAAAAGTTTATGGATATTTATAAATAATAACATCTTTTTTGTATTATTGTTTATAGTTTTAATATGTTTATTATATATAATAATTTCATTGATACGTTATATACATATATCATACTGTACGTATATATAAACTATCATATATTTTATTTATTTTCACTCATATACTACACGAGTATCTAACATATTATTTATCATACGACTAGAATCTTCACCCGAAATTCGCATTACACAATTTAGTACTGTTAACACAAACTCGATGACTATAATTTTTGTTACGCGACTAATATTTAAATTGCATTTTAAAACACCATGATATGCTATTATGCTTTCCATGTGAACTAAACTTGTAAACAATGTTGAATTGTTCATGTCTTGGACACCAAACCGACCTACACGCTTGACTCCACAGCACCAACAACAAGTCTTCTTGTGTAGTAAAGATAACCAAAAGGGCTTCTAATCCTTCATTTTTCAACTCTGAAAGTGAAGCCATTGTCCATTAATCACATATCATTATGTATCTTATTGTCTCCTCCTTTCAATCTGTTCACACTCATTCACAATCTGCATAAAAACAATCATTAATCCTTGTTTTTGCTTTCAATCGCCTAATTACACTCCTGCAACGCCCCAATCGTACAATCTCTTCTTCAGTTCTTCGATTCAGCAAGTGATTATGTATCAGCGATTCTAGGGTTTGGGAAAACAGTGTTAGTGGTTAAGATCGATGGGGAGTGAGGTGGAGGTGATCGACGAGGGGATCGAGGAGCTTAACGATGTGAAGAACTCCGTGTTTGTGGCGGTGGGGGAGAATGTCGAGGAGAGTAAGTCGTTGATATTGTGGACGGTGCATAACTTTTCTGATATGAAGATTTGCCTCCTTCATGTTCGTCAACCTGCGAATTTAATGGCTATCTGTAAGTCGATCGTTTCACCTGCTGTTGCTGCTGATTTGTGATTTGATTTTGATAGTCTTGAGGTGTTTTGATGTGCGTTTAAATGATGATTGTGATTTGATGTGTAATCATAATGTTTTGGTTATAATTATGAGATGGATAATTTGGGTAAAATTATGGTGTAAGAAATAAATTACCAACACAGACCTTACATAATTTGGAAGTTATGGTTTAAATTTTCAAGTTAGTCTACCCATTAGCAGTTGTTTAGAACTCTAGTTAAGACAGATGTTGCCAAGATTGTAATGTACCATAAGAGGGGAATTATCTTCAGACTTCTTAAACAATATTTGTGTTAGAAAGAACTGAAGATCTTATCTACACTTTGATTATTAATTAATATATTAGTCCCTGCTAAAACAAATTATCGACTGTTTGCAGTGTTGATAATTTTATTTTGTGTATGTGTTTCCAGTGGATGATAATTTCTCCGTGCCGAAAATACCGAAGGAGTACAGTGTCACTCTTTCTCAAGCTGGGGTATCATTTCATTCTCTTTCTCCCCACTTTTTTGGTTTTTAGCAGAATGGATGAATATTGAAAACTTAAACGCATTTTGAAATTGAAAATTGAGTTTAATTTTGGTGACATGAAGTCTGCATAACTGTAGGTGCATGCTGGTAAGGTGTGTATAGAAGCCGATAGTATTGAAACGGGTATTGTACAAGCCATCAGGCTGCATGGCCTTCAATGGCTTGTCATGGGAGCTGCAGCTGAGAAGCTATATTCGAAGTATGAAATATACGATTACTCTATTATGAATATTTTAATATACCCATTTTCTAACATATATATAATGCAGCTTGTTCTTTTTCTTTCATCTTTTTGTTATTTTAGTGTATTAATGAAACAAATTCGTTAAGACTGCAGGGATATGTCAGAGCTCAAGTCTAAGAAAGCAATGTATGTTTGCCAACAAGCACCAACCTCATGTCAAATCTGGTTTGCTTGTAAAGGCCACCTCGTCTATACAAGGTAGTTTTTGGTTCTGATAATATGTTCACTAACAAGTCAATTTGACCTTAGCAAATTGGTCAAACAAAATCTTAATCATAGTTAATAATTGATTAAAAAGCTGAACCACTTGATTATGTTCTATGATTTCTAAGTTTCTTTTCTTATTGATGATGCTAGACGAAATGGATTAACTTTACCCTCACCTGATGAATCTCAAGAGAAACTGGTTCAGTCACTTTCTGCTATGTTTCTGGTATAACACAAAATAGTTTATGTGTTCATTTAACAACTATATATCTTTAAATTTATGGATGTTTTCTGCTTCTTTCAGGAAGGACCCCAAAGGCTTTCATCTTTGGACTTGCAGGATAGACTTGGGTATGCCACTAAGGATGCTGAAATGTCAAAGCAGAAAGCATTTCAAGAGTCGATAAAACGGTGGAAAGCTGAAGAAGATGCCAACGAGGCTTTAAATAAGGTAAATTTGGTTTGTTAACCGTTTCCCATTTGTTTGAATTATCTTAATGTTTGCTTTTCTTTATAATATTATGGCTGCTGGTTATGGCTATTCTGGAGTTTAAATTTAAGAATGAAAAGGTGATGTGAACTCATTTGATAGCTGTTGTAATTTGGTATATAGAATCTGAATTTTTTCAAAATAGTTATTGAGTTGTAATCTATTCGTATGCATTAGAATGTACTTATAGTATTTTCTTTTTAATATTAGTGCTGCATCTGCTTACACAAGATTTGTTTTGATTACATGATAAAACTGATTTGAAAACACAAAGTATGTAGATTGACCATAAAAGCCCATCACTTGCCATAAAAGAGATGGAATTTAACGTACTAATTCTTATATGAAGTCATTTTTTGGATCATAACTGCAATAAATTAGAAGTATGGACTTAACCCACAGTTTTGAGTAACATCACATGGATATATTCTGTGCAATTAACTTGACCAGGATTCATCAGTGTTTTAATATGGTTGAAAAGCTATAATGTATTATATCCTATTCCTAATTTGGTGCAGCTTACCAATTTGATACTACAGAGATGTTTTTGTAAGCTGCTATATGTTTTAAGATTTTAAACTCCTTTCCAATTACTTTGACCGGGATACGTCTGTGCTTTTAGTGGTTGAAAGGGTATACTTTATATATTTTATTTTCTAGTTTATTGCTTTGTTGTTCTTGGCTTACCTTCCAATTCTGACCTATTTATATAAAATAAAACGTTAAAATTTGAATTGTTCATCTTTTTATTTAATATTTAATAGTTTGCTATAACTCTTCCAACTTGTGATAGGCTGAAGCATCAGAAAAATCATTAATGGAGGAAATTGCAAAAATAAAAGAAAGAGAGGTTATTCTGACAACAAAAACTCAAGAAGTAAGAACAATGCAAATTCAGCAAGATCAGCTCATAAAAAGCTTCAAATGGTCAAAGACCAAAAACCTGTACTTGTTGAGCGACTTTCAAGAGCCTGTGATGCAGAAAAAGAATTAGAGGAGAAGATCATTCAAGCTGTGAATCTCTTGATTACTTTTAAAGAGAGTCGTGATAACTTGCAAGACACGCTTGATAATGCAAGGAGACAAATTAACAGGCTTGCAAAATATGTATATGAGGAGAGCACGAATTTGTCACATGCAGAATTTTGTAAACCAACTTTTTTGGAAATTATGGAGGCTACTCAAGATTTTAATCAATCTTTGAAGATTGGAGAAGGGAAACGTGGTAGTGTTTATAAAGGGATTCTTCGCCATTTTAGGGTAGCAATAAAGATGTTACCTTCCATCGGTTCTCAGAGTGATGCAGAATTTGAACATGAGGTAACTCCTTGCTAAATACTAGAGGTGGCAAAACGGGCTGGTTGGGTGGGCCCGTTTATGGGGCAAATCAGTAATGGGTCAAATGGATAATGGGCTGGATGGGATGGGCCTGTATGTGAACTCACTATTTGTCCACATGTTGATTTTTAAAAATTTTAGCTGACTAAGTATTAAATGATTACAAGAACTATATTACTAGTATAATAATATGTTTTGTTTTGTATAAAAAAAATGGGAACTAGGACAACATAAGCTTCCGAGTACACTTTGTATGCATTTTACTCATTTAAATCGGATTTCATTTTTGACTAGTTATATATATTTTGTTTTTGATCCACTTAATTACAATTCATATTGATCACTCCATGCAAACGGTAGAAAATTTCCATCAGTACTTATTATCTTTAGACGTGGCATTTTTGACCCTTCACCTTCTAACCACCTTTTTGGTTCATGTTTTATCTCTAATAGGTAGAATAAAAAATAGTATAAACATGAAACATTCTAAATAATTTTTAGGGAAAAAGTTTAGATTATTAATGAGATGATAAAATTCTTTAAATATTGAATTTGACATACTAATTATTTATAGAAAAAATGTAAAATTGAAGAAAAAGTGTTTCAGGTCAATTAAACTGACTTGTACAAATAGTTACCTGTTTTGGCCCATTACCACCTGCTCCTTTTGTCACCTGTACCTTTAGATGATTATCAAGTATTCTAGTTGATCTTGTATATACGAACAACACTTGTGTTTCTTGACCTGGCCATTATAATTATAATTAATTTGATGCAGGTAGAGATTTTGAGTAGAATAAGGCATCCAAACCTTGTGACACTAATGGGAGTTTGTCCAGAAACAAGATCTCTAATTTATGAATATCTTGAAAATGGCAATCTTGAAGATCAACTTGCTTCTGTTCAATGGTATAATCGAATAAAAATCTGTTTAGAAATATGTTCTGTCCTACTCTTCCTCCATGGCAGTAAACCACAGATCATCCATGGAAACTTGAAGCTTACCAACATTCTTCTTGATTCAAACCAAGTATCCAAATTAAGTGACTTAGGAATCGACCATTTGATTCCTGATATATCATACAACAATGATCCCGATGTTTCAGCTTATATGGATCCTGACATTTTGGAATTCGGAAAGAGTTCTGTTTCTTCAGATGTATACTCATTTGGAGTAGTATTGTTAAGAATATTAACAGGGAGACCCGCTTTAACTGTTATAAATGATACAAAATGTGCGTTAGAAAACGAGAATTTTGGTACAATTTTGGATTCGACAGGTGGTGATTGGCCAGTTGAGAATGCGAAGGAGTTGGCTTATTTGGGTTTAAGATGTTGTGAAAAGAACCCTATGAACCGGCCTGATTTTGTGAATGATATGTTGACAAAGTTAGAGACAATGAAAAATCTTGCAACAGTAACCCCAGCTGAGTCTGAGAATCATCACCGGGTTCCATCTTATTTTGTTTGCCCCATTTATCAGGTACATTTCTAACTAAAACATCCTAATTTTTTATGTAAAGACGGAAAACTGTTTTAAGTGCACGTGCGGGTCAGGTGGGTTGAATAAATACATAATTGGATCGGGCGAAAATGGGTAACTTTTTTTACTGCTTGAAATGGTAGGCATACCTGAAACACCTTTTGTTTATAATTTGTAACCTTTTCTAATAAATGAGTATTGTGTCAAATATGAGGACAAAAGCTGTATAATTTCAACAACAATAATGCAACTTGAATCAAATGATTCAAGAGGTTTATCTATTTAAATACACTCTGAGTGATTTCAACCCTTTTTTTAGGCAATTGTGTTTGCTTTACCTTTTTGGCCCATTGGAGGAAATAGACCCAATCTGACTCATATGCAAGTAAGTGGGTGGAAAGTGACACCTATTGAATGCAAAGTTACAAGCCATTTTTTATGCAGATACCAAGAGTTGCTAATAATAGCTACATTAACATGTCATGGGATATATATGATATCAAAACTAGATAAATAATGTTTTAAGTACAGATATTTTATACAAATGATTAAAATAATGTAACCTCAGTCTTGAATTTAGAGTGTTATTATAATATCTATTGTAATAATGCTCTTTTATATGATGCTTGTGATATATCATCTGTAAATACGTTGAAGAGAGTTAGTTGATGTCATATTAACTATTGAATAAAATAAGTTTTATGTTTTGAACCATTTGCAGGAAGTGATGAAGGATCCTTACATAGCAGCAGATGGTTTTACATATGAAGCAGATGCCATAAAAGGCTGGTTGAACAGTGGCCACAAGACTTCACCTATGACCAACCTTAAGCTTGACCACTGTGACTTGCTCCCAAATCATGCCCTTTCCTATGCAATTCAAGAATGGCAACAACATTCCTAAAACACCACCCTTATTACTAGTTTGACTTACTTTGACTTCTTGTACCAACTATACAAATGTATATAAATGTTCGAACTCACTATGAATTCATGTTCTTGAAACATTTGTTTCCTCTTCAGTTGTGTAAATCAATCTGCATTTTTAAATACATGTGTGTATAGGCTTGTTTTCAGCTTTCAATACATTTGTTTTGGTAAGCATGAGAACAATTTTCATATAACTCATGACATTATCATGACATATGAGAAGGTAAAACACAATTTTTGAAAGTTGGATGTGAACTTATACCTCTAATAGAGAGACTCAAGATTTGCCATTGCAACACCATTTAACGAATCGAGCTTTCAAGCTCTGTTGCTGATTCTTCGGATTATAAGGACCAATCAAATAGATCATGAATCAAGTCTTTTTTAATTAGTCTTACATTAACACAAATTTGTTGTCAAAGTTTGATCTTCTAAATTAAGATACAAGATTAAAATTTTGCTTTATTTACTTTTTTGAATAGCAATTCATAAACGCATCTAATTTACTCTAATCTTATTTTACAATATAAGATTTAAGCCTCTGACTTCTAAAAAAAGACATTATTTAACACATCATGTAATCTACTTGGGGAGAGTTCGACCGCCCTAAGCCAATGAGAACAGCAAAGAAGAGTTCTATTCGGCGACCGGTAGGGAGAGGAGAGGATGGGAGACGCCCTTTGATAGACGCGAGGGTAAGTGTTGCAAGTCTTTTTATATTTAACATAACAAAATTTTGGTAGATAAGTTTTAGTCGCAATCATTTACATATGACATGTAAACTAAAAAATATATACAAGTATTTTATTTTATACTTATTTAAGACAATGCTATGGAATACTTAATTTTTATTTTAGAAATGAGATCTGCATGCAAGCATGCATCAAAACAGGGGTTAAACATATGGGGTTATCACATTTGATATATGCAATCCATTCAAAAGAATTAGTTCATGTTAGATGTTTTTAGAAAAAATCGCGCCTTGGTATGTGTGATTTCTACACATCCAGTTGTCAAATCACACTTAGCAAGTGCGATGCTAAGTGCAACTTGTCGCACTTGAAGTGCAATGTCTCACTAAAAATAAAAAAAAACCTTGCTAGGGTTCACATGTGCCTAAAAAATTGTGTTGGCAAGCTTTAAATATCACAATTAGTATATGTGATTTCTTAGTGACATCATATGACAAGACATAAAATGACGCTAAGGTATACGCGCGCGCGCGTGTATATATATATATATATATTAATATATATATAATATATATATATATATGGTAAGGTTCCTTTGTTAACCCTTGTTTATTACGATAACCCTTTAACCCTAATGTAGCGAACACTTACACCACTGTAACTAACATTTACATCGCGTTACACCACTGATGTAAAGATTTTCCCTCCATTTTTAAAAACTCCACCATTTTTTTATAACGTTTTTAACTTTTTTGTATGACGTTATTTTTTTAAACAAATTAAACCATTAAATAGATCGTTTTAATATCTTTAATTTGAGTATAGTCTTGCTATATTTTTTTAAAAATTTTAACGTTCATTTTGGACCACTAGTTTTACCACTGTAACTCTAAGTTATAATGGTGACGTGGCTTGCTGTGGACCACTAGTTGGGTTAATGGGTTATCGCAATAAACAAGGGTTAACATTGATCCCTTCCCTATATATATATATATATATATATATATATATATATATATATACATATATATACATATATATATATAATATATATATACATATATATACATATATATATATATATACAGATATATATATATATATATACATATATATACACATATATATATATATATATACATATATGTATATATATATATATATATATATATATATATATATATATATATATATATATATATATATATATATATATATATATATATATATATGTATATATATATATATGTACATATATATACATATATATATACGTATATATATATATATACATATATATATACGTAGAGGGAGGTTCCCCTACAAATTAATGTTTGCCTAAGTATGCTAAGAAGTAATCTTAGCCTTCTAATTATCTAATTAAGGGCTAAGATCAAAGTATAGAAAAAATAACTAATCAAGGGTAATTTGGGTATTTTATTACATTACCCACAATTGTTGACTTTTTAAAATTCCCCCCCTATTTTTTTAAATGCTAATAACTTTTTCATACGACATTATTTTTTTAAAAAAATTACACCATAAAATCAAGCATTTTTTTCTCTTTAATTTGAGTATAGTAATACTATAGTTTTTTTTTAAAAAAAATCAAATTATGTGACGTTGTGCTGCATTTTTAACGTTTTTGTGCTGCATTTCATAAAACAGCACAAGGCTGTGCTGTATTTCATAAAACAGCAAAAGCTGTGCTGCATTTCATAAAACAGCACAAGGCTGTGCTGTATTTCATAAAACAGCACAAGGCTGTGCTGTGTTTCATAAAACAGCACAAGGCTGTGCTGTGTTTCATAAAACAGCACAAGGCTGTGCTGCATTTTATAAAACAGCACAAGGCGGTGCTGTATTATATAAAACAGCACAAGGCTGTGCTGTGTTTCATAAAACAGCACAAGGCTGTGCTGCATTTTATAAAACAGCACAAGGCTGTGCTGTGTTTCATAAAACAGCACAAGGCTGTGCTGTGTTTTATAAAACAGCACAAGGCTGTGCTGTGTTTCATAAAACAGCACAAGGCTGTGCTGTGTTTCATAAAACAGCACAAGGCTGTGCTGTATTATATAAAACAGCACAAGGCTGTGCTGTGTTTCATAAAACAGCACAAGGTTGTGCTGCATTTTATAAAACAGCACAAGTCTGTGCTGTATTTCATAAAACAGCACAAAACGATTCCAATCGAAATGAATACAGCACAATACAGCACAATACAGCACAATACAGCACAATACAGCACAATACAGCACAAACCCATAAACAAGATTCATTGAACGTTTAAACATCTCAAACCATAAACAAGAACAATAAACAACTCCTGCAATCCTAATCATTCAAACATCGTCAAAAGCAACAAGATTACTCCACAATTTCTTCATACAACTAGTAGATCACATATACCCCAATTCAACACCAAAAAAGCCCTAAAATCGCAATTCACCCGACACCAAACTTGAAATACGAACAATTATACTTACAGCTGCGTAAGGCGGATGATCAGGGGTCTGAAAATCTGGAAAGAATTGAGGAAAACACTGTTCGATTAACGCTGGATACGAATTAGCAGCATCATTTGGGAAGAAACTAGGGTTTGAATGCGCAAATTGAATGAGGGCTTCTTTCAACTTCTTTCAACAAATCAGACCCCCAATCGACTCACAAGCCAAAGCACGATGATGATGTTCGAATGTTGATGAAGGGATCGACCGAAGATGATGATAGCCGAGGGGTGTGCTGGATTCGGTGGTGATGGTATGCTGTCGATGGTATTGCGGTCGATGGGATGATACCAGGCTGACAGGGATGATATTGCGGTCGATGGTGATAGTTTTAGTGGTTGTTCTGGTGGATCTGGGTCGTAAAGGCGGCGGTTATGATGGTCATGAATGGTGATGGTGAAGATGGAGGTTACAAAGGGATGGTGATGATGCTGGTTGTTGGCTGCGACTATGGTGCAAGTCGAAGGCGACGATGGGGTTCAGATGGGTGCGTGATGGCGGTGGGGATGGGGTACAACAGCGACGATTGTGCTTGTTGGTCGTGGGTATTGTCAGTGGGAGTGCTGGTGGTGGCTGAAAATATGGTTGTTGGTTCAAACAGTGATATGTGGTAGGGAAGCTGTGTTTGGTTGTGCTGCATTTTGATAAAATACAAACGGGATTAATTAGTGTGTTTTAGGACCATAATGCCCTTTAACCCTAATTTGAATAGTGCCACGTGTCATCATCTTATTCCTTCTTAGCATACTTAGGCAAAAATCATTTCTTATTAGAACCTCTACCTATATACGTATATATATATATACATATATATATATCTATACATATACATATATATATACGTATATATATATATATATGTATATATATCTATACATATATATATATGTATATATATATATGATATATATTATATATGTATATATATATATATATATATATATATATATATATATATATATATATATATATATATATATATATATATATATATATATATATATAGGGGAGGGATCCTAAGAAAACCAAGTATTTTTATGAAAACCAAGAAAACCAATCCTAGCCAATCACAATTTTTCATTATATATTTATATTTATTATATTCAAAGGGTGTTTTAGTAATTTTCTATGTAATTTATTTTTAGTAAATATTCATTGTTGACTAAATTTTATTTTTTTCTCCATGATTAAACAAACCAATTTACAGAGGTTTTAAAAACCTATTTCATTGAACCATTGGATTCTTTACCATTCATCGACATCATCGTCTTCCTTTGCTCATCAACGTCGTTTGTTCAACCCCCAACCATATTCAACCATCGTCGTCATCCATAATCGAACTGATTTTGAGGAATATTGAAGGTGTGAAAAATTATGTTTTAGTAGAGAAAGAGAGGGGGGTGTCGGAAGCGAAGGGGGAAGAAGGTGGGTATGATAGTGGTCGTTGCTAAATCTGGTGATGATGATGATGGCGGTGATGGAATGCAGTAGGTGATGGCGTGGTGGTGTCTGAATCGGATGGTGGTGACGAGGAGCGGTGGCGGCCGCCGTGGGGAGCTGCGATGGTGGGTTCGGTGAGCATGGTGGATGGTGATGAAAGAAAGAAGATGAAGACTTTTTATGTAACTAGGGTTACATATACGTAGCTTGGGAATAAGGAAACTGAATAAACAAAAGAGTAGATCTCAGGTATTATAACAGGGAACAATAACAATGGCAACAAGGAAGAAGATGTAAAACGAGTGTTTACATACACGTAACTTCCATCATTTTAGTACAATAACCATTTGTCTTTTCTATTTGTTTTTGCTTACATATATGTACCATTTTACCATGTTTTATAACAATATATTGTCTGTTTTCTGATTGCTTACATATATGTAAGTTTTACCATTTTAATATAACAATATGTATATTGTCTGTTTTTTCTTTGTTTGCTAATAGTTTACATATATGTAGCTTGTCTGTTTTAGTACAATAACCATGTTGTCTTTTCTGATTGCTTACATATATGTAAGTTTTACCATTTTAATGTAACAATATGTATTTGTCTGTCTGTAGTTTACATATATGTAAGACTCCTGTTGAGTGCTAATGTATAAGAACCTCCTTGAAGAAAGACAAGAAAGACATTAGGCTCCTAATGTACCAGTTGAGTACAAGCCTTTCGTAAGGAGCAAATATGATACAATGGACGATGTATGAGGCGCATGTAATCAAGTTACATATAAGTAACCACGTCTACATATGTGTTGTAGTTATGTAAATGACACCGGGTTACATATACGAAACCACATATAAATATGTGTAAATTTATGAGTTCAATACAATTATTTTGTACTAGTTATATGTTTTAGTTACATGTATCTACATGAAAAATGTTGCATATATGTAACAATATGTATTAATGCTATTTAGTTTGTCGGAAGATTTGGGATTTAATTTGGTTGTGCTTACATATACGTAAGCAGGTTTACGTATGATACATCAGTTAATCATTGAATTATTAAAGAAATACAGAGATGAAGTATTTGTTGATTAATATGAAGATGATGAAGACGAAGTCAACTGCTAGATTTTTTTAATGTAATTTATAAGAGAGGAGAGAGAAGAGTGAATATAGGAAATTTAATAGTGGTTTCCAAAACTAACATTATTTTGTTCCAAATTTGCCATTGTATCATTAATATAATCTATTTAAATCTTGAATTATTTACAAAAATGCCATTGTATATGTTGGATCATGATAAGGCTGGTGCAACCAAATTCACTTCATAGTCACTTTTGTTACTACATCAAAGGGCTTCCGAAGTCAAGCAAGAGATCTTCCGAGAGTCTAAGGAACAACAGCTGAAAACAGCTTCCGAAGACAAAGTCTGATGAAGAGCTGAAGACAAAGTCTGAAAGCTTCCGAAGACAAAGTCTGATGAAAGAGCTGAAGACAAAGTCTGCTTCCGAAGACAAAGAAGATTCCAAGCTTCGGAAGAAGCAGTCTTCCGAAGTATAAGTACCCTCGGAAGAAGTTGTTCTTCCGAAGCACTTTATCCTTCGGAAGACATTGCTATGTCCAGCAGATAAAAGTATGGTCCCTGTCAGTCCGCTGCAGACCTCTGATACAGTATGGCATCTTCCTAAAGAGCCATATTGTTGACCATACTTTATTCTACTGTTCACCTTTTTATGATAGTACATGTTACCAACTTTAGTTGGTGACAAGGTAAGTCAGGGACATGTCCTGACTACCAACTCTCAGGCAAAATGTCTGAAAGACCTCACCTAGAGTCTTGTTGTATAGATGTAAGGTTAGAGGTGTCCAGCTGGAATCAAAGTATTCCCGGCTGTAGGTAGTATTATATATATCTTCTCCCTGTACTCTTTAGATAAGCGATTTTGAGTCCAAGTGTCTTGTAATCCTTTGAGTTGAGAAGCAATATATAAAAGTACCTTGAAAATTACTTGCTGTGTTAATTTTCTTACTGCTTGTTACTTGTTATATTGTGATCAACTCTTCCTAAAGACTGCTTGCCGAGTGTTGATTCACAGTGAGTTGAGAGAAAACCACCCGAAATTCGATCCTGCAATTGGTATCAGAGCTCCAGGCTCTTGATTGTGAGATCTTACCATCCTAATCAACCTGTTTTTCACTCCTCACCACAATCCACTCACTCAAATGGCTGCTCTCTCCAAGGCTGATATGGAAACTGGTACCTTGACCAAGTCCCCCATGATCACCCCTGAAGACTTTGACACATGGTGTATCAGGATGGAAGGCTTCATCAAGTGTCAAGATTCAAGGATGTGGGACTCCATTGTCAATGGTCCTTTCATACCAAGCACTACATCTGCCACTGGTAATCGCATCATTCCAAAAGTTTGATGATTACTCAGAGGAGATAGAAAGAGAATAGAGCTAGATCAAAGGGCTATGACTTGTCTCCAAACTGCTCTTCCCAACTCCGTCTACAGACGCTTCAAGAAGTGCAAGGCTGCTAAAGATTTATGGGAAGCATTGAAGTTGATGTATGAGGGATCCAAGGAAACTCAAGAGAACAGAAAGATCTCTTGAAGCAGCAGTTTGAGAACTTTACTTTCAAGGCTGGTGAGACCTTGACTCAACAATACTTCAGGTATGTTGAGCTAGTAGATACTCTGGCGGATATTGGAGTAGCTCTTGAGAACAGAGACATAGTTAGGAAGTTCATGTCTTATCTTCCTAAACTATGGACTCACTACTGTGTTGTCATCAAGAGAACTTCGGACCTTAAGACTCTTTCTCTTACAGAGTTGTATGGTATCCTAAGTGCATTTCAGATGGAGATGAACATGCAGAACTCCTCGATCACTCCAATAACCAACTGAGTTCAGCCCTTCATGTGGTTGAAAGGGAAAGCATAGAACCACAGCATCCCTTGCTATGCTACCCTGACAACTCACATACTGGACCCTTCATTACTCTACCTGAGACTCCAAAGTCTCAAAAGGTTCAACACAACTCCTTTCAGGATAGTTGTGCCTTTGTCTCTGGAAGTGGACACTCTGGTGATTTTCAATACTGCTTTGATGATCTTGAGTGCTTCAATCCAGATGATGTGGAGTACATGGACATTGTCCAGCAGATGGCTCTTTTAACTTACAGAGCGAAGAAGTTCTTCAAGAGAACTGGAAGGCAATTCCCTCAAAACCCAGTCAACAGCAAGTTTGGGTTTGATAAGAGCAAAGCAAGGTGCTACAACTGCAACCAACTTGGTCACTTTGCTAGGGAATGCAAGGCTCCCAAGAACAACCCGGGAACCCCACAGGCCTCCACACATCCCACTGCCCCCAAGCATGAAGAAAAGTCAACTGAAACAGCTGCTGTTGCTCAGGAAGTTGACTGGAGCTTTATGGTACAGGATGTGACTCCCGCTCAAGCACTCATGGCCGGAATAGATGATGATCAGGTATATGAACATCTTTGTACTGCTGTCTGTATTGCTAAAGTTAAACTTTATAAGGATTACATTTCGGAAATCAGATCTGAGGTTGAGTCTTTAAATGTGCTAAAATCTGACTTTAAAAGAGCTGAATCTGACTATCAAAGAAAATTGATGAGTTAGAGAAAACTGTGTCTCTTTTAAAACATGAAAAGACTAATTATAAGACTCAAATCAAAGATCTGATTTCCAAACTTTCTGAAGTTCAAGCCCATTAGTCACAGCTGAGGCTCAGGCCAGGAAGCAAGCTATTGCTGAGCAAAGCTTCCAAACTATTCTTGCATCAACCTCTCATTCCAAAATGTTTTATCAAAACAAAGAAGGGTTGGGAACCAGTGAAATAGCTCCACCACACTCTTATGAGTCTATAAGACTACCTAGATGTGGTACTGAAGAGCAAGAGGTTCCAACTGCTGACCCTTCTCCATTGGAACTAGAGGATGAAGCAAAAATAGTGGCCTCCACAGGGAGAAACGGAGGATACACCCATCTCCACCTGTGATGACCAAATCCTGACCACCAAGGCAAGAAGAAGCAGAGCTAAAGCTGCTAGAAGGACTGCTAAGAAGGTTGCAGAGTCCAAGCTTAAGTTTGACCCTAAGCAAAGGGGGTCTTCATTTCTGCCGGATTTCAAGTGGTAGGTACTCCTGATTCAGGAAAAGAGTGTAGTACCAGCACTCCTGTCCTACTGAAGGATCAGAAGTTGAAAGGAAAGTTGCTGATGAAGAGAAGAAACCCAAGAAACAGCAACCTGCAAGTTCCCAGAAGACTAACATTGCTGCATAATGTGTGGTCTGCACAACCACATGGCTAAAGATTGTTACTACAATCCAGCAAGCACACATTATGCAAATAATGTTAGAAAAGAAGTACAGAGAAGGTTTCTCAGTTGGACCACTTCAAAAGGTCCAAATGATGAAAAAGGGAAAGTTGGTCTCGGAAGCCAAGTTGCTTTCAGAAGAAACTGCTTCTTCCGAAGGGAAAGTGGCTTCGGAGCCAAACCTTCTAAGGTTCGGAAGAACAAGAAGGCTCCCTTGAAACCATCTCAGAAGAAGACTACTTCGGAAGAAAAGGTGGTGAAGGCTTCTTCCGAAAGAGAGAAGCTTCGGAAGAAGACCATGCTGCAAAAGCTTCAACAAGCTCATCCTCAAAGATCAACCAAAGGATGGATTAGAAGATCAAGGAAGATGCTGCAGCCCAGACCTCTTCTTCAACAATGACCTCTATTGAACCCCATTGCATATCTTTCGGTTCAATTATGTCACTATCTTTGGAAGAGCCCGAGACCTGTAAGGCTTGGGCTTCCAAACAAAACTAACCATCTCATCTTATGTGCAGGGACATCCATTTGACAAGAACAACAACATCTGGATTGTAGATAGTGGATGCTCCAGGCACATGACAGGGAACAGATCTCTCCTTCAACAATTCCAGAATTTTGATGGAGGGCCTGTCCAATTTGGAGGTGAGGCCGGAGGATATATTTCTGGCAGAGGAAGTATATCCAATGGCAGGATAAACATTGACAAAGTTCACTTTGTCAAACAACTTGAACACAATCTGTTAAGTGTTTCTCAATTCTGTGATCAGAAGCATCAATGCTTTTCACAGAACATGAGTGCATTATCCTCAAACCAGGGATGACAATTCCTCCGGAATTGGTGCTTCTCAGATCTCCCAGGAAAGGGGATATGTACAAGCTGGATATGAACAATGCTTCTCCTATGAGTGAAGTATCATGCTTTCTTTCCAAAGCTGATAGTGATGAGTCAACACTATGGCATAAACGCATGTGTCATGTGAATTTTAAAACAATAAATTGTCTAAAAATAACTTGGTACATGGTTTGCCTAAAAAGAATTTTTCTGCAAAGATAACTGTGTTGCATGCCTGAAAGGGAAACAACACAGATCATCTCATAAATCCAAATGTGTTAACTCTATCACTACTCCATTACACTTATTGCACATGGATCTTTTGGTCCCACAAGTATAATGAGCATTGGAAGGAAATCATACTGCCTTGTGATCGTTGATGATTTTACAAGATTTACATGGGTATTCTTTTTAAGAAGTAAAGATGAAACTGCTGAAACTTTAAAATCTTTTATTCTTAAAATAGAAAATCAAATTGATCACAAGGTTAAGATTATTAGAAGTGATCAAGGGACTGAGTTTAAGAACTTCGTTCTTGACTCATTCTGTGACTCAAAAGGGATTGCCAGACAATATAGTGCTCCCAGAACTCCTCAACAAAACGGTGTTGCTGAGAGGAGGAACAGGACACTTATTGAGGCTGCTCGGACCATGTTAGCTGATTCAAAGCTGCCTCTAACATTCTGGGCAGAGGCAGTCAGCACTGCATGCTATGTGCAGAACAGAGTTCTTGTAGTAAAGCCCCATGGAAAAACCCCTTATGAGTTATGGAACAAGAGGCCACCGTTCATTGGCTTTCTAAGGTCCTTTGGCTGCAGGTGTACCATACTTAACACAAAGGACAACTTGGCAAAGTTTGCTGAGAAGTCGGATGATGCTATCTTTATTGGATACTCTTCTAGCTCCAAAGCTTATAGAGTATACAATATTAAGAATCAACAATTTGAGGAGTCATCCAACATAGTTGTTAATGAGCACACTCCTTGTGTTAGGGGGAATGGACCTGAGTATATTTTGATTTAGAATTGTTTCCAAACTATTCTAAACCATCTTGTGAGAATGTTTCAGCTGGAACAGGTGCTCAAAGTGATGCTGATGCTGATGCAGGTCACTATATGAGCTTCCCAGACCTATTCCAAATTCTCCAAGAGCTGAAGGCAACAAGCTTCAACTATTCACAGATCTGACAGTGTAACTATCTCCAGAAATAGTGAAGCTTCAACAAGTGAATCACTTGATCAACCTCAAAGTTCCTCAGGTGATCCATTACAACACCAGGTTGAGGGAGGTGGTATTCTGAAGGAACAGGCAACTGTTAATACTACTTCACAACCAACCATTGATGATGTTTCTCAATTATTCAATCAGTCCTCATTGAATGACTCTGAAACAGCAGTTGGACAGAGTGATCCAGTTCCTGATCAGAATATGTCTAACTTGGACTTATCTCTGCAACTGGAAGTGATTCCTCGTCTTAGGATTCACAACACTCATCCAACTGAGAACATCATAGGGGATGTCTCTGAGGGTGTGAGAACAAGAAGACAGACTCATCATGGGAATGTCTGCTTGTACTCATGCTTCTTGTCTCAGATGGAACCAAAGAAGGTAGAAGATGCCTTAAAGATAGTAGTTGGGTTGAATCGATGCAGGAGGAGCTGCTTCAATTCAGAAGACAAAAGGTCTGGAATCTATGCCCACTACCATCTGGTCAAGTACCCATAGGCACTAAATGGGTATTCAGGAACAAGAAAGATGATAGAGGCTTGATTATCAAGAACAAGGCAAGACTAGTAGTTCAAGGATACACCCAGGAGGAAGGAATCGATTATACTGATGTCTTTGCACCTGTTGCAAGACTTGAGGCAGTTAGGATCTTCCTTGCTTATGCTGCATCCAAGAACTTCACAGTCTACCAACTTGATGTCAAGTGTGCTTTTCTATATGGGGATATAGATAGGGAAATCTATGTGTGTCAACCTCCAGGATTTGAAGACCCACAGCACCCCAACTATGTGTGCAACTGGATAAAGCTCTATATGGGCTGCACCAAGCACCTAGGCTGTGGTATGAGACCTTGTCTCAGTTTCTCCTGAAGAATGGATACACTAGAGGTACCATTGACAAGACTCTTTTCATCAGAAAGAGTGGAGAAGACATTTTGCTTGTACAAGTCTATGTTGATGACATCATATTTGGTTCTTCAAACGACCAAATGTGCAAGGACTTTGAAAGCATTATGAAGCAGAAGTTTGAGATGAGTTCCATGGGAAAATGGACTTTTTCCTAGGGATCCAGGTGAAACAGATGAAGGAAGGGTTCTTCATAAGTCAATCTAAGTATGTCTCTGACATCTTAGAAAGATTTGAAATGCAGGACTGTAACCAGCCAAGACACCCATACCCAGAAACCATAATCTTTGCCCTGACCTTGAGGGGGGATACTGATCAACATCAGTATAGAGCAATTATTGGTTCTCTGATGTATCTTACTGCAAGTAGACCAGATATCATGTTTGCCACATGCATTTGTGCAAGATATCAGGCTGCTCCAAAGGTGTCTCACCTAGCTGCTGCAAAGAGAATCCTCAAATACCTCAAAGGAGCACCTAAACTAGGTTCTGGTATCCAAGAAATAGTGATTTCAATCTCTATGGATACTCTGACAGTGACTATGGTGGCTGCAACATTGACAAGAAATCAACATCAGGAGGATGTCAATTTCTTGGTGGAAGGATTATCTCATGGCAATGCAAGAAACAATCCTGTGTCTCTACATCAACTGCTGAAGCTGAATACATCGCTGCTGCTAGCTGCTGTGCTCAACTGCTATGGATTCAAAATCAGATGTTAGACTATGGGTTCAACTTCATGACTACTCATATCCATATTGACAACAACAGTGCTATCTCCATTACTGAGAATCCAGTGAAGCACTCCAAGACAAAACACATTGATATCAGGTATCATTTCATTAGAGATATTCATGAGAAACAGCTGATAAAGTTAATCAAAGTTGACTCAAATGAACAATATGCTGATTTGTTCACAAAGGCATTTGATGAACAAAGATTTAAGTATCTCATATCAGCAATTGGGATGATAAACATTGAATAACTACCTCTTTTGAAAACCTTTTTGAGTAATGTCTTGTGTCAATACAATTTAAGCCCGGTTACAAAAGATCTTTTAATTATTCCAAGTGTAAATTCCTTCCGAAGAGGAATTAACTCTCGGAAGATATCCTTGAATATCTTCCGAAGCCAAATTCCTCAATGGAAATTTTCTTCTCGGAAGAGTTTGTGGTCTCGGAAGAAGCGATTGATTTTATATCAGATCTACTTCCGAAACTTATACAACTCTCCATTCGGAAAGACAACTTTACCTTAGGAAGCAATGCCTTGCTTCGGAAGATAAAGTTCCTTCAAAGGACAATTTACCTTCGGAAACAATATCCTGCTTCGGAAGAAAAATTGCCTTCAGAAGAAATTACCTTCGGAAATGTTTTACCTTCGGAAGTTAAGATTTTACTTGTAATGGATGTCTTTTGGGCCCCACTCTGTAAAAAGTAAAAATTTTGTACTTGATGGTCAGATTATTTAAAATTATCCTTGCCGCCAACATCATTTCTCCGCAGTAAACCACCATACCACCCACAGTAACCCCAAAACAGTTACCCTATCACCGCCTCTACCACTGTTCATCCCCTTTTAAATAATCTTGACTGATCAAATTCATCTTCTTTTACCACTTTACAGCCCTAACTATTCCCTTCACTGTAAACCCTCAAATTATCCAAATTTCAAGCTTACCTTTTCTTCAATGGCGCTAAACCCTCAGCACAACCAAGTCGCGTTACTTGATTCGTCAAGGGATGCCGACTTTACCCAAATCATCACCTTTCTCACCGAATCCACCTATCTCACTGCACTAACAGTCACCCCACCGTATACTCCAACCATATGTCAGAATTTTGGAGCAATGGTGAAACTGCAGTACTGAATGGGGTTCGAGTCCTGAGAACCCGAGTTTGTGGCCAAGAGTTGGTCATCAATGAACAGATCATCAGGGAGCATCTCGAGCTTCATGATGATGGGGCTCCTACTGAGTTCCCCAAGGAAGACTTGGAAGGCACCTATATCCTCATGGGATATGGAGGCGATGTCAGCAGATCTACGGTATACAAGTTCAACTTCTCTTACCATTGGAAGTTCCTGCTGCACATCGTTCTACACTGCCTCTCCAACAAATCAGGGGGTTGGGATCAAATCCCATATGAACTAGGATGCCTAGTTCATGGGTTGGTGAGAGGCCTCAGATTCAACTACTCACGATTTGTGTTGAATAACCTAATCGCCAATCTGAGCAGAGATACATTCTTCATGTATCCCCGATTTCTTCAACATATAATCAACTGTGAGATGGAACCAAGCAAGCTTGTCTGCGCAGCTGCTCTTCCTGTTCCACATATGAGGCCTACCATCTTCAAAATCCTGAAGAAGATGTCCACCAACTTCACTGGACGGTACACTCCATTACCTCCAGCGATGACTGAGCGCATAGCTCCTGGTGACATCCCTGTTATCCCCACAGGTGATGAACCCACACCAGCACCATCCACCACAATACCAAAGCCTTCTTTACCCATCAAATCTACATATCAGAGACGCCCCAACGAACCCTTGTTCAATCTACTCTGATTGAACAAGCTCCTCCTGTTCACACCGAAACGACTAGAGTGGAATCATGGGCTCCCACTCAGTCCGAGGTCACACCATCCTTCACATTTGACCTCAATGTGGGTTTTGAGCCTCCTCAGTCTCAAACCCCTGAGCCCGAACCTCAAGCCTTAAGCCCACAGGGTGAGTCTTCACATTCCCCTGTGAAGCCTTCTAGGGACAGCCCCACTAAAGGCTCAATGCCTGTAGACATTGATCTAAGTCCCGGGTCAGTAGGACTAACCACCCTCTCTTTCACTGACCTTTTACTCCGTACTGATGAAGAGATTACGTCTCTCCATGGCCATGAAGTTGATCTACAACACCCTCTAAAAGATCAACAGAGCCAGGAGGGATCCCTTGTCTCTAGCCCCCATCAGCAGCCAGCTACTGAGGTGAGTCCCACTGATGTGGAGGGGACTCATGTAGACTCAGCTGCCACTACTCAGAGTTTCTCACTGAGCTCTCAGGACAGTGGTAACATCATTAGGACTGAGTCTACGGCAACTTTGCCCATTGACATCTCTGAAAGAGATGACTCTGAGCAAAGGAAACCAGGGTGCCAAGAAACCACATCTGGTGGTGAGAGTGAGCATACTAGGTATGTTATCTCATCTCCCCGTGATTCTTCTTATGAAGATGAGGGTAGTATGCAACTAACACTTCAGTACTTGCTTTCTAAGGTCTCCAACCTGGAATCACAGGTGAGGATCTTAGAATCAAGGACTGCCACTCAGCAACTTGAGATTAACTCTCTCAAGGCTCAACTAGCTGAGAAACAGACGGAGAGGTCTGTTAGGCATGTACCAATTCAGGTCTCAATGACTTCTTCCTCTAGCTCATCTAGCTCTCAATGATGCTACCAAAAAGGGGAGAAAGTTCAGAGACAAACACCTATGGAACCACAGACCCAATTCATCTCCACCCAACTAATCACACTACCTGAGTCATCTCAATCCTTTCTGGAGATTGACTCAAGTATGCTTCAAGATCTCTACAGACTTTTCACAAAGTTTGTATTGAGATCATCCCTAGAACAGCCCAGCCCCGACACCACACTTGCTTACTTTGGGGCTGAGGAGCTTCAAAGACTGACTGCACCTTCTACCACTGTGGAAGAAGTTGGTCAACCTAAGGTCTTCATGGAACCTGAGATTAGCTTCGAAGGGGAAATGGGGACTGATGGCCCAGCAACTGAAACAGATGGGACATAATTTGCAGCAGTCTCATCTTCCGAAGCTCAAACTGAAGCTTCCGAAGCCTATATGAAAGCCTCGGAAGAACAAGAAAAATCTTCCGAAGCCGAAATAGAAGCTGCGGAAGGCTTGTTTCAGATGTCCGAGGAGCTGACCATCACAGATGTCATTGCTGACATAGCATCCGAGGTGGGCAGGGAGGACACTTCTGAAACTCCTCCAATCCAAGCACCAGCTGAACTTCTATCTCAATCACAACCCTCCATTCAAGAACCACCACATTCAAGCACCATCAAAGACAAAGGCAAAAGAAAACTGACTGCGGAAGAGCTTCAGGAGGAGGAAAGGATTGAGAAGGCTAAAAAGAAAGGGAGGTTTCCAACTGAAAAGGTGCTAGCTGCCAGCTCTAAGGCAGCTGCAGCCAATCAGGAAGAAATCAACCTGAAGAGAAGAACAGCACTCATTGACCAGCTCATCAGTCTTGGAGCTGTCAATGAGGAAATACTCCTGCTACCACTAGAGGAGTTGGTGACTTTGGAGAGGTCAACCAGGCTACAACAAGAAAGGGAAGCCAGGTTGGCCTTGGAGAAGGCAGAGGAAAGCAGAGGGAGGCAGCCCTGAAGCTGAGAGAGGAGAGGATCAAATTCCTACTCTCAAGAGGCTTCAGTCTTCCTGAACTGTCTCCACATGACAATGACATGATCCTGCTGCTCCACAATAAAGAGCAGGATCAAATGGAGAAGGAAAGGAAAAGGCTGCTAGGGAGAAGCTAAAGGTGAAGAGGAAGAGGGAGGAAGAGAAGGAGGTCACTGCTGCCAAGAAGTCAACTGACAAAGCCTGGATGAAGGACTACCTTCGGGCTCATGGCTTCTCTGGTAGGCAGGTGGGACCTATGTCCGAAAGGACACTCCAGCGGATAGTCAGTGAAATAAAAGCTGACATCCGTTTGGGGAAAAGGAAGGAGATGTACAGAGGATGAAGGGAATGGTTTTCACCCCAGCCACTCAATCATAGCCACAACCCACTCCAGAACCAACCCCTTTTCCCATCAAACCTGAACCCACTGATGAAACCTTCACCCCTCAACCCACAACTCTACCCAAACCTACCACATCACCTCAACCACCCAAACTACCCATCCTAAAACCCAAGACTCAACCCAAAACCACTAAACCTAAGCCTACCCAACAACAACCAAGACCATCCTCTCAGCCTCCTAAACATCTCTCCTTTGAGGAGATTAAGGAGTTCAAGACAAGGCTCATCAATTGCACTACTTTGAGCAGTATCTCCTGTGAGGGAGAGGTTATCAACATCACCTATGTTGATAACTCTTCAAGCTCCCTCACCCTAGGCCAATTTCTTGAATTGCCTAGAGAAACCTTGGGCCAGGCTGCAAGACTTCTTGGTCTCAACTCCGATACCCTCAATGCTGAGGAGAAGAGACTAAGAAGAAGACTGGTGACTCTGCTGGATACCAGGAAAGAGGACAGGATTTCTGGTCAATCTCCTGGACCTAGAAATGCAATAATCCAGTGGAGGTTCGATGAACCTTCTCACAACTTTGTTGTGGAAAGGGAGAATGGTGAAACCAACAGGCTTAATGCCACTTCTCTACTGCATCTCAGCAGATTTGATCTTGCTGAGCTTGCAGAGAAGCCATTCTCCAATCCCTCCAACTCTGAGACTGCTGCACACATCAGAAATCACATCAGCGGTCTCCACTTGGCTGAACGAAGTAGAAGAGCCAAGATTGAAGAAGAGTTGAAGCTGAAAAGAGTGGAAGACAAGGAAAGATCAACCACCAAAGGCACAGCCTTTCTACAGATGGTGGAAGGTCCTGAATTGGAACCAATAGTTCGATGGGAATATGACTATACTTCCCATCAACTAACTCTTTTCAGAGGGCCACAACAAAGGGTACACATAATCCAAGGTGACAGAGTAGAGGTTCTGTCCACCAAAGATTTGTACAAGATTCTCAGCATTACAGCAGGAAAGAATGAAGACACTGATAAACACCTGCTTTCCTTGGTGCTGAGAACTTTGAGAAGAAGAGGGAAGTGAAGTTTTGGTAGCATCAGCCTAGGGGGAGTTTGTTGGATCATGATAAGGCTGGTGCAACCAAATTCACTTCATAGTCACTTTTGGTACTACATCAAAGGGCTTTCGAAGTCAAGCAAGAGATCTTCCGAGAGTCTAAGGAACAACAGCTGAAAACAGCTTCCGAAGACAAAGTCTGATGAAGAGCTGAAGACAAAGTCTGAAAGCTTCCGAAGACAAAGTCTGATGAAAGAGCTGAAGACAAAGTCTGCTTCCGAAGACAAAGAAGATTCCAAGCTTCGGAAGAAGCAGTCTTCCGAAGTATAAGTACCCTCGGAAGAAGTTGTTCTTCCGAAGCACTTTATCCTTCGGAAGACATTGCTATGTCCAGCAGATAAAAGTATGGTCCCTGTCAGTCCGCTGCAGACCTCTGATACAGTATGGCATCTTCCTAAAGAGCCATATTGTTGACCATACTTTATTCTACTGTTCACCTTTTATGATAGTACATGTTACCAACTTTAGTTGGTGACAAGGTAAGTCAGGGACATGTCCTGACTACCAACTCTCAGGCAAATGTCTGAAAGACCTCACCTAGAGTCTTGTAGTATAGATGTAAGGTTAGAGGTGTCCAGCTGGAATCAAAGTATTCCCGCTGTAGGTAGTATTATATATATCTTCTCCCTGTAACTCTTTAGATAAGCGATTTGAGTCCAAGTGTCTTGTAATCCTTTGAGTTGAGAAGCAATATATAAAAGTACCTTGAAAATTACTTGCTGTGTTAATTTTCTTACTGCTTGTTACTTGTTATATTGTGATCAACTCTTCCTAAAGACTGCTTGCCGAGTGTTGATTCACAGTGAGTTGAGAGAAAAACCACCCGAAATTCGATACTGCAGTATATATCAACCATTGATCAAATAGATCAATGGTTTAGATTTAGTTTTCTTGGTTTTTTAGTAAATCATAGTTTTCTTAGGAACACTCCCCTATATATATATATATATATATATATATATATATTATATATAATATATATATATATTATATAATATATATATATATATACACACATATAAAATGAAACTTAAAGAAAACTAATATGCATCCACAACATCTTCGTTCTCAAACGAATTTATGTATAAGCTTATCAACAAATTTGCTATGATCTTTCTTCAATTATATTAAGATGTTCATGTTTCTTATGAATATAAACTATCTTACATTAATACATTATAATTCCACCGAAACACCACATTCGTTATTATTCAATGGACAATTTCATACTAAGAATTTGTTGATTCAATTTCTTTTTCTCTAGATGAGTAGCTGACGATTGACGATAATAGTTTGAAGGAAATTTTCGTGAACCGGTCAAACCCACCATTAATATCTCAAACACTAACATCCACGTGTCATCAATCTCACATATGCACGCCACGTGTCATCCCCCTCCTCCTTTCCCTCTCACCCTCACAAACCCCATTTTAAACAAAACCAACCCCCCCATCTCCAACAAAACCTTTACACAAATTCAACAAACCAACACCAATCATTTCAAGAAAATCTCTACACAATTTCAAGAAACCAACCAACCAACATCTTACTTTAAAAAAACAAAAACAAATGTCAGGTGGTGCCACCCCCAACCACCACCACCGACAACCACCACCACCACCGCATCTCCGCCGCGGCATCTCCTCCTTCCACCAGCTCAACGCCGTCGCCGTCGCCGTCGTCCTCTCCGCCTCCGGCATGGTCGCCATCGAGTCCTTCGCCTTGGTCATCTTCTCCTTCTTCTACATGTACTTCCTCTCCAAAGTGCCTTCCCCACACCACCCCGTACCACCCGGATCACCCCGATCACCACCGCCATTACCGCCTCTACTCCCTCGTCGGTACCGCATTCGGGCTCCTCCTCCCGGTGGCCTACATATTCGAAGGCATTCTTGAAGGTGACAACAAGGCATCAAAGCAGCCACACCCCACGTGTTCTTGCTCTCTAGCCAGGTGGTTCTTGAGGGTCGCGTGTTCGGATCGGTTTTCGCTGCCCATGAGGGTGCTGGTGCCCGTGTGTATAACTCTGCGAGGATTTTCTCGTTAATGGAGTGGGTGAGAAGTGAGGTTTCGAAGGTTGAACACGAGTTTCATGGGAGTAGTAGGAGGTTGCTCATGGGGAGAGTGTTGGCGGTTGCTAATATGGTGTATTGGAGCTTTAATCTGTTTGGGGTTTTGTTGCCGTTTTGTGTTCCTATTGCTTTTAAGAGATACTATTCTGATCACAAGAATGTTAAAGATTGATGGTTGATGATTGAAGATTGATTGATTGATGATGACAACGTTTGTTTTTGTTAAGATTTAAGATATATTATGGAGTATTGATTTAGGATGCATGTGTGTGTATACATAGTTATCGGTCTTGATGAACTATTCATGTTGTTTTAGATGGCTGATGTGTAGGGAATGTTTCCCAAATGTGCTTAGAAAACCATTTCTTGATAGATTTTTCTTTTTGCAACAATTGATTTTATTAACGACAGGAACAAGGGGAATTAGCAACAAGTTAAGACCCATACAAACAAACTTAGAGTACATTAAATCAATGAAAATCAATATAACATTATATGATTGGCACCATATCCTTTATATCACCTCTAAGTTGTACGCAGGAGAATGAATTCAAAATCTACTCCTCCATAACTTTAGACATCGGTGAACTCAATATTTGAGAGAGAAATTGTTGTTTATTATGTTTATAGGGTGGGGCTTTTGTCTATTTGTTCTTGATTTGAGACTTTTTTTCTTTTATCCCTTTTATTGTTAGTTAGAGTTTTGATATGATTGCAGAGGATAATGTAGTTAGTTGTTGAATTCGGGTTTCAGGACATCTTCAAGCACAACAGTGTAAGAATTTACAAAATCAAGGCTGTATGAGCGTAGTATATGCTTAGTCAACTCACGAATTGTTGGTGGTCGATAAGCTGTTTCATGTTTGATCTACTCCAATTAATTTATATGTATTATATGCATCTTTGGAATATTCAAATGGGGTTCTACCTGCTAATACATCAAATGGTGTCTGCATAAAAGATGACAGTTGTTCAACTAGAAATGTTACCTCAAGTGTTAGTTCTCATCCGTGCTAGCTGCCTTGATTTTTTCATTAAACAAGTTTTTCAGGTAAAGTAGTTCTTAATTGTTTATTTCATTTTAGGTTGCGATTTGGTCTTTTTTAGGTTCTAAAGCTGTAATTTAATGCGTTTCATGTTCTCCTGTTTCCCCCTGAAATTTTATATATAAAATATATCATCATTCCAAAAAATCAAAAATCTAAATCCGGATATCATAGTTTCTTTAGGTTTCTTGGAAACAATACTAAAATTTGAATGGAGAGGAAGCACCGGCCTCCTACAATTTAAATGGAGTTTATAGCTAGGCTTTTGAAGGTATTGCTTATGTTATGAGTTTGAGCTTGTATTTTGATTTCAATTAAGTTTTTTCAGCTTTTATCTGGTTGTGTTTTCTCATTTAGATTATTTGCTGTTACTGTTATTTACATAATCTGGGTTGATTTGTTTCTATTGTACTCAGATTGCTCTAGATAAACCATCTGGTCTACAAGCTTTTACCAGGGGAATTATTATTAACAAATCAAGTATTATGTCCTCCCCCATTTCAATTGTTTAATAGTTATTGATTTTCATTATTTCGGTTGCCTTTATACTAACAAGTTACATGAATTTCTCCAAATGGTGTTTATGTTTAGAATACAAAAAGAGAGAGTCATGACATTATGGCATAAAACCACCCGGCCACCAGACGGTATAAAACTAGTTAACATGATTCCTTTACGTAATTCACCGAATAATCAACTTAAATAGCTCACCATCATGCGCCAAAACCTACATAAAATAAACCGTCACATAAACTATAAATTAACATTCACGATCAAGTCTTCATAGATTCTTTTCGACGTTTCATTGACATCCATTCTGAATTCAACCTTTCATTCCTTCATTAATCTTACTTAATTCTTGCATCACATCTTAACATCTTGCAATCTTGATCATTGTATGTGTTTTTACGTCTTATTAGATACAAAACCATTAAAACTCTGGGTAAATTTGTGATCTTTAACGGTGTTTATAGATAAGTATGATCGGATTTGACATTGGGAACGGGAATTGTGTAATCGCCACTACAAAACGTGGGAGGTTGATGTACGTTGTTGAACGATGAGTCAAAGCGTGAGACACCTTCTGCTATGTCATTTCATGAAAAGCAACTATTTTAACATGCTTTTGCATTCATGAAACATCAAGTTGATGGCAATGTGGTGAGCCGCTAGGTTATTCCAAATAACAAAGTTGCTTGGAAATCTTCTAATAACCATCGCATCCAAACCATCTCACTGGCTATAGTAGCCGTGCCATAACAACCCGCATCTGCTAATGAACGAGACACAAGTGACTGCTTTGGGGTTTTCCATGAGACTGGGCACCACAAAACAGAAGAAGGTAACTAATTCGTAATCACCTAGTGCAAGCACAACACAACCAATTAGCATCATAACAAGCAATAAGATTTAAACCCCTTCTTTTGATAAGAAAATACCTTGTTTTGGAGTGTTTTTAAGATAGCAAAGAACTCGTGTGGTTCCTTCCACATGTTTTTGTTTAGGAATCCAGACAAACTGGCTCAAAATGTTAACCACATAGCAATATCCGATCTAGTAGTTTGAAGGTATAATAATCTCCCAACAAGACGTCTCTATTGGTGTGCCTTGTTGGAAAACTAATTGGATCGACCCGAAAATATATGCAAACATGTATAATTGAAATAACATTCTTGGACTGTTTCAGTATATTATTGAACTTGACACACCCTTACATAGACATCAATGACCCTTGTTTATACTAAACCAACTTGCAGACCAAGTTACCCTACTTAGATTTAAATTAGGAAACATAATCAAACTAAATTAAGCAACTAAAGCAGACTCAAACAATTAAATAAATAGCTTTACTAGTTAACCCTTCTAGGTATTGAATATGACAAGATTAGTCCAACATGCCTGATCCTTTTGACTTTCAACACATTGATCCAGTTTCAAATTTTGATAAATAGGGGAAGGACCCATATGATATCCAAGTAAACCATTATCTTCAAGTATGTCCATCATATATTTACTTTAGCTTAAAACCAAACCAATAAGAAGTTCTTACCACCTCGATTCTCAAAATGACTTTAGGACCAAGGTCTTTGATGCTAAATTTCTTGTTAAGATGGTCTTTTGTTTATTTAATATTGTTTACGTATTCTCTTATGATGATGACATCATCAATAGATCAACACTGGCATTGTGAGAATAGTCACTTTTAGATTTGTTTAAACTGGCATTGTGAGAATAGTCACTTTTAGATTTGTTTAAATTCTATTACAAGTAGGGAGGTAGTGAATTTTGATAGCTTTGTAAACCCATAAAGAGATTTTCTAAAGCAAGCAAGATTCTGGTTTCTTTCTTTTTGGATAATTCTTGTGAAATGTTTATATAAACATTACCCTTTAAGTCACCATGCAAGAACACATTGTTGACACGCAGCTAGCGACTTAACAAATTTCTTTTCACTACAACAGCAAGTAAGCTTCTCACAGTGGTAAGTCTTAAAATTGAAACAAATGTATCATGAAAATCTACTTTAGGTGAAAACCTTGGCCATAAGCGAGCTTTATGTCTATAAGATCACAAAATTCCAATATAAGCAACTAAAGGTTTAAAGAAAACAAATCAAGTTTAGAGGAACTAACATGACAAAAAGGAAAGATGTTAACCTAACCAACCCCCCAACTATAAAAAGAATGCGCAACCCCTCGTGCTCTTCCTTGATCAAAAATCTTTCCCAAAAGGGTAGAGAGGAAGTGATCAACGATAAGAGAGTGAATTTTAAGGAAACAAGCTCAAGTTGAGACATTGGTCGTATATTTCGATAGATCTAGGTTAGATTTTTGTTAATTATGTGATTTTGGAATCAAAGGATCAATAAAAAATAAGTTCTAGAAAATCCCTTTTTTACATATATTTATGTGTTTTAGGGCTTGTATGTACACTATGATGATTTACATAAAGTTATTAGAATTTGTTAGTAAAGTTGATATCATTAAGGGTTATATTGATAGAACAATATTTTCTTACATTTTCTTACAAAACGCAAAAACGATATATTAAAGCATACACTTGATTGTAGTATTTGTGATGAAGTTCTCGACCGTGGTATTCGATAGTAGTAGTTGGCCTAATATAGTTCTTGGTTTGTATAAAGTACTCGACATGTATAGTTCTTGGTCAACAATATAGTTCTCGGCTATCATTGTTTTTGGTTTAAAGTTCTTATTGATGGTGGTTTAATATACTAATCGACAATATAGAAGTAGTCATTCCTGCTATAGTTCTCATCCTGTTGTAAGTATTTGGCCTTCTTTATAGAACTAGGCTTGTTTAAAGTTCTCGATATGTTTAAGGTCTGGAATCATCCTTAGAACATGTGACTTCGAGATTGTTCATCCTTATGTGACCAAGGTTGTAGTTCACTTTAATGTAATTATTAGTCTATGCTCATATGAAAGTTAAGAACCTTAAAAAACATAATTGTTGTGGAAGGCCTATGTTAAAGTGCTAAGGTATGAATAGCTAAAGTATGAAAGAAAGAAAGATAAAATGATAAAGTTTAAAACTATTATAATAAAGTGATAGAGAAATATAAAGAAAGATCCCAATTATTAAAAAAAAAAATAAATGGGCCTAAAATGCTAAGTTCACATGTGAAAGTAAAGTGTACAAATCTTGCAAGCATGACAAGAGATTGCATTTGTTGCATTCTCATCTTGAGAAAAGATTTACCTTGTGCAATCTCACTTGAAAGGAGTCTTATCTTGTGTATTTCTTACTGAAAGTATCGATCAAATAAGATATAATATATGTATCCTATTCACCTTAGATAGTTAGGGTAAGCAAGTTTGTCAAACAACTTGAAATTAGTGGTTGGTGTTAAAAACAACTTGATTCGTTAAACTAAATTGATCAAACTATTGCCATTAACCTATTGAAATCTTTGATTAATTAAACTAGAGTACCAATTACTCGAACAAACAAGAAATAAATGTGGTTGTGATTATTGTTAGATCTAGGAATAATAGGTCTAGATCAATTTGTATAGGCTTAGAACTTTAATCAATTCTTGTAATAAATGATTGTAACTGATTATCAGTATATATATATATATATACATATATGCATTGAGTATATAGGTTAACCCATGTATATATGAGTTGCTTTTATGTATGATGACAGGCGCAAACATTATACTTGGATGATTTTGAAATCGGCCAAGTGAAAGAAACATCTACGGATGAACATTTGTGTTCTTCCGTACATATGTTCTTACAAGATCAAGATCCAAAGATTGTCTACGGATGAACATGATTATTATTGATGGAATCACCACTAGAAGATGAGGTGGACTCCTGCGGAAGAGCAGAAGTTTCTACGGAAGACAAGATCCTGTGGAAGAGCAAAAGTTCCTACGGAAGACAAAGTTCCTGCGGAAGACAAACACTTGGACGCAATATACAAGTGTTACAAGTCAACAAGTCAACGTCAATTTCAAATCCCAAGAGATCCGGTATTTCCTTAACTGACTCAAAGTGCCTATAAATATGAGTCCTAGGTTTCACATCTCGAGAACACAATTAAGCAATATTACGGCCGTCAACCATCACATCATTGTGCAACCCTAGCTGCCGTCACATCAATAACAACATTCATTCGATTGAAGAAATCAATGTTCATAGTATTTATAATTATTTTTTGTAATCATTACTCAATAATTAATGAAATACTTTTGAATCAATTATTGTGTTCGTATTTACCGTGACATCATGTTTGTGTTCTTCAATTAACAATTAACATAATTAAACAGCAATTAATGATTATTCCGTGATCATTAACTTGTTTTTGTTTTAATACTGATAATTCCTGAATTGAGATCCTTGGATTCACTGGTGGTATCAGAGCCAAGTGCTCATTGATTTAGATCAATTGATCTATCAGTATTAAAATTGTTTAATTGTCTTTTAAACAATTAATTCAGTGACTTATCATTCAGCAAACATTATCTCATTGCTTGATTGATTTAGATCTATATTCACACCAATTGAATACTAGATCTGAGTCTTTGATAGATTTGTCTTCGTTAACATTCAGAGTTAAATTCATAACATTTAATTTTTTAACAAAAAAAATTATGAGTACTTTTGGTGGATCATATCAACCACCACAGTTAGAAACAAAATCTGATTTTAAATCCTGGAAAATCAAGTTCAGGAATCATGTGAACTACACTGATTCTGACTTGTGGGAGTCCATCACTGAAGGTCCTTATATTCCACTCACTCTTGGGCCGGATTATAATGATAAGAATCAACCAATCAGCACAAAAGATCTGTCACCTGATGATGTCAAAAAGGTTAAAGTTGATATTAAAGCATATAGTTTGCTTAGTATGGCTTTGCCTTAAGAGATATTGATCAGGTGTGAGAATTACAAAACAACAAATTCCTTGTGGAAGATACTTCATACTCTTTGTAAAGGGAGTGATGAGATCAGAAGCATCAGGAAAGACACCTTAGATCACAATATGAAACCTTTCATCATATTGAGGGTGAATCAATTCCTCAACAACTCCACAGATTTATGCAACTTGTTACTGAGATGAATATCTTGAAGTTGAAGTATACTACTGAGGAACTAAACAAGAAGATGCTCCATACTTTGCCTGAAAGTTGGAAGCAGACTGTGTCCATGTTCAAGAACACCATAGATCTTAAGACAACTGGTCTAGACTCACTGGTTGCTAAAGTAGAGGCTCTTGAAATGGATGAACAATCAAGAAACAAGAGTGTGAGAACTCATGTCTCACCTTATCACTTCAAAGAAACAAAAAATGCTGGTAGTGCATTTATTTCAAATAATGATAGTGATAACTCTTGTGCTTTGAGTGATGATGAAGAGGAAGTCAGTTTCTATGCTTCTAAACCTTCAAATAAATCAACTCAAAGTAAAAATCAAAAGGATAAAGGAATACCTGCAGACAGAAGAGATACAACTACAACAACAGCAAAATCTTCATAACAAAACAATCAGTCAGAACCAATCACTGTGATATTGGATTCTGAAGAACAAAAAGTAGCATTTGCAGCTTTTAGTTCTAGTTTTCAAGCATACCTGGGAAGCTCTCTAACTTTAGCAAATATCTGCCAGCAAGACTTGGAAGAACTACATCATGATGTAGTGGAAGAGATGGATCTACAATGGCAGATGGCAATGATTGCTTACAGAGCTAAGCAATATCTCAGGAGAAACAAGAACATGGCTGCAGCAAGCAAAACATCAAAGATTGGTGTTGACAAGTCGAAGGTAAGATGCTTCAAGTGCAATCTCTATGGACATTTTTCTAGAGAATGCAATCAACAATCACCTCCGGAGATAAGACCACATCATCAGCATCAGCAACATCAGACTCAATCTCATCAACAATCAAAGTCTCAACGATCTCTACACAGACAACCTCAGCTGACTAATATCTCCCCACCAGCCACAAATGATTCAACAGGACCTAGTAACTCAAAGGAGTCGGGGCTGATTATACTTCAAGATGGAACTTGTGACTGGAGTATGTATGAAAAGGAAGTCTTAGAAGAGAATCAAGCTTTGATGGCTCACATGGAAAACAAAGTTCCTCCAATGGCCAGAGAGGTAAGAGAAAGATTGTGTTCATCACATGTGTTGAGGAAGTCGAACGGTATAAAGTTCATGCTCAACAGTTGGCTGACAAAGTAAAAGAAACTATGATTTTGAATGAATCACATGTAAGAGAACATAAATTATATCAAATCAAAATCAATTCTTTGCAAAAGGATTTAGAAAAATTTGTTTTTGAAAACTACAGCCTTAAAGACCAAGTTGAGCATCTGACCACATCTTTAACCAAATCCATGGCTGATCATGTATCAACTGAAGTGAAACTTTAGAAGTTTCAACTTTCATCTCAGCAATATGAGAAGCTGTTAAACTCTCATATTGAATCAAAGAATAAGTATGGGTTGGATTATAATGCTGTTGCACCCCTTATAAATGATAATTACACCACTCTACATGAAACAATGACAAACACATTGTCAAAACATTTTGTGCCTAGCACCAAGATTGACATAAAAACAAATCGAATAAATATTAACAATGAAGCTGAGGTAAGTGAAATGAGTCTTCTAATCAGAATTTTTAAAACACAATCACTCAGAATTTGATTATGATAAATGTGATGACTTGGATGATCCTGATGAACATGATGTTGATCAACTGAACATTGGTAAGAATGTTCATGTTGAAACTGGTCTTCCAAAAGTACTTGAAGAATCAAAGTTGCAATATCCTCCAAAGCAAAGAAACATGCTGAAGACTATTTGCAAGAGGATTGCTAAACTAAATGAAGGACTTCAAGAACTGAATCTTCACAAAAATTCATCATCAAAGGAAGTAGCTAACTGCGGATCAAGTAAGGAGGTACCTTTATGCCGTTCAGATAAAGGTAAGAAGAAACAAGCATCAATTAAACATAAGAAAAATTTTTCAGTTGAAGATCTGCGGAATGCAAAATCTGCTAAATCTGTAGAACAGCTGCGGAAGACTAAAGCCGAATCTACGGATGAGGTATCAAAAAAGACTGCCAACAAACATGCTAAGAAAATGTTGGATCTCAAGCAACAAAGGTCAGTTAAAGTTAAACAAGAATCAGTTGATGGTATTACTAGCAAAAGCAAGAAAAAATCAAATGATCCATTAGGAAAGGAGTTGAAGCCCCACAAGCTGAACAAGAAAAGAAGTCTGAATCTGAAGACAATTCAGAAGAAACATACTGTAAATGGTGTGATATGAAAAATCACAATACAGATGACTGCTATTTCAGCAGCTACTGTTCCATATGTAATATGAACAATCACATGACTTCTGATTGCTACTTCAATAAATATTGTGCAATTTGCAACAAAAATAATCATTCAACTCAGGAATGTTATTTTAACAAGAAGAACAAGACAAAGAGCACAAAGAAGTCAAATGCTGAAATGTCTGAATCAGATTCTCAATCATCTTAAAGTGACAAAGAATCAAAGTTCAAGAAAGACCAACAAAAATCAATGCAAAAATCTTCTGCTACGGATAAGTCTTTGAAGAAAAGAATATCAACTCAGTCTAAAACACCTCACAAAAAGGTGGATCTGTCAGAAAAGAAGACTGAAGTAAATGATGATTTCTTTGATAATTTTGAAAAAGGAACTCCTGTACCTCAATCAAAATTAAAAGATGATATAACTTTCAGAAATTCAGGATCAACCTCAAAATCAAAATATCAACCAAAGAAAGACAAGATGAAGATAGAATCAGACAAGAAAGAAGACATCCAAAAATCTGACTCGTCTTCAACAGAATCATCCTCACCACCATCAAATCACAAAGAATCAATTAATACTGAAACTTCAAGATTAATTCATGAAGGAGTAACTATTGTAGTCATATCTGGCAAACCCAAGACAATTAAGGCTTGGGTTGTCAATTCTAATTGATCTCTTATTTTGTGCAGGAACAATCATGGAGAGCTGACAACAAGTGGTATGTTGACAGTGGTTGTTCCAGACACATGACAAGAAACTGTTCTCTTCTCCATGACTTTAAACATAAACATGCATCATATGTGGCATTTGGTGGGGATAAGAAGGGATGTAAAATAGTTGGTGAAGGAATAGTAACAAATGGTGTGCTCACATTTGAATAAGTGAATTACTGTGAAAATTTGCAGTATAATTTACTTAGTGTGTCTCAAATTGGTGATCAAAACTATACAACATTATTTGATAACACTAATTGTTACATTCTTAAGCCAGGTTTTTCAGTTCCAGTAGAATGGATCCTTCTTAAAGCATCAAGAAAAGGAAACACATATGCTTTAAATATGAACAACACAATACTCACAAGCCATGAGACATGCCTGTTATCTAAGTCCTCAGAAGATGAATCACAGTTATGGCATAGAAGGCTTGTTCATTCCAACATGAAGAATATGAATAAATTGGTGAAAAATGATTTGGTCATTGGTCTACCAAAGAAAGAATTTCATTGTTTAAATCACTGTTCTTCATGTTATAAAGGAAAACAACATAGAGTGTCCCATAAATCCAAATTAATCAATACTAACACTACACCACTCAGATTGCTTCACATGGACCTTTTTGGTCCAACCAATGTGATGAGCATTGGAAAAAGGCAATATTGCTTAGTAATAGTGGATGATTTCACTAGATTCACCTGGGTCTTTTTCTTAAACAAAGGAGTGAAACATCTAAAACATTAATGGACTTTGTGATCAAGATTGAGAATCAACTTGATTTAAAAGTTAAAATTTTTAGGAGTGATAATGGGACTGAATTTGTTAATACTGATTTAGATTCTTTTTGCAGGAATAAAGGCATAGCAAGGCAATGAGTGCACCAAGAACTCCATAACAAAATGGAGTTGCTGAAAGAAGAAATAGATCTCTCATAGAAGCAGCCAGGATAATGCTAGCTGACTCTCAGTTGCCCATCACATTCTGGGCAAAAGCTGTGAATACAGTATGCAATGTTCAAAATAGGACTTTAATTGTCAAAGAATATAATAAAACTCCTTATGAGCTCTTATTCAAAAGGAAGCCTTTTATAGGATATCTTAGAGCTTTTGGGTGTCATGTATCTGTGTTAAATACTAAAGAACAATTAGGAAAATTTTCTAAAAAAGCCTATGATGGTTTCTTTGTTGGATATTCATCCACATCTAAATCATATAGGGTTTACATTCCAGAACATAACATTGTTGAAGAGACTCCTAATATTTCTTTTGATGAATCCATGTTTACAACAACTGTAAAATGATCATCTTGGTTATTTGATATAGATGCATTAACAGAGTCATTTAACACTGGATATTTAATCAATGCAGGTTCTACTGATACATGCTATCCATTTGTTCCCCTAAGTTTGAATGAAGTGCCATTATCAGCTGATCCTCCAAGGTCACAACCTTCAACTTTACTACAACAAGAATCAAATAATCTGACAAGTCAGCAGAATGAAGATACATCCGGAGAAGCAAATCCTTCATCCGTAGTCCATGCACATACATCCGCAGATTATCATCCATCATCCGTAGATGTAAATGATGCTTCAACCGATGCTCCTAGGGGTGGAGAGGATATTTTGAATCAACAAAACTTGTCAGCAGGTCAACAATCTCAATCCGTAGATGTTGCTGTAACTCCTACGGAAGAAGAAAATGCCTCCGTAGATGTTGTTGTTACTCCTACGGAAGAACAAAATGCCTCCGTAGAAATTCCTGCAGAAGAAAACCATAATGCAACTAAAGTTCAAGCTGATCCTGTTGAACATGAACCCTTTGACTACTTCATAGACTCAACATCACAGCTGAATCCATCTGATCCAATGGATTTTACAAACTTAGAATCAACCATTCCAGTTAATAGTATTTCAACAAGCAGAGTTCATAAGTGTCATCCATCAGATAATATCATAGGAGACCTAAACGGAAGAACTACCAGAAGCAAAGGGGGAGTGGCAAACATTTGCCTGTTCACCCCCGTTCCCGGGACGCTTACAGTTGGATCCTTATCGCTCTTTGAACATATAATTTCGTTTATCTTTTGTAAATGTTTTAGTGGAAGCATTCAAAAGAGACATCTCATTTCATCATAAAAGCTTTTGCAAAGTAATACATCGTTAATCAATTACAAAATAGTCATAAACAGTGACCTTTAGTAGTAAGAGGATTCCTTAGGTAATCCCGTTTATCCGAATCCTCTACAAACACCATTTTGTTTTAATAATACATGCAACATAATACATTGCAAAAATATTAACAAAGGAATGCCATCCCAAAAGAGCTGAGTAGCCGCCTCGTGCCATCCTCAGCAACACTACCTGTCAACTGGAAACACATAAAAAGTCAGCGTTGCTGAGTGAGTTCTAATTTTATAGTAAATCATACTTTTCTTTCCTTAAAACCGTTCTTACATACATGCGATCACACAACATACGTACACATAGATAATATTATTATTATCTTCATCATTCGTTCATTAGCTTTCGTTCGTGTACCGTTCATCGTTAGCATTCACATTCTTTCATACGTTCATTACATTCATTCGTACGTTTATTACTTTCGGTGACATGTACAATATCCCGAACATTGTACACGAGTGCTGGTGCTGGACCTGTGGTAATTAAATCACGAACATTGTGCACGAAGCTGATCCAGTCACCTAGGGCAAGTACATGCACCACTTATCTTTCCTCTTTCATTCTGGATCAATGCCATGCGCTATACCCCGAACATTGTGCATGAAGCTGATGCTAGACCTGTGGTAATTAAATCACGAACATTGTGCACGAAGCTGATCCAGTCACCTAGGGTAAGCGGTAAGGATCCCATACATATGGTCAATCACAAAGACTAAACCCCAGTGTGCATCCTTCGGGGTAGCTAACCCGCACACCGTTGAGCTAACACCTTCAATGTGTGTGCACCTCCATACATTTGCTTGCAAGCCTTTCTTACGTTCATTCGTTCATTAATGCATGCATTTATTCATTATATTCCACTTTCATTATCTTTCACTTTACGTTACATAATAATTCGTTCATTCATTATCATAACACGTAAAGTAATGGGAAAGATAAACATACATTATCATAAGGAACATACACATATCATTCACACATCATCATGCAAGGCATCATACATACATAACATACACCATGTATAACCATGCAGCATCATCATCATCATTATGCATAAACATCAAGCATATATCATTACATGCCCATCGTACCATTTATGACCCCAAAAGTCAACTTTCATAACCCTCGGGAATCTCCTAGGTCAAAGCCTACATCACTCATTTTCCTAAAAGTCAGAATTTATTCCAAGTGTTTATCCGCATTTCCTTTTTCTGTCTGTATTGGTTAATGCGGGTGAGCAAATGTCATCCGCATTTAGTTGACTGTCCACATTAGTTAAGGCGGCTGATTAAATGCCTTAGCCGCATTTCATTATCTGTCCGCATTAGTTAATGCGGCTGAGTAAATGCCTTAGCCGCATTTCATTATCTGTCCGCATTAGTTAATGCGGCTGAGTAAATGCCTTAGCCGTATTTTATTATCTGTCCGCATTAGTTAATGCGGCTGAGTAAATGCCTTAGCCACATTTCATTATCTGTCCGCATTAGTTAATGCGGCTGAGTAAATGCCTTAGCCGCATTTCATTATCTGTCCGCATTAGTTAATGTGGCTGAGTAAATGGACTTGCAACTTAACCTGTGCCATTTTTTAGATCTCAATCATTATCTTAACCCATCCTTAGCACAGATCTACCATTCTACACACTTAGAATAAACTTAAACATCATACACATCGTAGGAAAACACCTAAAAACATACGTCAACAATACCTAGTCGAACATCATGCTGAAAATTCATAGTTTGCCTTAAAAACCTTATGTTCATAATAGCCCCAAATGAATCATACACTTACACATACATACATGAATGGGGTTTTCACCCAAATACCCGAAAATAGTTTGTTGATGTGTTCCAGCCCCAAAATCATTCAAATACGTGTAAAATAGGGGTCTTAGAACTCACCTTTGCAGCTCTTGAGTATGGCTTCTCCCAAACTCGTTTGCAATTGAGTTCAACCGCCTAGAAACCCACTAAAAACACACACCCAAACACACTACACACATAAGCATACAACCGAGGCAAGATCAAGCATTAAGAACACGAGGCAACAGTTAAGAATTTCTTACCATGAATTCTTACCTCGAATTCGACTTCTTCTTGTTCTTCCTTCAAAAACCTGAATTCTGCTCTTTCTCTCTCTAGAATTGAATGAAATGAAATGTGCAGAAGATTATGGGCTGCCATATCTCCTTTATGCACCCACTTTTTATTTTCTTTGTCCTTTTGACACTTTTTACCCCTCAACTTGGGTAAAATATCTTTTCTTTCTTTTTTTCACTTTATTCTTTTTGTTAAATATAACAGGTGTTACAAAACCATAATGCAACTAAAGTTCAAGCTGATCTTGTTGAACATGAACCCTTTGACTACTTCATAGACTTAACATCACAGTTGAATCCATTTGATCCAATGGATTTCACAAACTTAGAATCAACCATTCCAGTTGATACTATTTCAACAAGCAGAGTTCATAAGTCTCATCCATCAGATAATATCATAGGAGACCTAAATGCAAGAACTACCAGAAGCAAAGGGGGAGTGGCAAACATTTGCCTGTTAACCTGCTTCTTATCTCAGATAGTTCCTGCAAACATTACTGCTGCTCTAAAAGACAATAGCTGGATTGAAGCTATGCAAGAAGATCTACAATAATTCAGAAAACAAAAGGTCTGGAATCTTGTAGACTTGCCTGAGGGTCAACATCCAATTAGAACAAGGTGGCTCTTCAAAAACAAGCTGGATGACAGAGGTATAATCGTGAGAAACAAAGCTAGACTGATTGCTCAAGGATATACTTAAGAAGAAGGAATAGACTATGATGAAGTCTTTGCTCGAGTTGCAAGAATTGAAGCAATCAGGGTCTTTCTAGCTTATGCTTCATTCAAGAAGTTCATTGTGTATCAAATGGATGTCAAGTGTGCTTTCCTTTATGTAAAAATTGATGAAGAAGTATATGTGGCTCAGCCCCCTGGATTTGAGGATCCTGACCATCCACATCGAGTCTATAAGCTAGACAAAGCGTTGTATGGACTTCATCAGGCACCAAGCAAGTGGTATGAAACTTTATCAACCTTCTTGCTGAAACATGGCTACAAAAAAGGGACTATTGATCAGACTCTCTTCCTCAAACAAGAACATCAAGATCTTTTGGTAGTTCAAATATATGTAGATGACATAGTATTTGGATCAACCAACAATAAACTTTGTCAAAGTTTTGAAGAGTTAATGAAATCTAAATTTCAGATGAGCTCAATGGGAGAATTGACCTTTTTCCTTGGCTTACAAGTTCATTAGAAAACAGATGGAATTTTCATCAATCAAGAAAAGTACATACATCAGATTTTAAAGAAGTACAATCTTGCTGATACATCTTCATGCAAGACACCTACCTCAACAATAGACAAGATTGAGCCTGACCCTGCTGGAAATCTGTAGATCAGAGATTGTATAGATCAATGATTAGATCCTTAATGTATTTAACTGCCAGTAGGCCTGACATAATGTTTGCTGTGTGTGTGTGTGTGTGCTAGGTATCAATCAGATCCAAAGGAGTCTCATCTAAATGTTGTAAAGAGAATATTCAGATATCTGAAAGGAAAACCAGCTCTAGGACTGTGGTATCCAAAAGATGGAGATTTCAGTCTTTACTCATATTCAGATAGTGATTTTGGAGGGTGCAACAACAACAAAAAATCCACAATTGGTGGATGTCAATTTTTAGGACCAAGACTTGTTTCATGGCAGTGCAAGAAGCAAACCAATGTGTCTGTATTCACAGCTGAAGCTGAGTACATAGCTGCTTCAGCTGGTTTCTCTCAAGTACTTTGGTTGCAAAACCAATTACTTGATTATGGTTACAATTTCCTTCAAACACCAATTCATATTGATAATTCAACTGCTATGTTTATAACTGCTAACCCAGTACAATATAGCAAAACAAAGCATATTAAGATCAGATATCATTTTTTGAGGGATTGCTCTGAAAAAGGGTTGATCAAGCTAATCAAAGTGGATACAACAAATCAGCTTGCTGATTTATTCACTAAAGCCTTTGATTCAGTTAGATTTAATTTTCTAATTGAGTCTTTGGGTATGATTAACTTAGATTAACCTTTCTTCAACAAAGAAAAGCATGTGACTGTCCTTGTATATAGAGTTTTCTTTAATTAATAAAAAAGATAAAAAATAAAAAAAAATTTATAGTTGGATTTCTGTGACTACTTTCTGCATGACATGTCTTTGGAAAATGATAGTACACTATGCCTTGGCTTACTTCATCAGTATAATTACCCTTCAAACTGATTCAAAACACTATGATATGTAAGTAGGTTCATCTTGAGTGGAAACTACACTTAGAGCATGCTAAACATAAAGAAATAGGCAACTGTCTGTGGGAACTCCATTTTGAGGATCAAGCAAGCAAGCTTCCTGTATCCTGTATCCAAGTTAGTGCTCAAGTTCCAATTCCTTCAAAGTTGATTTAACAGCTTTTTATTGATTTTCATGCATTACCTACTCCCCCTAAATTTGTGATTAATGTGAAACTGTTTCATTCATCAGAAATTTATGTTTGAGAGAAGCATGAAAGGCATTTGATTGTCCAAAAGAGAGGTAAACATTGAAGAGCACAAACTAAACAAATTTACAAACTATTCAAGCATGCATATGTATATAGGGATCATACTATAACACAAGGCTTCATCTGATTTTGATTTCTGATATAACACTGATTGCAAGTATACAAATCCACTTAAATTCATATATGAGTAATGTATCAACTAGGCATGCAGTTTATCATGTTTTGATGTTTGTTGATCAGTAGCTATCATGTGCTCCACATTCAATTCTCATTTGAGTTTGTCCTCTGTAGGTGAGTCAAATCATCACTTTTTCACACTTATTGACTATGTACATTAAGTTATAAGTTCTATCTTGAGACATACTTGTAGTCTCATTAATGCTTTTATGAGAAAGCTCTTTGACACAATATACAGTTGATCACAAAGGATTCTTTTGTGAGCTGAATATGATCCGCATAAAGTCACCAGGTCTTTACTTTCGTAAAACAAAGGTGCTATCATCCCAGGTCTTTGTTTACACAAAACAGAGGGATAATGAAGATCATACTCCTTGATCATATACCCAGGTCTTTGTTCACACAAAACAGAGGGAATATGATTTTGCAAAGATAGAAGATTATAAAGTGTTTTACATAGTGTGCTTGGGTGAGTGATTTGGTCACATCAGGATAAGACTTACTTGCTTGATCCTTAAAATGAGTTCCCATAGACAGTTTCCTATTTCTTTATGTTTAGCACTAACTTACTTACTTGCTTGAGCACTAACTTGGATGGAGGATACAGGAAGCTTGCTTGTTTGTACTCAATTGTCATACAAACAAAGTCAACAAGTTCCAACATCAATAAATGATTCTATTACTTGATAGATATCATGCATTTAAAGTTTCAATGAAACTTTAATTTCCGTAGAAGTTTCAGTAAAATTTCTGCATCCACAGAAGTAGCAGTGAAATTTATGCATCAGCAGAAGGAACAGTTAATTAATTGCATAATCGTAGAATTGGTAAACTATGACTGTGCAAGTAACATTGAGTATTAAGTAATGTTGCACTTGATTTTCAACTAAGGCATCCACAGATGTTATGGCATCCGCAGATGTTAAGGTACCGCAGATGTTATGCGGAAAGGGATAAATGGGAATTGGGCCCAACATATTTAATAAAAGAAATTAATGTGTCCGCTTAGAAATGAGGTTTTTAAATTTAAGAATTCATTAATCACTTTTCAGAGCACCTTTCACTTTTTGACCTAGAAAAGCGCACTCCCTTTTCCCTTTTCCACAAACATTTAAACCTCAAAACAAACACGTAATCTTGATTACGTATTACGGTTTTTAAGGTAAATCATGTCATAATAATCAATAATGAACTGTTTGGTTCATGATTATCGTTAAAACTGTTAGTATTCATGTCTGCACCATTGATACTAACATGCTTATCATTGTTCTTATGCACAGATGACAAATAGGTTTGCAAAAAACCACAATGTGTGCGCATTCCTAAATGCTGATGATCCTGCGTCAGAAGGATGTCGAGATATCATCAGATATCTTCGACGATCCAGGCTATTCTATGCCCTGACGGCAGAGCCTGTGATTCATCAAGCTCACATTGTCGATTTCTGGAATTCGGCACGACTAGAACAAGATGGAGATGATGAAGTGATTGTTGCTGAAATCCTGTCTGAGAGAATAAGGATCGATGAACAAACAATCAGAAGATCACTTGAGTTGGGCGAACGAGAGGTGCGTCACCCAGATGTATTCGAAAACAAATACATAGAAAAGGTTTTTCATCTGATAGGCTATGATGGAGATTTTGATAAAGGAGAAATCAAGAAGGGAAGACTGTGCAAGCCTTACCGATTCCTATGCCATACTTATCTCAAGTGCATATCTAACTGAAAGTCTGGATTAGATAGATTTTCTAGGCACATATCTTCAGGCATCATTGGGATTTTTGAGGGAAGAACTTACAACTACTCCAAATACATCCTCAACTGTCTATGCGACCAAGTGAAAGTGCAAAGGTCCAACAAGATGTATATGTTCCCAAGGTTTCTGCAACTGATTATCAATGCTGAGCTTCCAAGGATTGCAAGGGAAGGAGAGGTGTTTGTACAAGCATACTTGGGAAGATCTGTACTGAATAAGATTAGTGGAAAATACCAAGGTGAAGACATGCCTATGTTTGCTCATGTGGTGCATGCTGATGCCGATATTCCACAAGAACTGGTATGGGTAGATCCTGAAGAAGAAACATCTGCTGAATCTGATCAAGCCTCACACTCACCGAACCAAACATCCTCTCATCAACATCAATCACCAGTTAGCATAAGCAGTGACCCTATCTCATCCATTCAACATGTGTCACCACAACATCCGTCCTCCTCCACTCAAAACACCCAGCCTATCTTACTTGAACAACACAAATCCCCATCAGTTTCTCTCCCAGCCTCACAAAACACACAACCATTCTCACCCTTCCAAACCATATCCCCTATTCATCCACTCCCACCAACACCTAAACTTACATCCCCGGAAAGTGCTAACACTGAGCCGTTCACATAACTGAGTCTCAAAACTCTATTCACACAAGAGACACTAAGTTGATGTCTCAAGCAAGTACTATTCCTGTTTCAGTGACAAATTCTGAGAACCAAGTGCTGTCTGATCACACAGCTCCAGTGTCTCCAATTACAGATCAGCAACACATGGATCAGCAACAACTTAAACACCATGAAGAAGAAGTAAGTGAACACTGCTCCGGTACAGCTGATGTAGCTACTACTAAAGAAAACAAGATCGAGTCTGATGCTGAAAAACAAGAAAAAGAGAATGAATTGGATGTGATTGCTTACGATGAAGATGACCTAAGTGATAAAGACATCCCTGTAAGCAAGAGTTATTTGGTTGCTGAGTACAATAAATTGGTACTTAAATCAAATAAAAGAAAGCAAAGAATTCAGAAGCTAAAAGGGGTGATCAAATAAAAGGATGAAGAACTGATGAAACAACAAGCTAGACTAAAAAGACTCAAAGAAGATGCTCAAAGCAATAATGAAGTAATCGATGCATTGCTTCATCATGAAACAGAATTGATTGAATCTATAAAATTTGAGAAAAATGAGAAGGAAAAAATGGCTCTGAAGGTTGATCAAATCACAGATTCTCTATCTACAAAATCTGAGCTGATCAAGTTGAAAGATGAAGAAACTGAACGACTAAAGATGAAGATATGTGCATTGGAATCAAAGGATGCCCCAGCTGTCAAACAATCAAAACAATCTTCTGAGGTTTCAAAGGACTTAATCCTGTATTCACGGAAGAGAAAGTACCTGGGTGCTACTGAAAAGAAGGTAATCACTATAGAAGATTCCCCCAAAAGGCAAAAGCCCACATCTCCTGAGCATACTCCTTCAGTAGATGTATCTACGGTAAAGTTGACTTCCAGTAATGAGGGAGACAGTGATGAAGAGTGGAATGAGCTAACCAAGATGGACTCACCAACTGTCCCTAAAGACTCAAAGGATGATGATCTTCTATAAACTAAAGACATTATGGAAGAGAGGCCTGAGTCAACCATATTTATGATACTCATAAACAATGGTTTCCCTTATGACATGGTTGAAAGGCTAAACATGACAGAGATGAAGAATCTGCTGAAAGAGTTCGAGCTTGCAAGATTCATGATTCCAAACTGTGACTATGAAGCATTCAGCACCTTTCAATCAATTCAAAAGACAAAGAAAGAGTTGGGCCATTGTGACACAGCTAAGCTAAGCAAATACAACATGACATGCTGGTTACAAGGTCACAACTACAAACCACATGAGTTAAAGGGAAGGTCAGTTGGAGAGCTTAGAAGAATGATGGAGCATGTAATGAAGGTTGAGCTTGATACAGGAGTCAGATTCAGAACTGAAGCTCCTAATCCTGCTGTTGAGCATCATAACCAAACATCTGCTGAACCAGCTGTGGTGGAAAGCAAAGATCAACACAAATCAAAGGATAAACTGATTAGAGAGCCCAGAGAAGTAATTCCAGGGAAAGTGTGGCCTATTGGAACTACTGTGAGAGAAATAACTGAACAAAAGTCCACCTTGATACAACTAATAGACCACCTCACAACTCCTAGCTCTATTGAAGAAAACAGGATTATGGCCTGGAAATATGATCCAGAGTGGGATTATGCAGTTATTAAAAGAACATCAGGAAGAGTTGAATACTTCCATGATGTATTGTCAGTGTTGTGCTTGCCTGAGAGTGATCTGAAAAACCTACAAAGCCTCGTCATTACAAATTACCTAATACACCCAAGAGGAAGAGACTTCTCAACAATTGTGGGTAAGATGAAGACAAAATTCAAAGATAATATGCTAGCTGAGGCTAAGAGAGAGGATGATGAGCACAGAAGGAGAATTAAAGGGGTCAAAAGATACAAGTCCAATGCCTCAGAATCAGTAGATGATGAATTTTTGAAGAGGGTTGGATACAATAACAGGAAATCAGCAGCAATCAAGTGAATTGAAGGAACTCAATACACATTCCCAATAACTGAATGGGGTTATGTTGAGAAAACAAAAGAGCTTGTGCTGCTGAGAAATGCAGAAAATAAAAGGGCTGATCGGATTAGGATTTTTGATCCTGTGGAAATCAAGCTACTTCATCCCAGCTACACCTCTTACCTGCATGACAAATTCTTTCCAAGTTGGATGATGAAAAAGCACAGCATGATCTGTTCCTGCATGTCCATGTCATTCAAGTAGTTGATAAGCTACATGCCAAAGCATACAAAAGAAGAAGACACAATGCTGGACTGCTGAAGTGAACATCTTTTGATGAAGTAACAAAACTCAGAATCTCAGAGCAAGATGAGCTAGAAGTGGTGAATAACAACAAAGTGTTAGACTCACTCACTACAGAGGAAGATGTTCTGGGACTGAGCTATGAAACTTTGAAGAAGATCAGCAAGATGAAGATCAATTACAAATATGATGATCAGAAGTCTGTTGTATCTTACTTTCACAACAAAATAATTGCCAGAGTCAAGGAGCTTTCAGTTTTGAAGGAATCATTCAAGGATCTAAGCCTAAGGGGGAGTATTGTTAGATCTAGGAATAATAGGTCTAGATCAATTTGTATAGGCTTAGAACTTTAATCAATTCTTGTAATAAATGATTATAACTGATTATCAGTATATATATATATATATATATGCATTGAGTATATAGGTTAACCCATGTATATATGTATTGCTTTTTATGTATGATGACAGGCGCAAACATTATACTCGGATGATTTTTGAAATCGGCCAAGTGTAAGAAACATCTATGGATGAACATTTGTGTTCTTCCGTAGATATGTTTCTTACAAGATCAAGCATCCAAAGATTGTCTATGGATGAACATGATTATTTACTGATGGAATCACCACTAAAAGATGAAGTGGACTCCTGCGGAAGAGCAGAAGTTCCTACGGAAGACAAGATTCCTGCGGAAGAGCAAAAGTTCCTACGGAAGACAAAGTTCCTGCGAAACACAAACACTTGGACGCAATATACAAGTGTTACAAGTCACAAGTCAACGTCAATTTCGAATCCCAAGAGATTCGGTGTTTCCTTAACTAACTCAAAGTGACTATAAATATGAGTCCTAGGTTTTACATCTCGAGAACACAATTAAGCAATATTACGGCTGTCAACCATCATATCATTGTGCAACCCTAGCTGCCGTCACATCAACAACAACATTCATTCGATTGAAGAAATCAATGTTCATAGTATTTATAATTATTCTTTTGTAATCATTACTCAATAATTAATGAAATACTTTTGAATCAATTATTGTGTTCGTATTTACTGTGACATCGTGTTTGTGTTCTTCAATTAACAATTAACACAATTAAACAACAATTAATGATCATTTCGCGATCATTAACTTGTTTTTGTTTTAATACTGATAATTCCTGAATTGAGATCCTTGGATTCACAATTATTATTGGTGGAATGGACCAAATTCGGGTTTCAAGTAGATGAAATGATTATGCACTTAAGGATTTCTAAGTTAAAAGTCATATAAATATGATTTATTTGTTGTTATTATTAAAATGTGTTTACCAACTAAATAACATGTTGTCAAATTATATATCGGAACTAACTAATGTCGAATCTCGTTATGTCATTAACAAACACCTATAAAAATAATGTCATGATTAACCATTAAATGATTAATAATTTAGAAACTAATAATTTGATGAACGATTTTTATAAAACAAATATCAGAATCGTTCCAATTAATGAGAAAGATACACCCAAACTATTAAGAATCCAAAAACACTCAATGTTTAAGTCTAACAAGATAAAACCCTACGTAGGTACAAATTATTGGCTTACCATCCCCACAAAGATGATCACACGTGGTTTAGCCTTGCATCTTTGCGTATATGACAATAAATTTGGATTGGAACATAATGATTTGAGATGTAATGGTGTTAGGAGAGGGAAGAATACTGGAATATTCTCTCTAAGTTTGCGTTTACTAGTGATAATGAGAGTTAGGTTTTTAAAAAAATAACAATATCTCTTAAATATGGTCAAAATCCAAATATAATCATCAAATTCACCTACCCCATGTTAACTACGTCCTTAAGGTCGTAAGCTTACATCCTCCTTATGATGAATGAGCTTTTCCAATGCCTTACATCCTAAAAACAACCTTTTTGCATGCACAACGTAGCTTACTACCATAGGATGTAAGCTAACTTCCCCAGCATATTTTACATCATTCTTTAACTTTCTTCCTCTTTTTTCATGTTATCCAATCTTTGTTTAACCCTCGAATAACATCATTTAAGTTTCCCACACCTATAATTCAAACATAGTAAAAAGTGATTTCATTTGATATGAGAATTAAGTTAGAAACATTAATTTAAACACTTAAAACACGTATTAAACATGAGCGCATCACTCACCCTAACACGAGTTGTGTCTTGTACACACTCATCTGATAGGAGTCTTGTCTCGTGCATTTCTCATCATGATATGAGTTAAAGATTAAGAATAAAGCTAAAGTGAAAGTCCAAACTAAACTAATAGTTAATGATAAAGTAAATGTTAAAGAACAAAAAGAGAAAGATTGATACACTAAAGTAGTATGAAAAGATTAAAACTAGAACTCTCTCAACAACTCTAGCTTTTATATGCATATTAATTGACATGTAGGAAGATGATAAAATAATGAAGGAAAGCTTGGCTTTATTGATGGAGTACCTGGCCATATTATGATTGGTGTTACGATGAAATTAGTAATTTGATATGGTTTGAATGTAAAAATGATAGACTATGAATGTTGCACGTCATTTAATTTTCGCTGGTATGATTTATTAGTTGTTTAAAGTCAAATTATGCATTAATGATATTCAAACATAAATGTGAGGTTGTCTGGAAACAAAACCTTACAATGTCATTTAGTCACTCCTTTTGTTTATATTTTATTTTATAAATCCATGTTAAGTCAGTGACATGCTTTCCTTTTAGTAAATCCACTGTATTGAAAATCAAACCATTACTAGAAAAAGCAAGGTGAAGAGGTTTATTTCCGCCCCCTAAAACCATCGCACAGCTAACTAGTCGGTTATAAATTGAACCGGGTCCAACCAGAAATCAAAATAGCAACTTAAACTGTACTTAAGACATCTAAGGAATTGGTATAATTTATAGAGGTGCGATTGCTTACATTTTAGTCCCGGGGAGCGAGTTCAGTTTTGCTTTTGTAACTTTAAGTTGTGTTCAACAACACCTATTTTAATTATTTTAAATTGTTTTCAGGTTGAAACACATGCTGTCGTTAAAAACTACACTTTTAAGATGTTTAGTTGCGTAAATGTTTTACAATTAAAACCACTGGTATTTGTAAAGTGGATGTGTGAAAATTTATATGAAAGTCATATGTCCTGTAGGTGATATAGTTCATGTCAGCATGTGTGTTGAATGGGTTTTATGAAAAAAGGCCAACGGTTAAAGTTTTTTGGTGGTTAATATAGGGTTGAGTAGATGAATTTGCTACTATTTGTTAGATCCATAATCAAGAACAAGATGAATAATTGTAAATACAAATACAGGGTTTCATTTATAACTTGCATGTACAAAATGAATATGTCAATAATAATTCACTAGAACTAGTTAAGCACATTGAAAATTTTGGCCAAAACTTTCAACCACCAATATTTTCTCCATAAAATTTCTCCCCGAAGTTTTTCTCTAACTTGCATCCAGAAGTCTTATTTATTTTGGTAGGCAATAGCCTACAATTTCAAGTCCAAGAATCAGTAACACACAAAATTATAAGTAAACTCACTTTTATTATATTAAGAAAAATAACTCAAAACCACAATACAATAACTCTCTTAATACCTAAACCCTTGAACTTGGTTTGGTATTTATAAGAGATCAATCATAAACCTACTATAAGTCTTAATCAGATTACAATTCATAATAATCTAATATATATCTTATCTTGAGATTTTAAATAAAATACATCCCTAATCCTACTTTGGATGCCATTTACTTAGGTAATCATGTTGGATCAGATCCCGACTTGGATCCTAACCACGGTATTAAACCAACATTTACCCTCCTAATTCCAATTTGGATCTAGGGAGGTCTTTAATCCCGATTTTTATCCTCACCTCTTTAAACTTTATCTAGGCCAACGGTTTTGTTAGTATATCCTTCCATTGCTCATCTCCGGATATATATACTCAACTTCAATTTATTTTTTTTCAAGACACTCCCCAAATGAAGTGATACTTTGTATGTATATGCATACTTCTCTTGTGAAACATGAGATTCTTTGTCATGCAATAGCTGATTTATTGTCTACTTGGATTGCCACATTTCTTCTTTCCACCATGTTACTTCCATAAGTAAATCCTTAAGCCAAATCACTTGGCACAAAGTCATGGTGGCAACCATAAATTCAGCCTCGCAAGAAGATAATGCCACCATAGCTTGGTTTTATGAATACCGAGTAATGGATGATTAACCATAATAAAAGATGTGACTGTAGGAATCTTTCCATTATCTTCATCTACATTGTGACTACTATCAGTATAGCCAATGGTCTTTGTTGGACCTCTTCCACTGTTAGGACCGTGTACGTACGGAGTACTAACTGATTCAATGTGTAACCTAATCAAATAGTACGGAATCCTATTTGATTGGCGATCCAATCAGTGAGATCGAAACACGAATTAATCTAACGATAGACCAACGTTAAGAATTGATTAGAAAATGATTCGGAACGAACTATGAACTTAGATGGACGTGATAAAACTCTCTGGACGGCTAGGGTATGAAAGAATTTGAAATGCTATGTTTTTCCATGAATTATGTGGTATTTATAGGTTTCAGTATACAGTCATACGACTAAGCCATTAGCATGGTTCAGTCGTACGACTGAGCCATATGATTTGTTTATGCGCACGATTGAACCATACACTTGGTCCAATCGTGCGACTGCGCCAGTCTCATGACTCAGTCGTGCGACTGACCCAATCACTTAGTTCAGTCGTGCGACTGGTCCATAAACATGATTTATTAGCATGAATGACTATAAGACTAAGTCAAACACATCCCTGAATCATAATTAACTCAAAACTATGACTGACTACTACAAACCCATATATAACATTCATTTAAGCGTGTATTCATAAACACTATAAGAACACTACACATTCAATAGTAAATAGACATTCAAACACATATCATTTCATTACAAAACTATTGTATTACACATATGTAAGAATGAAAGACATAAACATTAACGTACAATGAACTAGGGACATCATGTATCAACAAACTCCCCCTTGGTCCTAGTTCTCTCTAATGTCTAACATTCTTCACACATTCAGCAAACTTCTTCAGTTTTTTTCTTTTGTGACCCCAACATGTATTTCGAACGCGAAGCACAATCTGATGACATGCTGGAATTGAAGAGCTTGCACTATGTCCAGAGTGTCATAGAACAGTGGCCATTTGTATATGTTGGTCCATTTGATCGGTTTTCAGTGCAGAAGAATGCTTGAATCGTTCAATACCAAACACACACAACAAACACTAAGAGAAGGATGATCAAAATAATACTAGAAAGCTTTGAAACATGGTTTTAATGATGAACAACAGTAAATGAATTGAAATAAGCTCAATGTATTCAGAAAGAACAAGCTTACAATATCATCTTGCAACAATAATACACGATTAGGGTTTCTTGCAAGGATGCCAACAATTAGACAAAAGAAATCTATATATAGCTGTCATAGTTTCGCATATAGTTTCGCTGTGGGCGAAACTATATAGGCGAAACTATAATTTCGTTGCCTCCTGCCTGAGCTGAACAGATTCGCCTGGCGAAACTGTCAGTTTCGCCAGGCCGAAACTATAATTTGGCAAGACAACTATATATAGACTTGAACTAAACAAACATATAAAGGAAACTAACATCGATCCTATTACAACGAAAGATAAACAAATACTAATCTAATGATGAGTCCAACCTATCTTGATCTTCAATACCCCCCCTAGGTTGGATCTCACCCATTCTTCTTGTCTTGATGTCTTCATTCATCTCCAGCCTTCCCTGTACCTGCACCTGATGTAGATGGATCAGCTCCTGCAACTTTACTTTGATGAGCCTCAGCACTTGATTTTCTTTGGTTGCCTCCTGCCTCATTAGCTCCATCAGGATGAGCACTTGCTTGTGCGAATTGTTTTGTTAAATCCTGAATGTCCATGTGTAGATCATCTTCAGCTCTAACTTTCTCTGCCAGCGCTTTCACTTCAGCTCTCACGCCTCTAACTTTGTTCACTACAATCATGAACAGACTAGCTTCCTTTCTCGTTTCTTCTCCCGCCCCTGCCTTAATGTGGTTCTCACACAGAACCAGTAGATCGTCATCAGCAAATCCAAAAAACTCCATTGGGTCAAAGATTCGATATTCAATTCCACCCTTGACTCTGATAACAGCCTCCCCCGTCTGATTGTCATAAAACCACTTCTCAAACTCTTTCAGACGAGAGGGGGATGGATCTGCCAATCTTACCCTTTGAACCGTCTTTGGCGGCTTTACGCTCAACACAATCCTTCCCTTCCCAGTGACCCAGTCTTTATCTTTCTTTGATCTCTTTCTTTCTGCTTTCATAAACCCGAAAGCCTCAAAGTTATCGTTGAGCCCATTCTGGATTTCTTTTTCCAGGAATCTGGCTCGCTCACTCAAGTGTGCTCCAAGTAAAGGCAAAGATGCCAACCTTCTCAAATCCCATTTTGGCAAAGTCTTGAATGCCTTCCTCTTGTGAAGATAAGTGATTCCACCCCCTCTCCTTTTTATCATGAACATTTTCAGGTCGGGGTTGTACTTCCAGCTCACTATCTTCTTATCAGCCTCTTCCTTCTTCAAACTCTCCATATTCTGAAACAGTGGGGTTAACTCTTCGGGTTCCTTCTCCCTTACAAACCAATCATTTTTCTCCATCTCAAAAATATCATTTTCATCTTCACCCTTCTGAATCACATATGTCAGAGGCCTTTCATCCACCTCATAGAACTCAGGCTCTGAGTCGTAATCTACCAACTGCTCCTCATCAACTTCCTCGTCCACCAAACCCTTCTCAATGGGTTGTTTTTCCATTTGTTCTTCGCCGGTAAAATCTCCAAGGTTTATTCCCAAATCCACAAAATCAGCATCAAACACATCATCTTCAGTTTGTAAATTCTCCATCTTAGGTTCTCCAGTTCCTTTACCAGACCCTCCAGCTTCTGCTGTTGCTGCCCCCGAGGTGCCCTCTCCTGCCTTCGAAGAAGTACCCACATTCAGGAACGGGTACTTAGATGTGTCAGTCAAGTCATCTAACTCATATTGAGTTAGCTGATTAGGCAGGCCGGCGACAGCTTTCAACTCATTTACTTCCTTCAATAACCTTTTGATCAAATTATTTTGATCAACCAACATTTTCTTGATACCATCTAGCAATTCATCCTTTTGTCTCTCCCTCATCTCCTGATTCGTCAGCTTAGTTTTTATCATACTTAGTTCGTTAGAGAGAGAGGTGTTGAGATTTCTGATCACATCCTCGTCTAAACTGGTTTGTCTCTCAGATTGTGGGCGCTCAGAGAATGTCTGATGTTTTTGTTTTGTCCTCCTCTCTTGCTCCCCAGTATCAACCGTCCTTTTGGACCTTTTTCTTTCTCCATTTTTGCTTTGGCTGCCATCTCTGCCACTTCTTTCTCAAAGACGTAATCCTTCTCCTTGGCATATCTCTTTCTTTTCTTTACTGCCTCTGACTCAGTTGGTCTAACTTCCTCTGATCGTTTCGCTTCAGACCTGATCACCTTCCTGATATAATCCCATCGATCAGGAGTATACATGTTTTCCCATAGGTGAGTGATCCGACCACTGAAGTCGTGCCTGATAGCACAGCAGTCGGCAAAAATTCTGGTATTCATTGACACTAGATGCTTGACCTCTCCATGCCTCGGAATGTTGGGAACTTGATCGTCGACGATCATCTGAAGAAATCGGGGATAGAGCAGCCATTTGTCCTTCTTCAGGGCCATTACGTTTTCGGCCATGCAACTAAATATGAGATTAGAAATGTTAGCCTTCTCTCCTCGGCAACATATAACCATTGCTTTTGCCCAGTCTAAATTTAACCCATCTGATCCACCTTTTCGGTGATCTAAGCACATTATGAAGACATGGGCAATGTATCTCCACTCCTTGGACAGAAATGATTTCTTGATTTCCTTTCTAGTCCCAAAAGGAGGACCTTCATATCCCATAGTCAAGAAGGCATCAAACACCTCCTGATCAGACAGATCAATATCACCTCCTGTGTCTTCTTCTAATCTCAGCACCCGGGATATAACTTCTTCTGTGATGGTCACTTGATGGTCCAGAACCTTGGCTATAATACTCTCCGAGTCTCCCCTTGTGTTGTACTCAGCGGTTCGCCAAAAATCTCGAATGTGTAAGTCATAAATAGTCGGAGAATGAGATATGGCGTATGCTATAGGAGATCTCTGTAGCCATCTAATACAATCTCTGAATCCTGCTGCTTTAGGATGTGAGTCGTCTAGAATAGCAGTGATATTGTTTCGAACATCAAACTTGAGATTTGCCATTTATGTCTGACAAACAAACACACCAGGTTAGAAATGATATTATAATTCGAGTATTCACAAACATAATGTAAATGAACAAATTGTAATAAAAGTGAAAAAGCAGATATATACATGTATAATTAAAATGAGTTTACAGATTAATTAGTATATACATATATGTATATATATATATATAATATATATATATATATATATATATATATATATATATATATATATATATTTGTGTAGTTTCGCAAAGACGAAACTATAGTTTCGCAAAAGCGAGTTTATAGTTTCGCTGAATTTATTTTAAAACAGACCAAAAACAAGCACATTTTCGACAGACAAAACATATAGTTTCGGCAAGACATGATAATGGATTCAACTGGGCGAAACTGATTTTTGTTGACGAAACTGTCAGGTTCGCTCGGGCAGCATAACCATACAGTTTCGCTGTATTTAATGAACTTTCGTTCAGTTTCGCTGGAGGATAAGGTAGTTTCGCAGAAAGAACTGCGAGACTACCCAAACGACACACTTCAATCCAGACAAATGTGAGACGGATTAGTCTATGAAAACTCATGTTCGGAGTTCGAAACTCACATAAGAAGTTCAAAATCAGGTGACAATGCAATAAAACTAGACAACAACTGAGATTTTGGTCAAGATTCTCGAAAACCCTAACAGGACACAGTTTCGACGAAAATGGCTAATTTTTTTGAAAGTGAGAAGCTTGATTCGAAACTATGGTTATGTACATAGTAGTTTCGCAGAGAACTGAAAATATAATTTCGGCAAAGCGAATCTATACTTTCTGCAATACGAGAATGTAGTTTCGACTCGGATAAACTATAGATGCGGCACAACAAACTTATAGTCTCTGCAGTACGAAACTATAGTTTCGGCAAGGCGAAATTATAGTTTCTGCAAGCGAAACTATACTTTCGCTAAGTGAAACTGTAGTTTCGCAGAGTCTTCACTTAAAATAAAACAAAATAGAATAAAATAAAATAAAAAGAATTAAAATAAAGAATATAGTATCATGTTTTTCTCGAAGTGTTTTAAGAGGATCATGACTTAGCGGGATTGCTGATATGTTTGTCCGCTTAAACCCATTCCCATCTCTTTTCGACTCATGATCTGTAGCTGTTTATCATGTTCTGAATTGTCTTAGAAACTCAGCAACTTGGTCCCCACTGATATTTGATAAAGAACTAGTCTCGTCATCAAGGTTTATTGAGCATAATCATTGATATTGCCTGATCATTATACTGATGTACAATCACACTGACTGGCATATAAACAGATGGGACTCTATAATGTATAGATGTAGACACACATATATGTGAGATCCAGACTCAACCTATAACTAATTGATGAGAGCTTCAGGTCAATGTTTTCACATAGCAGAGAAGATCATCTAGGCGTGTTGATGAGAGCTTCAGGTCAATGCTTTCGCATAGCAGAGAAGATCATCACTCCAGGTCAATGCTTTCGCATAGCAGAGGAGATAAACACACATCTTTTCTTATGTAACGTATGAATGTGTATGCAAGAGTGGACTATTTGAGATTATATAATGTTTGTCTTAGAGGGCGTTATCACCGAGTCACCATCCCAGTGGGAAACGCCATAAGATTCACATCGATAATCTGTATATACAATAATGGGCTATTTGAGATTATTTAACGTTTGACTTAGAGGGCGTTATCACCGAGTCGCCATCCCAGTGAGAAACACCATAAGTCTCACATCGATAACCTTTGACATCAAGTAGCAGCTCTCAACCAAGTTGTATACAAGACTTGTATCTTTGTGCAAACCAAAATATCATGGGGATAATCCTTATTACTAAGTTATGATCTTTAGGTTTGCTGCATGATGACGTGTCTACTTTGTTTTTCGGGATGAGTCTATCATGCATATCCCAACATAAGATGTCCCCTTGTTCTAACTTCATTTTCTTGAACTTCCTGAGAGAATGAAAATTAAGACTTATTATCAGTATGAATTTCCCACGAAATTTTTATTCAATAGCCTACTAAAGGAAAAATTTCTTAAGAATCAAAGTAAAAGAAAAATAAGAATAAAAGATAAAGATCTATGTGACACAAGTTAGATAACAATCAAGACTTAAAGAAAATGTGTACATATGTACAGGTGAAACAAGTGTTTTGCTCAGAAAAGTTAGTCAGAATGATATTAATCCTAGCATAGAAATCAATTCATAAAAACGTGGTTTATCAAATGTTTTTGTGAAAAGATCTGCTTTTTGATGTTTTGTATCAATAGGAATGATATCAATGAAACCCTTTTCTTGAGCATCACGGATGGCATGAATCCGTGTCTCAATGTGCTTGGTCCGAGAATGATGAATTGGATTCTTGGCAATTCCAATGGCCGCTTCGTTATCACAAAACAAAGGCGTATGAAGAAAATTGATCCCATAGTCCATCATTTGATGCTGAATCCATAACACTTGAGAACAGCAGCTTGAGGCTGCAATATATTAAGCTTCTCCTGTTGAGAGAGAAACTGTAGTCTGTTTCTTGCTTTGCCAAGAAACAAGGCAGTTTCCCAAATACTGACAACCTCCAGTAACAGACTTTCTGTTTAATTTGCAGCCGTTGGAATCACTGTCAGAATAAGCGTGCAGATCAAAATTCCCACCATAAGGATACCAAAGTCCTAAACGAGAAGATCCCTTTAGATAACGAAAAATTCGTTTGACTGCCTTGGCATGAGATTCTTTAGGAGCTGATTGGTATCGAGCACAATATCCAACAGCAAAGGTGATGTCAGGACGACTTGCTGTTAGGTACATGAGAGACCCAATCATGGATCTGTAGAGATGAGGATCGATTGGTTTGCCGTTTTCATCTGGAGTGAGACATGTCTGAGCCGTGAATGGAGTCATCTCAGAAGCAGCATCATCCATTTTGAATTTCTTCAAAATTTCTTTAATATACTTCTCTTGATAAATGAGAATTCCATCTGGTTTTTGTTCAACTTGCAGCCCGAGAAAGAAACACATCTCTCCCATCATGCTCATCTCAAATCTGTTTCGCATGACCTCCTCAAACTCCCGACATAATTGAGGATTTGAAGATCCAAAAATAATGTCATCAACGTAAACTCGCACAATCAACATCTCACCGTTTACCTCTCTTTTGAATAGAGTCATGTCAATAGTGCCTTGCGTAAAACCATTGCTTAAGAGGTACTGAGTCAGGGTTTCATACCAGATTCGAGGAGCTTGATGAAGTCCATAAAGTGACTTATCAAGCTTATATACTTTGTCAGGAAAGTCTGGATCTTCAAATCCTGGGGGTTGACACACGTATATCTCTTCATCATTGTCCCCATAGAGAAATGCGCATTTGACATCCATCTGATATACTTTAAATTGTTTGTGAGCAGCGTGCGCTAAGAATATTCTAATGGCTTCAAGACGGGCGACAGGTGCGAAGACTTCGGTGTAGTCAATTCCTTCTTCTTGAGCAAAGCCTTGAACCACTAATCTGGATTTGTTTCGCACCACTATTCCTCGATCATCAGGCTTGTTCTTGAAAACCCATTTTGTGCCAATAGGATACTTATTTGGTGGAAGATCCACCAGGGTCCACACCTGTAGTTTTCTGAACTGTTGCAATTCTAATTGCATCGACTTTACCCAGCAGGGATCTTGGAGGGCTGCATGAACGTTCTTAGGAACGGTTTGAGATATAAAACAAGAAAACAAGCAAACGTTGATCAAACCAGATTGACTCCGTGTCCGAACTCCATCAGTAATGGAACCAATTATGTTGTCGTGTGGATGATCTTTCAAAGTTTTGAAATCGACAGTCATGGAAGGGATATCAGTAGATGGTTGGTTAAATGATGAGCTGAATGGGGAAGTAGAGTTCGGTAAAGTAGATGAAGAAGGTGATGGAGATATGGGTGGAGGTGGAAGATCAAATGAAAATGAGGAAGAAGCAACACTGACTGAGGTATCATTAACAGATGTAGTGACATGAGGCTCAATAGGCTCAGCTGGTATGGGGGCAGGAGGAATGAAGTTTGTTGTTGAATTGGAGAAGGGCACATCATCATCGAAAACTGGAAGATTGAATGACTTGAACACCGTATCTGAGTCAAAGAACCAAGCTGGTTCTGTGGGAACATGAGAGGAATTAGATTCCTGCCAATCGACATAGAATGACTCCTGAACTATACGTGTCCTCTTGTTATATACCCGATAAGCCTTCTGGGAAGAAGAATAGCCTACGAAGTAACATTCATCAGAAACAGCACCAAATTTTGTCTTCTGTGCTTGAGTATTCAGAAGAGTACACGAGCAGCCGAATGGGCGAAAGAAATCAATCAAAGGCTTTCGCTTGTGAAATAGTTCATACGGGGTTTTCATCTTATCTTTGACTATCAGCACCCTGTTGAGAACATAAGAAGCACAATTCACAGCCTCAGCCCAAAATATGATGGGTAAGGATGATTCGATTAACATTGTACGTGCGGCTTCAATTAAAGTGCGATTCTTTCGTTCCGCGACACCGTTCTGCTGAGGAGTTCTCGCAGCACTGAACTGTCTTAATATTCCTTTAGTGGCACAGAAGGAATCAAAAATTTGATTTTTGAATTCAGTACCGTTGTCACTTCGAATAGCCATAACCTTCCTCTTGCTTATCGATTCAATCGAGAGAATTAACTTTTGCAACTCCTCAGTCGTCTCTCCCTTTTGAGCAAGAAATCTTACCCATGAATATCTGGAGTAGTCATCTGTTATCACAAGACAAAAAGATTTCTTAGCAATAGATTTAACACTTATTGGGCCAAACAAATCAGTATGTAACAACTCCAGGGGATTTAAGATGCTATTTTCAATTTTAGGTTTGTGTGGTTTCTTATGTTGCTTTCCTTTAGCACATGCCATACATTTCTCGACCACAGAAAAGTCTTTTAAAGGTAGTCCCCTAACGAGATTGTTTTTAACCAGTTTGTTTATTATTTTGAAATTAACATGGCCCAATCTACGATGCCATAAGAAGGACTCAGAGGTGGAAGCTTTAGACAAGAGGCATGTGACTGCGGATGATGAGCTCTTTGAATTCATGTCAAGGAGATATGTATCATGCTTTCTGGGAGCCCGCATGAGTACTAGATTATCTGGAATATCAATCTCAGACTTCAAAAAGATACATTCATTTGATTTGAATAGGACCGGAATGCTTTTATCACAAATCTGAGAGACGCTCAATAGATTAAATGCCAGCTCGGGAACGTAGTTGACTTTTTCCAAGGTGAGCGAACCATTACAAACTTCTCCTTGACCTATCATTTTTCCTCCTTTCTTGTCTCCGGCGAAGGCAACATAGCCACCATCGATTATGCGGTAGTTGGTCAATAAATCTTTAAGCCCCGTCATGTGTCTCGAGCATCCACTATCAACATGCCACACACTATTTACAGACTTAGTGGACGACTCCTGCAATCATATCAAAAGAGAATTAACCAGGAGTAATGGCCACCCAAGTTTGAACAACTTTAGGTTTCTCCGAAGCGGATTTCTTGCAAAAGAACTTATTAACTAGCTGATTCAGTTTACTTCCAAAAGAACGTCTAGAAACATATCTGTGATGTAATTGAGGACAATGCTTAACTACATGATTGTCTTTACCACATTGAAAACAATGTGATTTTAATCTAGATGTATTATGTAATGAGTTAGAGATTTCATCAATGCATATTTCTTCATTACATTTGGATAAACTTGAATCAGTAAGTGTTAAATCATTATCACTGTATGCCTCATTCGTATTGACAGAGTTGATTTTATTTTGAAAAGAATGATTGTGTGCTGATGATACTGAAGTGTTATCTGAAATACATGAGGTACTAGTGCCACTAGTACTTGCCTCAGATGAAGATACAATCCTGTCATTAGGCACAGCAAATTTCGCAGGTATAAATGAAGGGATGGGATGAGAAAAGAATTTTTCAAAAGAGTTAGTTTTTGTTTCTTCATCGCTGTTCATAGCATTATCAGACAATGAATCAGCAACATCAATAGATAAATCAGAATCACGGTCCATAGCATTTAACAAGCAAACAGAAACATTACTAGAACTGAACGAAACAGAGTCTTTTACAGCATTACTAGAAACAAAAACAGAATTTAAACTAGAGTTATGATCTAAAACAGAAAGCTGAGGTTCAGGTGTACTAAGACTAGAGCATCCAAGACCTCTAGTTGGTCCATAATCGTAGTCCTCACGAGCATGCATAGGATTCACACCTTCTAAACCTGCAGACATACTGTTAGAATCTTCTTTGATTAAATCATTAGAAGGATGTGGAATGGGCATTGGAGAGTAACAGTATGTACTAGGAGGAGGATAAACCTTAGCATTTTCATATCCCAAACCTGTTTTAATCCTAGCCCCACGTTGAGATTTACATAAATCATCATGTTTCATTCCTGATATGGTCCATTTATCAAGTTTTGATTGAAGTTTGCTTGTTTCAAACTCAGCTAGGGCAACCCTTTCAGTCAAACCGTTCACCTCAACATTTCTTTCTAAAACAATTCTTTTTAAATGATCAATTTCTTTTAGTGCTTCATTTAATTTAACAAAGTATTTTGACTCATTCACCTTAAGTTCTTCATTAATTCTTTTCAAGTCCTTTTCATTATCAATTAATAGACGATTAGCCTTATAAACCCCAAATAATCTGATTTTACATGCAGATGAACACATATCTTGAATTACCTCATATGGAAGTCCCATCACCACCTTCTCAGCTGCAAGGGCTTTATCACATTGACACACAGGAGTACTCGACTTGTTTTCCTCTACGGTGGTAGCAGCATTGACATCATTTCTTTCAAGCACTGTAGATTGAGTTTCTGGCTTTCCATGCTCCTTCATATTTTCATCTTTCTCATACTCATTCTCTGCAACTCCATCCTTAAACTCCTTAAATGGATCAAACTCGTCGTCACAGTTCATCTTCATTTTCTCTTTCTGAATCTCAGCTACTAGAGCTTGATTAATTTCTTCTTTTGTCTCTTCAGCCTCTGCACTCCAGTCAAAGTTAGAAATTAGTGCAGTTTCTTTCTTATGGCTTGACTCATCTTTACTCCCACCAGCAGTCAATCTTGGAACTCCAGAGTTGTTAGGATCAGTGACAGTTGGCAATGGACATTCTCGTTTGAAGTGTCCCAATTGCTTGCAATTGAAACATCTAAGTTTAGACTTATCAAAACCCAGTTTGGAGTTGGAACCTTGACCCCCAAAGTTCTTTCTACCAGTCCTTTCCATAAATCTCCGAGCTCTAAGCGTCAGCATTGCCATTTGCCATTGAATATCAGTTTCTTCAAGATCATCTGGATCCACTTGATACATGTCCTCCATAGTCATTCCTTTTCCTTTCAGATCACCAGCAACAAGTGCTTCATAACTTTGAACAAACATCCCAAAAAGTGCCATAGTCTCAGCTGGAACAGTAGATTCATTAGATGCCTTTAAATTCCCTTGCTCTTTCCCCGGGTTGATGCCACTTCCAGAAAAATCACACACAGTCACTGCTCCTTGACGCGATGCCTGCATTGGAGAGCTTGCAGCGGACGATAGTAATGCAGCATTCTGTGAATAACCGGATGTTGGCATGATGGATTGATTAAACTCCCTCCTTTTTAGATCCAAATCAAAAGACTTCAGCTTGTTAATCACATCCATTAGTTTATAGTCAGCAAAGTTTCTTTCTTGTTTCAACATTCTCACTTGTAAACTCCACTGGGGTGGAAGAGAGTCTAGGAGTTTATTCACTTGCTCATGATTTCCTAGCTGATCATCATACTTCTTTAGGGTACTTGAAACAGACAAAAAGCGATTAGTAATGTCAGTAAGATCTTCATTCTTGTGTCCCACAAATGAATTGAACTCCTTTTCAGCTTGAGCCTTCCTATCTTTCCTTAGATCCTCGTTTCCATCGTAAAATTCACACAAGGCATCGTATAGAGATTTTGCATCTTTGTATTCGGCAAAGCGATTGTAAATATCAGGTGAAAGACATAAAGTCAAGGCTCCGAATGCTTTCTGATCTCTGTCAATCAGCTTTTGATCCTTTTCGGTGAATGTGGCGGGGTCCGAGTTTGGAGAGACAGTTCCACCGACAGTAACGGTTGGCTTGTGTGGTCCAGTGATGATTGACTCCCATTGGTTGTGATCGGTGTAGAAGAAGAAAGCCTTAAGACACCTTTTCCAATCTTCAAAGTTATCTCCATTGATGAGTCTAGGGGGTCGGTTTGGTGCAACACTCTCTAAATCAGCCAAGGTGAGGGTAGTCATTTTAGACATAACAGTTTCGCTAAAGAAGAAGTAAATTCGCTGAAAGGTAGTTTCGCCAAAGCGAAAGTGTAATTTCGGCAGGCTTAATTTTTGTTGTTTCGGCGATCAAAAGCGTAGTTTCGGCAGCACTTTCGCTAGTCAGAGACTATCAATAGCTTAGTTTCGCTGTAAATTTCGCAGGAAACAAGCTTGAACTTTCGTTCAAATAAATTTCAGTAGCAATTTCGCACAAATGTCACCCAATCAGAATGAACTTTCGTTCAAAGAACACAGTTTCACACCGAATATCAAAGAGGAGAAAGTATCAGTTTCGCTGAACGAAGATACAGTTTCGCTGGAAGAAACTGTAATTTCGCTGGAAGAACAGAAAACCCTTTTAAACCCCAAAAACAATCGAAAATCACCCAAATCTCAATGAAATTTGAAAAGGAGTGATTCACGAAGCTTCCTTAATCAAAAACGCACACTATCCAATCAATTTTCATGACACAAACACTCTGTTTTGAAGTGAAATTTGAAAAAAGTTGGTATTGAACAAAAATAACCAAAAACCTCAAACAATCAAGAGCACTAAGGCTTTGATACCATATTGTTGGTCCATTTGATCGGTTTTCAGTGCAGAAGAATGCTTGAATCGTTCAATACCAAACACACACAACAAACACTAAGAGAAGGATGATCAAAATAACACTAGAAAGCTTTCAAACATGGTTTTAATGATGAACAACAGTAAATGAATTGAAATAAGCTCAATGTATTCAGAAAGAACAAGCTTACAATATCATCTTGCAACAATAATACACGATTAGGGTTTCTTGCAAGGATGCCAACAATTAGACAAAAGAAATCTATATATAGCTGTCATAGTTTCGCATATAGTTTCGCTGTGGGTGAAACTATATAGGCGAAACTATAATTTCGTTGCCTCCCGCCTGAGCTGAACAGATTCGCCTGGCGAAACTGTCAGTTTCGCCAGGCCGAAACTATAATTTGGCAAGACAACTATATATAGACTTGAACTAAACAAACATATAAAGGAAACTAACATCGATCCTATTACAACGAAAGATAAACAAATACTAATCTAATGGTGAGTCCAACCTATCTTGATCTTCAGTATAATGTGTATACATCATCATCAGATAAGTTGGTAAGCCACATTGGGTCAAACACCCTGATAGTCTTAATCTTTCTATCTCTATCCAGTACAATCACGGCTTTGCCTGTCTTCCAGTCATAGTACCACCACTTGAAGTGAGACGTGAAGTTCTGTGGCATTTTCCTTAAAGGAATCTTTGTCATTATCCTGGGTGGTCTTCATTTTAGAACCACTTTTGCTCTACTTGAAATGGGATCTATATCTGTTTTGCTCAGGAACCTCCTTGGCTGTTAAGGTTTGAAGTTCACCCACTTTGTAAGATATTATCTCTTTAAAGCTCTTTCAAACCATCCTGACATCTTTCTCGGGTCAGCATACAGGAGGTCTAAACATGTCAGTCTATTCAGCTCAAAACCAAGTAGAGTCTTCAGATCATGAGGATGTCTGAAGTACTCTATCCCTTGTCTCTTTTCACAGCATAAACATTCAAGTCTCAAAGTAAGCCTAGCTGATTATCTTCCCCGATACCTTCTGATGCCTTTTTACTTTGTATAGCTTTATGTAGGCATTTTCCTTTGGTGGTGCACGCTGGTTCCTCATTTCAGCTAGACACTTAGCCCATTCAGCTTTTCTTTGTTCGACATTAGCATCCTTAGCTTGAGTGGTCTTTTCCGTAGATTCTTTTTCAGTGACCTTCTCATTTATCTTGTCAAAGCTGTCACTATCAAACATTTAGCCTAAGTTCGGTATGACATCACCATCATCATTTGTGTATTAAGGATAATAATCAGACGTGATATCCTCAATCTCCACCTTATCTATACCGTGTAGTTCTTCATCACTGATAATGTTTACCTCTAGTGCGTCTCTGACGATCTCATCGGGGTTGAGCCTGAACATTTCTGCCGTCTGCTCATCTGATAAGTCATGAATGTCTCCCCTTCTTCTGGCGCATAACTCACCGATTATCTGACAATCCCTGCAAATCAAGAATCATAGTGAACTGGGTCTTGATTTGCTGAAGGGGTGCAACATCGTGTTCATCGATCTGGTGAGATTTATCTGATTGATCAAATAAACAAACACAATAAAGTTTAATAAACATCATCTCATTTCACATAAGTTGACATTCAATTTTATTAATTTAAAACATGTCAATACACATAAGTTCAAATTACATAATCATGTCAATCATTACATTGATCCGTTTCTTGACGATTGTTATCTTGAGGTGCAGAGGATGAAGCTCTCTGATCTTGATTTCTTTTAGTTCTTCTCTCCCTATCAGATTGCTGTGAAGTTGGAGCTTTACCTTCACTTTGAGGTTGATCTTCGTCATCATTGTCGTCCTTCTTTTTCTCCTCATCAGTTTCCTTCATATTAACCTCATCATCATCATCATCAGACTCATCATCACTCGAGTCATCATCATCATCATCATCTCCATCACCTTTTATCGTCAAGGGATCCTCCTTCCTCCCTTTTAATCTCAGCGTAATCTTCTTCTTCTTCTTCTCTAGATCCTCAATCTTATTGTTGGATGCCAGCACCAGCTCATTCTGAGATTGAAGGGCCTTATGAGCTTGAACTAAAGCACACTCATAGGCTTCGTTCTTCTTAGTAAGTTTGGCAATTTGCTGGCCTTGTGCTGTATTCACTGACATCAGCTGGTTAATCTGGGCAGTCTTCAGATCATCAGTTGCCAACAGCTTGAGCACCAACCTATTGAGGCTGGCAAGTTGTTCCTCCAGATCCACTGTGGGTAGAGGGGAATTCTAAGAAGGGGAAGGTTGCTGGGTTGAGGTGCCGGCTTAAGAGGTGGATAGGTTGGTTGTTGAGGTTGTATATATAGGTGTTGGAATGGGTAAGGTTTGGGTAGTAGTGATTGTAGTTCTTTTGGGTGAGGCTGGTGTAGGTATCTATGTAGTGGGGAGTGAGATGGTGGGAAAAGATGAGCTCTGAAGCACTAGCCTCGGGCGCTTACCCTTTTTATGGGAAGGCCTGACCATCCTCTTCTTCCTTGAGCCAGAGGGAGACGCGACAACCTTTCCCTTTAAGGTAGGCTGATCAGAAGTATAGGAAGGATCAGCTTCCTCTGTATCCGCTCCAGCTGACTTAGTCTGTCGCACACCAACAGTCTCCTTGCCTTTATCAGTGGCCATCCATCTCCCTCCAACCTACCTAACCAGAGGTTCCTCCTTAGAATCAGCTTCTTCCTCTTTTAAGTCAAAATTCTAAATGTTCTCCATGATAGGGACATCTAGGTTGATGGCATCCTTCTTAGAACCCCCAACAGCAGAGGAGCCATCATCACCACCTTGACCATCATTATGGTCATCATCATCATCATCCTGATCTTCATCAGGAACCATAACATCTTCAACCTCAGAATCAATATCAACATGGCACCACCTCCTTCCTTTGGGTGCAACATAATCTGCTTTAGCCAGATGCCCAAATAGACGTCGATCTGGGGGCTTCTGTGGCTTTCCCCGGTACACCTTCATCCTACCCAGTGTTGTATCATCCATCACCTCTAGAATGACCTCGTCATCCTTGTTCTTGGGCAGGTTTGGTAGCTTCTCGTTGATAATCATCTGGAGGAATATTGGGTACATACAGAAGCTTTCTTTCCCTTTCACCTCAATGTTCTCCCTCATGTAGTTGAAGAACATTTTGGAAAAGCTGAACGGATGGTTCAGGACTAGAGCCACATAAGCATTCTGCATCTGATCGCTTAGCTCATCGAATCCACCTCGACGTGATGCAATACATCTGAGAATCACATGAGCCAAGTACTTGATGGGTGGGCACATATTGATCTTGTTAAGCACACCGACATGATGTCACCGGCGTACTTAATCCTCAAGAAGCAGCCTCGTACAGCCAGGGGATGTTAATTTGATCGGATGATCCCCATCTTCTCCCAGACCCAGTACCCTTCTCAGATCATCTTCTCCAACATCTATCTGCTCACCGAAAATCAAGCTCCTGATTCGGTAAGGCTCAGCAGAACGATTAACTACTGCATTTTCCCAAAATGCTTACTGCAGTGATCTATATGGAGTGCAAGCAGTGGAGATAGCTCGGTGAATCCTGGATCTGTTTAGGAATTCTATGATTCCTACAAACTCGGAAACGTTCCTTGAAGTCGGGTTCAGGTAAGCACAGATGTTGTGCTTGGTGGTCATTGGCCACCGATCAACCATTTTACTATAACACAAGAAACAAACACCCATTCATCAGGTTCGATCAGTTTAACACATAAAATAACTTGACTTTGAAACTGATCAAGTGTAACTGGTTCAATCATACAATTGAAACATACGAATGAACTCAATCGTACGATTGAGCATACGACTGAGCTTAATCGCACATTTCGACATTCGATTGACCTAGTCGTGCGACTGAATTACCGATTGATTCAATCATGCGATCGAATTATGTGAATGGTTCAATCGTACGACTGAAGTTCTTCCAGATTTCAAGTCGCATACCGACGGTTTGAGTCCAAGAAATGTCGATTTAGGTCAATTAGTTATCGAAACCGTGTGTTTTAGGTGTCCTTGATGCGTTAAGATTAGTTAAAAAGCATTTTATGGTTTAATTTTACTTTAAGTTCATTTAAGGTTCACTTTTAAGATTTCTTTCTCGGTGTTTAAGAGTTACTCTTAAATGTGGGTTAGTGACTGATTAAACACCCAATGTATCGTGATTTCATCATCAACCTACCTATAATCCAACTTCGAATCATGTATAAACGAGCTCTGGTCTTAAATCTCAAAATTTTTTGGAAAAAGGTCTTACTACTTTGCCGGTATTTCTTAGAGAATTTGAAAAGGTGAATGCGTCAAGACCGACTGAGCCTCTATTTATAACCTTAGGAATTTCCGTCGTGCAACTAAACCTAATTGTATGTTCCAATCGTGCGATTGGGTCATGCTCTTGATCCAGCGTGAAATTGGCCCATACTCTTGATTCAATCGTGTGAATGGCCCATACGTATGGTCCAATCGTACGACTAGGCCATACTCATGGTTCTGTCATACGACTGGGCCATACTCATGGGTTTGACTAAGTCAGGCTCAATTTTGCACGTAGTTACTGTAAATGTAACTTTTTTACTTATCGATCATCTCAGACATGATCTTTTTATCTATCGATCACCTCAGATGTGATCTTTTTATCTATCGATCACCTCAGACGTGATCCTTTTATCGAAACCATTGATCATGCAGGATCGGTTTCGGTCACTCAACAAGTGTTTTTCTCTCAAACTCACCTTGAACAACACTCAGAAAGAGTCTAACAAGAGTTGATCACAATATAACAAGTAACAAATGATAATGAACACAGAAAATAAAATTTCAAGGTACTTTTATATATTGCTTCTCAACTCAAAGGATTACAAGACTCTTACAAGCTCAAGCTCTGGCTCAATCTCTCTACCTAATGAGTTACAATGAGAATACATATATAATACTACCTACAGCCGGATATACTTTGATACCAGCTGGAAACCTCTAACCAAATGCCTATACTATAAGGCTATAGGTTAAGGTATCTCAGACATTTTATCTGAGATTTGGTAGTCAGGACATGTCCCTGACTTACCTTTTGTCACCAACTAAAGTTGGTAACATGTACTATCATAAAAAGGTAAACAGTAGAATAAAGTATGGTCAACAACATGGCTCTTTAGGAAGAAGCCATGCTGTATCAAAGGTCTGTAGCGGATTTTCAGAGACCATACTTATGTCTACTGGTCATAGCAATGTCTTCCGAATGTTAAATTGCTTCGGAAGAATAACTTCTTCCGAAGCCACTTATACTTTAGAAGACTGCTTCTTCCGAGGCTTGGAGTCTTCTTTGTCTTCAGAAGTAGAGTTTGTCTTCAGAAGTTGTCTTCAGCTGTTGTCTTCAGACTTTGTCTTCAGCTGTTGTCTTCAGACTTTGTCTTCGGAAGATGTCTTCAGACTTTGTCTCCAGCTCTTGTCTTTAGACTTTGTCTTCAGCTGATGTCTTCAGAATTTGTCTTCAGCTGATGTCTTCAGACTTTGTCTTCAGCTGATGTCTTCAGCTGATGTCTTCAGCTGTTGTCTTCAGCTGATGTCTTCAGCTGTTGTCTTCAGCTGATCTTCAGCTGTTGTCTTCAGCTGTTGTCTTCAGCTGATGTCTTCAGCTGATGTCTTCAGCTGTTGTCTTTTGAAGAACTCTTCATACTTCGGAAGCTCTCACACTTGGTTTCAGAAGCCTTTGAATGTAGCACCAAAATTGACTATGTGAAGTGATTTTGGTTGCACCAGCCTTATAATGACCCAACAAACTCCCCCTAGGCTGATGCTACCAAAACTTCACTTCTCTCTTCTTCTTAAAACTTTCAGCATCAAAGAAAGTAGATATCTATCTGTTTCCTTGTTCTTCCCTGATGTGGTGCTGAGAAGTTTGTACAAATCCTTGGTAGACAGAACATCCAGTCTGTTACCTTGGATTATATGTACCCTTTCTTATGACCCTCTGAAAAGAGTTAGTTGATGGGAACTATAGTCATATTCCCATCTAACTATAGGTTCCAATTCCGTACCCTCCACCATCTGTAGAAATGTAGCTCCCTTGGTGGTAGGTCTTTCCTTTTCTTCCTGTCTTCTCAACTTCAACTCTTCTTTGATCTTGGCTTTTGCAGTTAGCTTGGCTAGATGAAGACTGTTAAGATGATTTCTGATGATAACATCAGTCTCAGAGTTGGAGGGGTTAGAGAATGGCTTCTCTGCAAGCTCAACAATGTCAAATCTGCTGAGATGCAATAGAGAAGTGGCATTGAGCCGATTGATTTCACCATTCTCTCTTTCCACAACAAAGTTGTGAGAAGCTTCATCGAACCTCCACTAGATTATACCTTTCCTAGGCACAGGAGACTAACTAGGAATCCTGTCCTCCTTCCTTGTATCCAGTAGAGTCACCAGTTTTCTTCTAAGTCTCTTCTCTTCAGCATTTAGGGGATCAGAGTTGAGACCGAGAAGTCTTGCAGCCTGGCCCAAAGTTGCTCTAGGCAAATCAAGGAATTGATCTAATATGAGGGAACTTGAAGAGTCATCAACATAGGTGATGTTGATGTGATCTTCCTCATAGGAGATGTTGCTCAGAGTTGTGCAGTTGTTGAGCTTCCTCTTGATTTCCTTAAACTCTTCAAGAGAGAGATGTTGAAAAGGTTGAGGGGATGATCTGGGTTTTTGTTGGGTAGGTTTGGGTTTAGTGGTTCTGGGTTGTGTTTTGGGTTTAAGGATGGGAAGTTTAGGTGGTTGTGGTGATGAAGTAGGTATGGGTAGAGTTGTAGGTTCAAGAGTGAAGGTTTCGTCTAAGGGCTTGGTTTTGATGGGAAATGGGATTGGTTCTTCTGGTGTAGGTTGTGGTTGAGTGGTTGGTTGTGGTTGAGTGGTTGGGGTGAAGATCATTCCCTGTCCCCTTCTATACATCTCCTTCCTCTTTCCCATACGAATGTCAGCCTTTATTTTGCTGACTATCCGTTGGAGTGTCCTTTCGGACATGGGTCCCACCTGCCTACCAGAGAAGCCGTGAGCCCGGAGATAGTCTTTCATCCAGGCTTTGTCACCGGACCTCTTGGCTGCAGTGACCCTCTCTACTTCTTCCCTCTGCTTCTTCTTCTTCATCTTCTCCCTTGCAGCCTTCTTCCTTTCTTTCTCCATTTGATCCTGCTCTTTGTTGTGGAGCAAAAGGATCATATCATCATCATGTGGAGAAAGTTCTGGAAGATTGAAGCCTCTAGAGAGTAGGAATTTAATCCTAGCTTCTCTCAGCTGCAAGGCAGCTTTCCTTTATTCCTCCTCTTCCCTCTCTAAGGCCAACCTGGCTTCTTCTTGTTGTTTTAGCCTGGTTGTCTCTCCAAAGTCACCAACTCCTCTAGTGGTAGCAGGAGTACTTTCTCATTGGCAGCTCCTAAGTTGAGGAGCTGATCAATGAGTGATGCCCTTCTCTTGTTGTTGATTTCCTCCTGATTGGCTGCAGCTGCCTTTGAACTGACAGCTAGCAACTTCTCAGCGGGGAATCTACCTTTCTTCTTTAACTTCTCAATCCTTTCTTCTTTCTGAAGCTCTTCCGCAGTCATTTTTCTCTTGCCTTTGTCTTTTGCAGAACTTGACTGTGGTGGTTCTTGGATAGAGGGTTCGGATTGAGAGAGAGGGTCAGCTGGTGTTTGGGATGGAGGTAAATCAGAAATGTCCTCTCTGCTCAACTCAGATGCTATGTCAGCAATGATATCTGTGATGATCAGTTCCTCGGACATTTTGAACAATCCTTCCGCAGCTTCCATCTCAGCTTCGGAAGACTTATCTTGTTCTTCCGAGGCTTCAACTTTAGCTTCGGAAGTTTCAGCCTGAGCTTCAGAAGAAGATGCTGATGCAAGTTCTGTCCCTACTGTTTCAGTTGCTGGGCCATCAGTCCCCAATTCCCCTTCGAAGTTAATCTTAGGTTCCATGTGGACCTTAGGTTGACCAACTTCTTCCACAGTGGTAGAAGGTGCAGTCAGCCTTTGAAGCTCTTCAGCTCCAAAGTAGATCAGTGTGGTGTCCGGGCTGGGCTGATCTAAAGAGGATCTCAATACATACTTTGTGAAAAGTCTGTAGAGATCATGAAGCATTTGTGAGTCAATCTTGACAATTGATTAAGATGACTCAGGCAAGGTAATGATTTGGGAAGTAGAGGACTGGATCGGTGGTTCCTCAGGTGTTTGTCTCTGATCTTTCTCCCCCTTTTTGGTAGCATCATCTTGAGAGCTAGATGAGCTAGAGGAAGAAGTCAATGAGACTTGGATAGGTACATGCCTAACAGACCTCTCCGTCTGTTTCTCAGCTAGTTTAGCCTTGAGATTGTCAATCTCAAGTTGTTGAGTGGCTGTCCTGTTCTCTAAGATCCTAACCTGAGATTCAAGGTTTGAGACCTTAGAGATCAAGTACTGAGTAGTGAGTTGCATACTTCCCTCATCTTCATATGAAGAATCACGGGGAGATGAGATAACATACTTAGTATGTTCAGTCTCACCACCAGATTTGGCTTCTTGACACCCTGGATACCTTTGGTCAAAGTCATCTCTTTCAGAGATATCAATGGGCAAAGTTGCCGTAGACTCAGTCTGATTGATGTTACCACTATCCTGAGAGCTCAATGAGAGACTCTGAGTAGTGGCAGCTGAGCCTACATGAGTCCCCTCCACATCAGTGGGACTCACCTCAGTTGTTGTCTTCTGATAGGGCTAGAGATAAGGGATCTCTCTTGGCTCTGTTGATCTTTGAGAGGGTGTGGAAGATCAACTTCATGGCCATGGAGAGATGTTATCTCTTCATCAGTTCGGATTAATAGGTCAGTGAAGGATAGAGAGGTTAAACATACTGACCCGGGACCTAGATCAATGTCTACAGGCATTGAGCCTCTTGTGGGGCTGTCCCTTGTTGGCTGCACAGGGGAGTGTAAATACTCACCCTTTGGGCTAAAGGCTTGGGTGGCGGGCTCTTGGGTCTGAGACTGAGGAGGCTCAAAACCCAAATTGAGGTCAATATTGAAGGATGGTATGACCTCGGACTGAGTGGGAGCCCATGTTTCCACTCTAGTCCTTTTGGATTGAACTGGAGGAGCATGTTCAATCAGAGTAGATTGAACAAGGGTTCGTTTGGGGCGTCTCTGATACATGATATTGATGGGTGGAGAAGGTATTGGGATATTTGTGGTGAGGGTTGCTGGTGTGGGTTCATCACCTGTGGGGTCAACAAGGATGTCACCAGGAGCTATGCGCTCAATCATAGCTGGAGGTAAAGGAGTATACCTGCCAGTGAAGTTGATGGACACCTTATTCAAAGTCTTGAAGATGGCAGTCCGCACTTGAGGAACAGTTAGAGCAGCTGCACAGACAAGCTTGCTCTGTTCCAACTCGCAGTTGATGATCTATTGAATGTATCGGGGATACATGAAAAATGTTTCCCTTCTAAGATTCCCAAGTAGATTGGTAAACATAAACCTTGAGTAATTGAAGCGCAGGCCTCTCACCAACCCGTGAATTAGGCATCCTAGTTCGTATGGGATTTGATCCCATCCCCCTGACTTGTTGGATATGCAGTGAAGAACGATGTGCAGAAGAAACTTCCAATGATATGAGAAGTTGAATTTGTAGACGGTTGACCTGCTCACGTCTCCACCATATCCCATGAGGATGTATGTACCATCCAAGTCTTCTTTGGGAAACTCAGTAGGAGCTTCATCATCATGAAGATCTAGATGCTCCCTGATGAGTTGTTCACTTATGATCAACTCCTGTCCACAAATGCGGGTCCTTAGGACGCGAACCTCATTTAGGATTTCTGCTTGACCGTTTCTCTAAAATTCACTCATATGGTTGGAGTAAACGGTGGGGTTAACAGTAAGCGCCGTGGAGTAGGTTGATTCAGAAAGAAAGGTGATGATTTCAGTGAAGTCAGCATCTCTTGACGAATCAAGTAATGCGACCTGATAATGCTAAGGGTTTAGCGCCATTGTAAGAGAAAGTAAGCTTGAACTTGGGTGAATTTCAGGATTGACAGTGAAGGAAATATTTAGGGCAGTAAATCGGTAAAAGAAGATGAAATTGAACAGTCTGGATTATTTAAATGGGAAGAATTGCGGTAATGGTGGTAGGGCGGCAGTTTGCGGTTATGAAATGACAGTGGCGGTAAGGGATAAATTTAAATAATCAGTCATCATCAAGAAAATCTTCACCTTTTACAGAGTGGGGCCCAAAATATATCTGTTACACAGTAAAATCTCTCTTTCCGAATGTAAAACATTTCCGAAGGTAATTTGTCTTCCAAAGGCAATTCTTTCTTCCGAAGCAAAGCATTGCTTCCGAAGGTAAGAACTGTTTTAATAAAGAGTTTTATAAGCTTCGGAAGTAGATCTGATATGAAATCAATCGCTTCTTCCGAGACTAAAAACTCTTCCGAGAAGAAAATTTCCATGGTGGAATTTGACTTCGGAAGATATTAAAGAATATCTTCAGAGAGTTAATTCCTCTTCAGAAGAAATTTACACTTGGAATATTTCAAAGAGATCTTTTGTAACAGGGCTTAAATTGTATTGACACAAGACATTACACATTAAAAAACTTTCAAAAGAGGTAGTTAATCAATGTTTATCATCCTAATAGCTGATATGAGATATTTAAACCTTTGCTCATCAAAAGCTTTTGTGAACAAATCAACATATTGTTCATTTGAGTCAACTTTGATTAACTTTATCAGATTTTTCTCATGAATATCTCTAATGAAATGATACCTGATATCAATGTGCTTTGTCTTGGAGTGCTTCACTGGATTTTCTGTAATGGAGATAGCACTGTTGTTGTCAATATGGATAGGAGTACTCATGAAGTTGAATCCATAGTCTAACATCTGGTTCTGAATCTATAGCAGTTGAGCACAGCAGCTAGTAGCAGCAATGTATTCAGCTTCAGCAATTGATGTAGAGACACATGATTGTTTCTTGCATTGCCATGAGATAATCCTTCCACCAAGAAATTGACATCCTCCTGATGTGGATTTCTTGTCAATGTTGCAGCCACCATAGTCACTGTCAGAGTATCCATAGAGATTGAAATCACTATTTCTTGGATACCAGAGACCTAGTTTAGGTGCACCTTTGAGGTATCTGAGGATTCTCTTTGTAGCAACTAGGTGAGACACCTTTGGAGAAGCCGGATATCTTGCACAAATGCAAGTAGCAAACATGATATCAGGTCTACTAGCAGTGAGATACATCAGAGAACCAATAATTCTCTATACTGATGTTGATCAGTATCCTCCCCCTCAAGGTCAGGGCAAAGATTATAGTTTCTGGGTATGGGTGTCTTGGCTGGCTTACAGTCCTTTATCTCAAATCTCTCTAAGATGTCATTGACATACTTGGATTGATTGATGAAGAATCATTCCTTCAATTGCTTCACCTGAATTCCTAGGAAGAAATCCATTCTTCATATGGTACTCATCTCAAATTTCTGCTTCATAGTGCTCTTAAAGTCCTTACACATTTGGTCATTTGAAGAACCAAATATGATGTCATCAACATAGACTTAAACAAGCAAAATGTCTTCTCCAGTCTTCCTGATGAAGAGAGTCTTATCAATGGTACCTTTGGTGTAGCCATTCTTCAGGAGAAATTGAGACAAAGTCTCATACGACAGCCTAGGTGCTTGGTGTAGCCCATATAGAGCTTTGTCCAATTTGCACACATAGTTGGGGTGCTGTGGGTCTTCAAATCCTGGAGGTTGGCATACATAGATTTCCCGATCTATATCCCCATATAGAAAAGCACACTTGACATCAAGTTGGTAGACAGTGAAGTTCTTGGATGCATCATAAGCAAGGAAGATCCTAACTACCTCAAGTCTTGCAACTGGTGCAAAGACATCAGTATAATTGATTCCTTCCTCTTGGGTGTATCCTTGAACTACTAATCTTGCCTTGTTCTTGATAATCAAGCCTCTATCATCTTTCTTGTTTCTAAATACCCATTTAGTGCCTATGGGTACTTGACCAGAAGGTAGTGGGCATAGATTTCAGACCTTTTGTCTTCTGAATTAAAGCAGCTCCTCCTGCATTGATTCAACCCAACTACTATCTTTCAAGGCATCTTCCACCTTCTTGGGTTCCATCTGAGATAAGAAGCATGAGTACAAGCAGACATTCCCATGATGAGTTTGCCCTCTTGTTCTCACACCTTCAGAGACATTCCCTATGATGTTTTTAGTTGGATGAGTGTTGTGACTCCTAAGACGAGGAATCACTTCCAGTTGCAGAGATAGGTCCAGGTTGGACATATTCTGATCAGGAACTGGATTACTCTGTCCAGCTGCTGTTTCAAAGTCATTTAATGAGGACTGATTGAATGACTGAGAAACATCATCAATGGTTGGCCGTGAAGTAGTATTAATAGTTGCCTGTTCCTTCAGAATACTACTTCTTTCAACCTGGTGTTGTAATGGATCACCTGAAGAGTTTTGAGGTTCATCAAGTGATTCACTTGTTGAAGCTTCATTATTCCTTGAGATAGTTACACTATCAGATCTGTGAATGGTTGAAGATTGTTGTCTTTCAGCTCTTGGAGAATTTGGAAGAGGTCTGGGTAGCTCAAATAGTTGATTAGCATCAGCATCATCATCACCTTGATCACCTGTTCCATCTGAAACATTCTCACAAGATGGTTTAGAATAGTTTGGAAACAATTCTAAGTCAAAGATATGATCAGGTCCATTCCCCCTAACACAAGGAGTGTGCTCATTTATAACTATATTGGATGACTCCTCAAATTGTTGATTCTTAATGTTGTATACTCTATAAGCTTTGGAGCTAGAAGAGTATCTAACAAAGATAGCATCATCTGACTTCTCATCTGACTTCTTAATGTTAATTCTTAATGTTGTATACTCTATAAGCTTTGATTCTTAATTGTCATCCCTGGTTTGAGGATAATGCACTCATGTTCTGTGAAAAGCATTTGATGCTTTTGATCACAGAACTGAGAAACACTTAACGGATTGTGTTCAAGCTGTTTGACAAAGTGAACTTTGTCAATGTTTATTCTACCATTGGATATACTTCCTCTGCCTGAAATATATCCTCCGGTCTCACCTCCAAATTGGACAGGCCCTCCATCATAGTTCTGGAATTATTGAAGGAGAGATCTGTTCCCTGTCATGTGCCTCGAGCATCCACTATCTACAATCCAAACATTGTTGTTTTTGTCAAATGGATGTCCCTGCATATAAGATGAGATGGTTAGTTTTGTTTGGAAGCCTAAGCCTTGCTGGTCTTGGGCTCTTCCAAAAATAATGACATAATTGAACCAAAAATATGCATTGGGGTTTAATAGAGGTCGTTGAAGAATAGGTTTGGGCTGCAGCATCTTCCTTGATCTTCCAGTCCATCCTTTGGTTGATCTTGGAGGATGAGCTTGTTGAAGCTTTTGCAGCATGGTATTCTTCTGAAGCTTCTTTCTTTTCGGAAGAAGCCTTCACCACCTTTTCTTCCAAAGCAGTCTTCTTCTGGGATGATTTCAAGGGAGCTCTCTTGTTCTTCCAAACCTTAGAGATTTTGGCTTCCGAAGCCATTTTCCCCTCGGAAGAAATACTTTCTTCTAAAAGTAACTTGGCTTCCGAGACCAACTTTCCCTTTTTCATCACTTGGACCATTTGAAAAGGTCCAAATGTGAAACCTTCCCTGACTCCTTCTTTTCTAACATTATTTGCATAATGTGTGCTTGCTGGATTGTAGTAACAATCTTTAGCCATGTGGTTGTGCAGACCACACATTATGCATGCGATGTTAGCCTTTTGGGAATTTGAAGGTTGCTGTTTCTTGGACTTCTTTTCTTCATCAGCAACTTTCCCTTTCAACTTCTGATCCTTTGATAGGACAGGAGTGCTGGTACTACACTCCTTTCCTGAATCAGAAGTACCTACCACTTGGAATCCAACAGAGATGAAGACACCCTTTTGCTTTGGGTCAATCTTCAGCTTGGACTCAGCAACTTTCTTGGCAATCTTTCTAGCAGCTTTAGCTCTGCTTCTTCTTGCCTTGGTGGTTAGGATTTGATCTTCACAGGTGGAGATGAGTGTATCTTCCTGTTTCTCCCCTGTGGTGGCCACTATTTTTGCCTCATCCTTTAGTTCCAATGGAGAAGGGTCAGCAGTTGGAACCTCCTACTCCTCAGTACCACATCTAGGTAGTCTAATAGACTCATAAGAGTGTGGTGGAGCTATTTTATTAGTTCCCAACCCTTCTTTGTTTTGATAAAACATTTTGGAATGAGAGGATGATGCAACAATAGCTTGGAAGTTTTGCTCAGCAATAGCTTGCTTCTTGGTCTGAGCCTCGGCAGTGACAAGTCGGGCTTGTGCTTCAGACAGCTTGGATATCAGATCTTTGATTTGAGTCTTGTAATTGGTTTGTTAATGTTTTAAAAGAGACACAGTTTTCTCTAACTCCTTAATTTTCTTTTGATAGTCAGATTCAGCTCTTTTAAAGTCAGATTTTAAGATATTTAAAGACTCAACATCAGATCTGATTTCCATATTGTAATCCTTATAAAGTTTAACTTTAGCAATACAAGCTGGAGTACAAATATGTTCATATACCTGAGCATCATCTGTTCCGGCCATGAGTGCTTGAGCGGGAGTCACATCCTGTACCATGAAGCTCCAGTCAACTTCTTGAGCTATTACAGCTGTATCAGTTATCTCTCTTCAGGCTTTGTGGTTGAGGGATGTGTGGAGGCTTGTGGGGTTCCCGGGTTGTTCTTGGGAGCCTTGCATTCCCTAGCAAAGTAACCTAGTTGGTTGCTGTTGTAACACTTTGCTTTGCTCTTGTCAAACCCAAACTTGCTGTTGACAGGGTTTTGAGGGAATTGCTTTCCAGTTCCCTTGAAGAACTTCTTCGCTCTGTAGGTTAAGAGAGCCATCTGTTGGACAATGTCCACATACTCTACATCATCTGGACTGAAGCACTCAAGATCATCAAAGCAATATTGAAAATCACCAGAGTGCCCATTTCCAGAGACAAAGGCACAACTATCCTGAAAGAAGTTGTGTTGAGCCTTTTGAGACCTTGGAGTCTCAGGTAGAGTAATGTAGGGTCCATTATGTGAGTTGTCAGGGTAGCACAACAACTGATGTTGTGGTTTTATGATTTCCCTTTCAACCACATGAAGGGCTGAACTCAGTTGGTTATTGGAGTTACCAGAGGAGGTCTGCATGTTCATCTCCATCTGGAATGCACTTAGGATACCATACAACTCTGTGAGAGAAAGAGTCTTAAGGTCCGAAGTTCTCCTGATTACAACACAATAGTGTGTCCATAGTTTAGGAAGGGAAGACATGAACTTCCTAACTATGTCTCTGTTCTCAAGAGGTACTCCAATATCCACCAGAGTATCCACTATCTCAACATACCTGAAGTATTGTTGAGTCAAGGTCTCTCCAGCCTTGAAAGCAAAGTTTTCAAACTGCTGCTTTAAGAGATCCTTCTTGTTCTCTTTAGTTTCCTTGGATCCTTCATACATAAGCTTCAATGCGTCCCATAAGTCTTTAGCTGTCTTGTACTTCTTAAAGCCTCTGTAAATGGAGTTTGGAAGAGCAGTTTGAAGAGAATTCATAGCCCTTTGATCAAGCTCTATTCTTTTCCTATCTTCTTCTGAGTAATCATCAACATATTTTGGAATGATGCGATTACCAGTAGCAGAAGTAGTGCTTGGTATGAAAGGACCATTAACAATGGAGTCCCACATCCTTGAGTCTTGACACTTGATGAAGCCTTCCATTCTAGTGCACCATGTGTCAAAGTCTTCAGGGGTGATCAGTGGGGACTTGGTCATGGTACCGGTTTTCATATCAGCTTTAGTGAGAGCGGCCATTTGAGTGAGTGGTTTGTAGGGAGGAGTGAAAAACAAGTTGATTTGGATGGTTAGATCTCACAATCAAGAGCCTGGAAGCTCTGATACCAATTGCAGGATCGGTTTCGGTCACTCAACAAGTGGTTTTCTCTCAAACTCACCTTGAACAACACTCAGAAAGAGTCTAACAAGAGTTGATCACAATATAACAAGTAACAAATGATAATGAACACAGAAAATAAATTTTCAAGGTACTTTTATATATTGCTTCTCAACTCAAAGGATTACAAGACTCTTATAAGCTCACGCTCTGGCTCAATCTCTCTACCTAATGAGTTACAATGAGAATACATATATAATACTACCTATAGCCGGATATACTTTGATAGCAGCTGGAAACCTCTAACCAAATGTCTATACTACAAGACTATAGGTTAAGGTGTCTCAGACATTTTATCTGAGATTTGGTAGTCAGGACATGTCCCTGACTTACCTTTTGTCACCAACTAAAGTTGGTAACATGTACTATCATAAAAAGGTAAACAGTAGAAAAAAGTATGGTCAACAACATGGCTCTTTAGGAAGAAGCCATGCTGTATCAGAGGTCTGCAGCGGATTGTCAGAAACCATACTTATGTCTACTGGTCATAGCAATGTCTTCCGAAGGTTAAATTGCTTCGGAAGAATAACTTCTTCCGAAGCCACTTATACTTCGGAAGACTGCTTCTTCCGAGGCTTGGAGTCTTCTTTGTCTTCGAAAGTAGAGTTTGTCTTCAGAAGTTGTCTTCAGCTATTGTCTTCAGACTTTGTCTTCAGCTGTTGTCTTCAGACTTTGTCTTCGAAAGATGTCTTCAGACTTTGTCTTCAGCTCTTGTCTTCAGACTTTGTCTTCAGCTGATGTCTTTAGACTTTGTCTTCAGCTGATGTCTTCAGACTTTGTCTTCAGCTGATGTCTTCAGCTGATGTCTTCAGCTGTTGTCTTCAGCTGATGTCTTTAGCTGTTGTCTTCAGCTGATCTTCAGCTATTGTCTTCAGCTGTTGTCTTCAGCTGATCTTCAGCTGTTGTGTTCAACTGATGTCTTCAGCTGTTGTCTTTTGAAGAACTCTTCAGACTTTGGAAGCTCTCACACTTGGCTTCGGAAGCCTTTGAATATTGCACCAAAATTGACTATGTGAAGTGGTTTTGGTTGCACCGGCCTTATAATGACCCAACAGATCACCTCAGATGTGATCCTTTTATCGAAAACCATTGATCACCTCAGACGTGATCCTTTTATCAAAAACCGTTGATCACCTCAGATGTGATCTCATTTTATTTTTTAGAAACAAGGTTTACATAGTTAAAATTCAGTTCAGTTTTATGACTATCACAGAGTTAAATCTTGTTACTTAGTCCGACATTGACACATTGCACACATAAATAAAACTGGACAAACTTGAAATTTTAAAATGAAATAAGACATCTTTTTGTAATTTTCATTTGGGGATGGTTGAGAACACACTCTAATCATTTAGAGTATTATCCCCCCCTGAATAGAACAGCTTCAAGCATTGACTACCTTTAGAGAACAATTCATATCGAATCATACAGACAAAACACATACCTTTAGAGAACAATTCATATGGAATCATACAGACAAAACACAGTTATTTGGGATATTTTGTAAATATATCAGTAATAGAAAGATCTTGTATATACAATTCACAGACTTTTACCATCCAAGAATCAAGTGCACTAACAGGAAATCATGCTAGAACAACTAAGCTGTACACTTTGATTTTGAACATCAAGAAATGCAGCTATGATGATTGTCAATATATTTGTCCATTTAAATCTATACATAGATTTTTAACAACCATCAGTAATATTTTAATGTATTAGACCAACAAGTATTTGTGGATCCCAAGCTTATATGGTAATCAACATTCCTCAGGAGATTTTTGAGTGGTCTAGTGGTAAATGAATACAGAGCTTCAGATCAGTGCTATGCACCTTAAGGAAGAGTGTTATACAAAGAAAAAACTATTTTAAGAGCTTTCAAAGATATGTATAGCCTTAGGTCAGTGCCATCGCACAGTAGAGAGGTGCAAACAGTAGTGAATTTTTAGAATATATAGGTTATGCATATCCTCAGGTCAGTGTCATCGCACAGCAAAGAGGCGCAAGACCTATCTTCTTTTAGAGCAATATTTTCAGAAATTTATTTTGAAGTCTTATGACATTTGTCATATTCATTGCTCAGATTTTGGTTATTTGCTCATATTTGTGGCTTTCATTTGCTCCTCACCCTTATTGGAAGTTAGTTGATTGTGCAGACCAGTGATAAGATGGGAACCCACAACTTGTTGATAGATTTAGTTTAAGTGAATCACCAGTGATGTCTACTGATCTATTTATGTTGAATCTACCGACACAACATATGATGGACTTGCACCCCCTAGAACTACCTTCTCCATGTTACCACGATAACCGTCTAGCTTACTATCATCTTTCAGCATGTTAGGCTTTGACATTTCAGATTTATAATATTCTATGATTTTAACTTTATCAGAAATTTCGAAAACGAAAATCTTTGTGGTGTCCTAAATAATTCAATGCCCGTGTAAAATCACTTTCCATATTTGAATTGGTTTCTTAGATTTGTTTTCTTTGCCTATCAGCTTACCTATCGTTTTCTCCCCCCCTTTTTTCGGAAATTTTCCCCCTAAAATATTAAAACAGAAAATCTTTTTGTGATTTTAATATTTTCAGATGCGAGAAAATAAAAAAAAGAAAATAAAATAAATTAAAAAAATTTGAAAAATACTAAAGTCACTATGTCGGACTACTAACTTGCTTCCTTAGGTTTCACATCTTCTTTCTTTTTGACGCCATTAACCTCTAATAGATAATAAAATCTGGGTTTGTCAAATGGTTTTGTATAGAGATCGACGCGCTGAAAATCCGTGTTAATTTTAATCACATCAATTAAGCGTTTTTCAAAACAGTCACGTATGAAGTGATACTTTATTTCGATGTGTTTAGTTTTCGGATGTTGTACCAGATTTTTAGTGACAACTATGGCAGCAGAGTTATCAACAAAAATAGAAGTGTAAGAAAATTGCAAACCATAGTCCCGTATTTGCTGTTGAATCCAAATGATTTGAGAGCAGCAGCTGGTAGCAGCAACATATTCAGCCTTATACGTTGACAAAGCAACCGAAGTCTACTTCTTGCATTGCCATGTGACTAAGCGCCTTCCAAAGAACTGACACCCTGCAGAAGTTGAATTATAGTTCATCTTACAGCCTCCATAATCCGAGTCACTATATGCAATAAGTTCAAAGTCATCATCATGAGGATACCAAAACCCTAGTGTTGGTGTACCCTTCAGATAACACAAAATCCTTTTCACCCCAATGAGGTGATTAACTTTTGGTTTTAACTGATATCTTGAGCAGAGACACGTGGCGTACATGATATCAGGACGAGAAGCCGTGAGATACATGAGAGATCCGATCATCCCACGATACATGGTGGCGTCCACCAATCCCCATTTTCATCAGGTGCCACATCATGGTTCGTGGTAAGAGGGGTACCGGCAACAGTGACATTTTCCATGTCAAACCGACTTAGAATGTCTCCTACATACTTAGTCTGATGCAAAAAAATGCAGTAGGTGTTTGATCCACCTGTAATCCCAGAAAGAACTTCATTTCACCCATTGCACTCATTTCGAATTTGGCTTTCATCACTGCTTCAAATTCTTTGCATAGGTCCTTGTTTTTGGAACCGAAGATTATGTCGTCCATATATATCTGAACCATAAGTAGATCACCATCCTTTTCTTTTATGAACAATGTGCAGTCAATTACCCCCCTTCGAAAACCATGTTTCAACAGATGTGTGGAAAGTTTCTCATACCAGGCTCGCGGGGCTTGATGTAAACCATGCAAAGCTTTGTCTAATTTATATACCCTGTCCCGATGATAAGGATCTTTAAATCCCTCAGGTTGACTGACGTATACTGTTTCACGGATGTCACCATGAAGGAAAGCACTTTTCACATCTAGCTGGTAGACCTTGATCTTCATGTAGGATACATAAGCTAGGAAAATCCTGATTGCTTCCATCCTAGCCACTGGTGCAAAAACTTCATTGTAGTCCACGCCTTTGACTTGTTTGAACCCTTGAACCACTAATCATGCTTTGTTTCTGATAATGACTCCTTGATCATCTTTCTTGCAGCGAAGAACCCATTTTGTTCCAATAACCTTAGCACCCTTCGGCCTGTCCACTAGTGTCCAAACACCTAGCTTTTTGAACTATAGAAGTTCTTCTTGCATTGCATTAACCCATGCCTCATCTTTCAAGGTATCACTTACATGCTTGGGCTTAATTTGAGAAACAAAACATCTGAATGCCCCATCATGCACATATCCCTTTTCCATTACAACTGCGTAGTCAGCAGTGGATAGTTGATTTCTTATCTGTACCCACGAGAGAAGATCTCCAATGATATTTTCCTTGGGATGATATACATTTATCCTAGTCACAGGAGTTACGGGAACAACCACTTCATTTTCCAAATTTTTGATCATCGGTTTATCATCTGTGACTGTTTGTCTTGCCCCATAGGATTCAATCGTATCATTTTCAACTTCTGTGGTACTATCACTCGGACCGACGTGCTCCTTATGGCTCGCATCTGCATTTGCAGTTTCTTCCTCATCTGAGGAGTGATCACTTACTTCTAGATCTGTCCCTGAAGAACCAGAAGTTTCATTAACTTGAGATGTAGTGCTGGAGTCCCGATTAGGAGTGTTCAGAACGCCATACATCATCGGAGCAGCAATCTCATCGTCAGAATATTCAGGCGAAGATTGAATGATTTGAAAAATCCATCATAAACAAAGAGTGATGATGGACCTTTCCCTAGGAAGAGGGGTGGTGTATCGTTGAACATCAACATTACACCACACTTCAACTTGACCTGTCGAGTTGTTATAAACCCGTTTGCCAGGAATATTGTAACCAAGAAAAATTCCCTCATCTGCCTTTTCATTGAACTTTCCTATGTGAGTTTTCTTCAACAACATGCACGAAGACCCAAACGGTTCAAGATATTCCAGTTTTGGTTTGCGTCTTTGAAGTAACTCATAGCAGGTTTTTCCATGACGCTTGACTAACAGCACTTGATTGAGAGTGTAGCATGCATTAGTAACTGCTTCATTCTAGAATTGAACCGACAGTTTCGAATCTGCCAACATGGTCCGTGCAGTTTCAAGCAAGCTTTGATTTTTGCGTTCAGCAACTCCGTTCATCTATGGAGTATAAGCAGAAGAGTATTGATGAACAATCCCCTTCTCTTTGCAAAAGGCATCCATCCACATATTCTTGAATTTTGTGCCATTGTCTGAACGAATCTTCCTCACTTTCAACTTATATAGAGACTCCAGTGTAGTGACTAATACCTTAAATGAGTCAAATGTCTCTGATTTTGACTTAAGAAACATTACCCATGAAAATCTTGAATAATCATCTATGACCACAAAGCAGTACCAGTCTCCAGCTATGCTTTTAATACTGACAGGACCAAATAGGTCCATGTGCAGAAGCTCTAGAGGCTTCTCAGTTGAATGAACTTCCTTTGATTTGTGAGATTTCTTAGTCTGTTTTCCTTTCTTGCATGATATGCAGAAATCTGGAAGCTAAAAATTTTTAACTATAACTCCTTCAACCAGATTATTTTGAACCAAGTGATTCATCTTCCTTGGATTGATATGTCCCATTCTCCCGTGCCAAGATATGGACTCATTTTCTGTGGCTTTTGACAAGAAACACTATGCAACTGACTCCATGGTAGAAGCTCTTCACATCTCCAAGACATATAGATCATTGCATCTTGAAGCTGACATTAAGATTTGCTTATCAGGGATCACATATTCCTTCTTTAGAATGTAGCATTTCTTATCGTCGAACATCACTTTAAATCCCTTATCACAAATTTGAGAAATGGAAAGTAAGTTGTTCTCCAGTTGTTGAACATAATTTACTTTATCAAAATTCACCTTCCTGTTTCCTACTTCACCTTGAGCTATAATGTAGTTTCCTTTATTTCCAGCAAAAGATACATGTTCGCCTTTGATTTGCTTGACATTGAAAAGGAGAGATAGTTCCCCGTCATGTGCGTGGATGCCCCACTATCAATAATCTAGGTGTTAGTGATAACGCTGTAGAGGACAACCTACATAAAAGCAAAAATGATTAGTTTAGGTTTGGGACCCAAGCCTTTATAGGCTTGGGTTTCCCAGATGCATCACACATAACAAACTCTACCCATTGTCCTTCTAAAGTTGGAGAGACAATATCCTTCAACTTATCCTCACTATCCGACACTACTGACGATTTTGCTTTCCATACACCAGTTTTGTGTAAGGAATGTTTATGATAAATAGAAGATTGGTTTATTATTTGAACCAGTGGTTTGTTTTCATTGACTTGTTTTACCTCAGTCATCACAACTTTGCAAGTGGCTTGTCTGTGTTTCCTGTGGTGATTTGGAGGGGTATTTGATCTTGATTTCGTAAACCTTGATTTATTTTCTTGAACAAGTTCAACTTTCGTATTGGTTTCTGATAGTGGGGACAATTTGGAGATATATGTCCTCGTTCTCCACATCTAAAACATGATCTCCACTCTACTGGATCGGGCGATCTTTTGTGTGGTGGGGAGTATGGTCTTGGATTGGTCTCATTCTTCTCAAACTTAGGTTTCTCACCTTCTTTGACATACTTAATTTGTTTAACATTTTGATTACCATTTCCTTTCCTTTTATTGAGATTTTGATAATGATGAAAAATTTTAAAATGAGTTGATTCTAAAATTTTAGTTTTTGAACCAGAAACTTTTAAACCCAACCCACGCGTAGCTCTATCATCCTCTTTAACCCAATCCTCAATTTTAATCTCATCTTTTGTGCCAGATGTAGTTTCTTTCTCGTCAGTTAACGGTGGTATAGATTTAACTATGGTATCTGGATCACTGACCAGAGGTGTCGTCACCACATGATCCTTATTGGGTTATTATTTATGGGCCGGCATTTTATGTTTAAAAGGATTGCATGTGGTGGAGGCATAACCTGATAACCAATCCCTTCCCCCTATTTCTTTCTTTAATCAAGTTCGTAACAATATGAGAGGAACTAGCAAGACTATGAAGTTTCTGATTTAACGACTCAATTTCAACTTGAAGAATTGCTTTTTCTTTCTTAGTTTCCTCTCTTGTTGTTAAATAGAACTTAATATCATCAGCTTGATTAAAGGCAACAACCTTAGTCTCCCTAAGTTGCTTTCCTAACAGTTCAATCTTTTTTTGAAAACAACACTCTATTTGTTTTAATGCCCTGTTAGCTTCAGTGCATAATTTTAAAACATTTACTAAACTATCATTATGATCTAATAGTCTAGCAAATTTTAAATCTATGCTTTCATGAAATTTATCACATTCTTCACAGGCATGTTTATTAAAAAAGTTCATCTTTGGATTCTACCTGTGAAGTGCCGGAGGTGTCAGCCATGAAAGCAAATTTAGATTCCTCATTAGTCAGAGATTCTATGCTCGCAGTAACCAATTCATCTTCAACCAATTGTTCAACAGCATCTATAGATTCCTCAGTGTCTGAATTGGCATTATCAGCTAAGTTATCTCCTTCACTTGCTGAATCATCGTTAAGATCTTCCACCAAAGCCACATTAGCTTCACCACCAGAAACGAACCGAAATGTCCAGTCCTGTCCTTCATCTCCTTGAGCAACGATAGCTTTGGAATCTTGACTGGTTGAAGTCACATTCTTTTCCTTGTCCTGACGGTGGTTTGATGTGAAAGGGTTACCATTTCCAGTCTTCTTTGGTTTCACGCACTCTCTTTTGAAGTGTCCCTTTTCACCACAGTTAAAGCATGTGACTTTTGTTTTATCAAACCCAAAGGTTCTGTCTTTAGTAGCAATCAGGTTTTGACCAGTCTTTTTCACAAACTTTTAGCTCTTCTAACTGCACTAGCCAGAGCCCACATTATATCCATTCTTTCCAATTCAGCCTCGTCAACCTGTTTATAGTCTTCATCAGCAAGATGACAATTTCTATTTTTTCCAGCAACTAAACCATCATAAGAGTGCATAACAGTAGCTAGAAGATCCATGTGTTCCTTGGCTACTTCAACAGTAACATTTCCCAGATTCTCAGTCTTTAGCTTTGTTGTATTTGCTTCTAGGATATTGTATTGAGCACCCGATGATCCTAACACTTCACTTCTGGATGACCCATTTTAAGAATTCATTGACGTGTTGGATACAAATGCTGTTTGAAGAGGTGCTCCTGATGAAGTGGGTGTAGGAACAACGTTGTACAATGATGGATTCTGAGTATATGACCCCTTCTTTGACTTGTATTTTTGCCTCAGTTCCTCTTCCCTCAGTTTTAAGATAAAATCATTGATATCTAGAGTAACTAGAGTATCATTCTGTCTCTGATTAGAAACAAAGGGATCCTATTTATCCAACAAACCATCAGCAAAGCTTGCAACTTTATCCTCCATAGATGTAGTTACCCCCATGTGTGTGCAACTCACTCATCAGATGATAGAATCTGTCTATAATGTCATCCAAGCATTCATTTCTAATGGATGAGAAGTTATCAAATTCCTTCTTGAGGGCTTTCACCTTTAGTGCCTTTAACATGGCATTACCATCATATTGCTTTTCCGATGCATACCACAGCTTCTTGGACTGTTTATGTTCTGAAAATTGATGGAAAATGTCTTTAGGAATCGACCGTGTTAGTAAGGCATAAGACTTTTTCTCGGCATTATGAGCAACCTTTTGAACTTCATTCATCCCACTTAAAGTTATCTTAACACCATTAGCTCCAACCGGTGTAGAGTAGCCAGTTTTATAGCAATTCACAAGTTTGGGTCTACACCATTAAGATAAATCTCAAACTGTTGTTTTCATTGTGGGTATTCATCCAAATTCAACAGTTTTGGAGGCTTGTTGTGATTACCAATTTCATTCTCCAGTAGTAAGAGATTCTGGATTCGTGAGTCCTTCCCAGCAGCAAACGCGGTGTTCTGATCCTCCATGTTATCAACACTTGAGGTTACCCAAAGTCAACTATTCAAACTTGAAACACTTATGCGGCTGAGTCAATCGTGTGATTGAACAATGCGAATGAGTTCAATCGTACGAATGGACAGTGCGAATGAATTCAATCGTACGATTCAAGTCAATCATGCGATTGGGGATGCGACTGAGTCAATCGTGCGATTGAACAATGTGAATGAGTTCAATCGTATGAATGGAGAATGCGAATGGATTCAATCGTACGATTCAAGCCAATCGTGCAATTAGGCATGCGACTGAGTCAATCGTGCGATTGAATTGAAAGATTGGGTTTCAGTCGTGCGATTAAGCCAATCGTGCGACTGAGACTGTTGAATTTCAAAAATTCGAGATTTTGAACACTTTTAGACTCAAAATAATTTTGCACAAACCCTAACCTGTTGTAAGTCGAAAAGTTCAAAACTTTAAAATCATGCACATGTCAAAAACTCGTTTTGTATCAAAAACAAGGTTTATTGAATAGAAAACATTAATTTTAACCAAAAAGCCGATCGAATCCACAAAGAATCAAGAGCCAAGGCTCTAATACCACTTGTTAGGATCATGTACGTACGGAGTACTAACTAATTCAACATGTAACCTAATCAAATAGTGCAGAATCCTATTTGATTGGCGATCCAATCAGTGAGTACCCCGGATCAATCTAACGATAGACCAACGTTAAGAATTGATTTGAAAACGATCCGGAATGAACTATGAACTTGGATGGACGTGATAGAACTCTCTGGACGGCTAGGGTATGAAAGAATTCAAAGTGTTACATTTTTCCACGAATTATGTGGTATTTATAGGTTTCAGTATACAGTCGTACGACTGAGCCATTAGCATGGTCCAGTCGTGCGACTGAGCCATACGATTTGTTCATGCGCACGATTGAACCATACACTTGGTCCAACCGTGCGACTGAGCCAGTCTCATGACTCAGTCATGCGACTGATCCAATCACTTGGTTCAGTCGTGCAACTTGTCCACAAGCATGATTCATTAGCATGAATAACCATAAGACTAAGTCAAAAACATCCCTGAATCATAATTAACTCAAAACTGTGACTGACTACTACAAACCCATACATAATATTCATTTAAGCATGTATTCATAAACACTACAAGAACACTACACATTCAATAGTAAATAGACATTCAAACACATATCATTTCATTACAAACTATAGTATTACACATATGTAAGAATGAAAGACATAAATATTAACGTACAATGAACTAGGGACATCATGTATCAACATCCACCATACTTTATTTTGAAGCTTGTTGTTCCACATAAGTACCTTAGAAGGTGTTCTACTGCCTTCCCGTGTGACTGGTGTGGGCTTTGTATTTAGCGACTAAGAATACCCATGGAATAAGTAAAGTCTGGTCTCGTATATAGAGATATCGTAGACAACAGATCAACTTTTAATATTTCGTAGCATCAATCTTATTCGTAGCATCAATCTTATATTCTTTCTTAGCTTTTGAAAATTTTAAACAAGGATCCATTGGCATTTGAGCCAGATTAGCTTATTTAGGTCCGCCTCCTTTAGAATATGTTGAGCATAGCTTTGTTGAGTAACTATTACCCTATCTTCCATTTTCTTTACTTCAAATTCTGAGATAATAAGTTAGTTTCCTGTGGTCCAACATCTTAAATTTAGATATCATTGCTTTCTTGATTCATTGATGATAGATAAACTTGTTTTCATGACAAACAAGTCGTCAACATAAACATCAAGAATAAATAGGTGCTTTCCTCCTGTTTTTCAGTACGGCTTGTTCCTTGGAACATCTTGTAAACTTCAACTCCTTTAGAATATTGTCTAACTTTGTATTCCAAACTCAAGGGGCTTGGCACGAGCCATTTAATGCCTTTACAAGTTTGTAAACCTTCGATTTCTCTCCTTTCATTTCAAACCCAATTGGTTGGTTAACATAGATGTTTGTTTCAAGTCTCCATGTAAAAATGTGGTCATTACATCTAAGTGGTGAATTTCCTACTTGTCTATGGTGCCTAGAGCTATCAACAATCGAATCATTTTTATTCAAGCTACCGGGGAAAAAAATCCTTCAAAATTTATCCCGGGTTGTTGCACATAACCCTTTGCAACCAACATGGCCTTGTACTTGTTTATTCCGCCGTTAGCATTTTCTTGATCTTGAAAAAATATAAGGAAGTTTGACTATACTCCACGTGTTATTTATGTTTATTAACTCTAGCTCGGCATTCATAGCTTGAACACACTCTTTTTTCGTTTTTGCTTCTTGATAGGAAGTTTGTTCATCACATGAAACATGTTAGAGCTGCACACAATCATTGTTAGTCAGTAAAACATAATCCGTTTGGATTTATGTATGTAAAACAAAGCCGAGAGGTCCTTCTCAGGCTTATGTTAGTCTCGGCAGTGGGCTGGACTGGGCCTCCAGTCGCACTTGGTCTAGCAGTGCATGAAACAGGCTATCTCTGGGCTTGTCCAAAGCCTCAATTGCATCAGTGGGCTGGTGCACCCTTTCTGGTGAGCTTGCTAAACTGTTTTGTGAGCTGGCTTCAGTTTCAAGGCTGCTCGCATCTTTGTTTTATTCATGATCGAGCCTAACGGAGTGGCTTTCATCCCATACAAACGTGAACATACCTTATTATTGGCTACTTGATTCTTTTATCACCTTCCAATTTCATGCTTTGTTTTCAATAAAAATGACAAATGACTTATTATAATTTTTCAGTTGATAGGTTTATAAATCGGTAAGCCTTTGAGCCTGGTACACACCTAAGAGGAACTAGAGCTCTCGACCGATCTCCAAATTTTTTAGATTGATGGGTTCTACTTTGGCATAAACTGTACATCCAAACACCTTCACATGATCAAATTTTGGTTTTCTTTTATAGATCATCTCCTATGGAGTTGGGTTTCCAAGCCCGTATGTAGACCTGATTAATCAAATACGTAGAGTGTCAGATTGCCTCGCCGCACAAGTAATTAGGAACTTGCATGGCATTTAAGATATTCTAGTAATTTCCATCAAGGTTTGGTTTCTTCTTTTCGCCATGCCATTTTGTTATGGCGTGTAAGGTGTGGTTAGGTTCATTTTGATTCTGGTTTCGTTATGATACCGACGGAAGTCTAGTGAGGTAAATTCCTTACATCTATCCATTTGAAGTACTTTTATCATTGTCCCGAACTCCTTTTCTACCAACTCCTTGAATGTTTGAAGTGTTCTAATGCTTCACCTTTTTCCTTCAAAACAAACATCCATATATATCATGATAAATCATCTATTAAAACAAATATATATTTATTACCTACGATCGTGGGTGGAGTGATTGGTCCATGCAAGTCGCCATGGATGAGATCTAGTGACCAGGTCGCTTTGCATGTGGTGACGTTTAGAAATAAGGACCATGTTTGCTTTTTGATTAGGCATAATTCATAAACTTGGTTCTTGTGTTCTAAACATAGTAGACCTTTCATGAGCTCTTTCTTGGCCATGAGATGCATGGTCTCGAAACTTATGTGAGGCGTGCATGCCATCTCCAAGCTTTATCTTCGGTCTTAGTTTGCAAACAAACCGGAGTTCCAACTTTAATTTTAATTTTCTAAAGACCATTTTGGGTTCTCATCACTTTCATTAGACGTTTATCATTTTCAACATGCATGGTTAGGAATTTGTTCTTCATTCGCATGTCACAACCCATCTCGGTTGCTTGATTGAGAATAAGAATCAAAAGTGTGGTTTTTAAATAACTCTACCCAGGTCACACCTGATAATTTACCTTTTGGTCAATATGGTTCTCAAAATTTAATAACAATGATTTTATAATTTTAGGAGTTTCATCTTTAGTTTCTAAAAAGAAAACCGAAGTGAATCTTGTAAAATTATCTATTATTACCAAAAAATATGATTTTCTTCTCAAACTCTTTTACACCTGTTGGATCAAACAAGTCCACGTGTAACAGATGTTACGAAGTTATGATAGAAATTAGTTCTTTGGACTTCTAAAAAGCTATGTGTTGCTTTCCCTTTTGACAAGCAACACAAAGATCAGCATATGCAAATATTTTTTTGGTAGTCCTGTGACTAACCTATTTCGAACTAGTTTATTAATGTTTATAATATTTACATATGCTAGTCTTCTATGCCAAAGAAAGGACTCATTCATTAAAGTTTTTGAGATGAAGCATCATACATTTCCTGAAGGTGATGCAAATTGCTTGTTGAGCATATATATTATCTCTCCTGGGAGCACTTATAGGTATTTTATCATTTGATATAACAAAACCAGGAGATAGAACAATACATTAATGCTCTATGAAGAAAGTGTTTTGTTTTTTAACACACAACTAAGATACACTCAACAAATTATAGTTCAACTCGTTCACATAATTTACCTTATCAAAGCTTACATTTCCATTGCTAACTGTCCCTTTACCAGTAATGTATTCCCCTCTTGTATCACTTCCAAAGGAAACAGATCCACCATCAATTGGTTCAAGGTCCAGCAGGCATGATCTGCTACGTGTCATGTGCCGACTGCATCCGCTATCCACAATCCACAAGTTTTCTTTGGTCTGTAGATATTTCTGCACATGAATAAGTTGGTTAGTAATGAATGGGAACCCAAGCCTGTTTAGTATTGGGTCTTCAGATTTTAGAAATGTTTTCCAATTTTAAGTGCTGAAGGCTTGATTACAGGTTTTGGGTCATCTAAGGTCTTATCAAAATCGGCAGATGTCTTTGGTCTCCATGCTTTCCTTTTGTGTTCGGAATTGCTGGATGCTTTGACATCATCTCTTTCTTGATAACCTTTTGAAGCTTTTGGAGATGGTGAGGCTTTCTTCTTCTTTGGTTTTTTAGTTGTTGAATTGTTTGGCATATTCCTCAAAGGTGCTGAAATTTTCTTACGGTCAACACTTGAGTTGTTTTGTTTCCGAACAACCCTATGAGAACCATCTCTTCTTTTAGATGGTTGTTCAGTAGCTATAGGCCTTTTTTAGGATCTTGCTTTGTTGAGCTTGTTGAAAGATTGAGCGAAAAGTTTGTATATACAGTCTTTTGCAAAATAATTAACACATTAGGCACATGGTTTTGATCTGATGCTTGGCTGACTCATTCTTCTTCTTTTGTCTTTTGACTCCTTCATGTATTCTCTCTTTCTTTTCTTTATCAGCCCATGATCAATGAAGTCTTCAGGCATCACCTTCTTGCTTGAAGGCTTCATTTGCTAATATTGCTCAACTTTTTCCATCTTTCCACACATACATTTATTAAGTATAGTTAATATGTGTGGTCAGATTAGTTTTCTTCCATAGGAACTGCTTGTTGTGGGTCTTTACAGCTTCAAGAGTACACCGTTGAACATATGGTTGTGGCCTCTCTTCTAAAACTTTTGAGGTTCCCCCACAGCAGTTACAATTTTGTTTTTTCTTGTTGCAGCAGTTGGTTTCAAGAGATGAGTTTACCTTGACAGACTTCACCTCCTGAATTATTTTCTTCTTTTTCTTTTTCTGGACTTCCTCTCTCTTTTTCTTTTTCTTTTCCTATTACTCTTCTCTAAGTTCAACTTCTCCCTTATTCTCCTCCTTCTTTACTATTTCAACTTTTTAGTAGCTCGTTTTGTACAGATTGGATTAGTAGATACTTGCTCCTTTACCTCTAAGTTACACTTTGTGGGTATATGTTATGCAGACAACTGGTGGTTCTATAACATTGTACTCTAATCCTAACTTGGTTTAATACAACTTTTAGGAGTTTTCAGTAAATGCAAGCAGTTTTTCAAACGTTTCAGTTTAAAGATTGTACTTAACAACATAAGTTTTAGTTGTTGCTAAATCATATTATGCTGATTTCAATCTGTCCAAAAAATCATCAATCTAGGTATTCAAATTTGTTTGTTCATGTTTTAATTATGAAACAATCTTCTCTAGCTCTTTTATCTTTACTTTTTAAGCATGATCAGTTTCTTGAAATCAGTTTTAAGAATGTTGGTTGATTCTAAATCATTCATGAGATCTAAATTATGATTTTTGTACATGTTTACTTTATCATACGCTTAGGTTTACAACATGATTCAGAGGTTACCTTAGGTGAAGAGGTTGAGCTTACGACCATTAGTGCACTATTGATGGGGGTGATATCTTCTACTTGAAAGCCCTTCTCTGTAACCTCTTCTCCTGAAGCTATAGCTATTGTGTGTGTTTGATTGACAAAGGTAGAGGGACTTTGGAAGTTTTTAGATGGTTTGTAGTTTGATGAGCTTGAGAGAAAAGGATTTTATTTGTGTGCTTTACATTACTTGGCAAAGTATCCTAACTGATTGCAGTTGAAACACTTTATTTTTCCCTTGTCGAATCCAAATCCTCATCTTCTTTTGCCTTTGAAACTTTCTTCTAGTTCTTTGTTAGAACTGTTTAGCCTTGAAGGAGATCATGGCTATTTGGTAGTTGATATTCATTTCTTCAAGATCATCCAGATGAATGCATTCAAGATCTTCTTCTGAGATTTGGAAGAAGTTGGCCCACTGCAATAAAATAAGCTAATGTAACCCCCGTAAAATTTTTCATTAAGCCTTGAAAAAGTTGCATTATGTCTAATGCAACTTTTTACCCGGGGCTGCATTCGAAGTGGTTGCATTAGACATAATGCAACTTTTTTATTAGATAATGCAACTTTTTTTTAAATGTGTTGTATTTTCTGTTCAAATGCAACTTTTTTAATATGCAACATTTTTTTTAATGCAACTTTTTTGCTTTGAAATGCAACCTTTAAAAGATTTAAATGCAACTTTCATTATAGTTTTGTTTTAAAAAACACTACATTTTATACATTGAAATTTAATTTTTCATATACTTAATTGTAACTTTTATAATAGTTTAGTTACAAAGATGAAAATTTTTCAAGAGATGATGCAACCTTTATTAAAGTAAACTTTTTAAGATTTTAATTACAACAAATATGCAACTATTATTACGCCCAGGTTCACTTTGATTGCTATTAATTTAAATGCATTCAATTACAATCACATTAAGAGAATAATAACATAAATATCGTTGAAAGTCATATTGTGTACTTTAACATACCTATACAAACTCAAGTACTAATAAAGTCAACAAAAAGTGCCAACTACAATTATAAAAAGACTAATTAAAATAGTAGTCCACTCATGTTACAAACTCTCAATCTCCAACCGATTGAATGGTTCTTGAATATTGAAGACCGATCACCAACTGATTTAGGCGGCTTTGGTTAGGTTTATGTAAGGCCCGGTTCCCGGGACGCTCACAGTTGGTCATTCACAGCATAAAACATTACATATTATAAATTTAAGCAGCGGAATAATTTAACAAAAGCCATTCATTTCATTATAAACATTGTCGCCAAACAATACACCTTAGTTTAATTAGGTTACAAAAGAATGGTTTAACTGCATTACAAAACAACAGTGATATCTATGGAGAATGAATGTCAGTCTTGCCCCGCCGAGTAGCCATCCCCCGCGTGCCATCCTCAGCAACGTTTTACCTGCCAACTGGAAAATACATAAAAGTCAGCGTTGCTGAGTGTGTTCTAGTTTTATAATTAAAATACTTCACTTTTCGTTTCAAACAGTTCATTACTTTCGTATGTGGTCACACATCGTACGTACATATGGGTAATATTATTATTATCTTCATCATTCGTTCAATTCGTACTTTTTCCATTACTCTTCCGGTCTTTACATTCGTTCTTACGAGTCTGTTGCGACAACAAGGCCGCTCACCTCAATATCGATCTCTCATGATCATATGTTAGCCAAGTCTGTTGCAACACATGGTTGCTCACCTCAGTGGCAATCACACAATTGCCTGCTAACCGAGTCTGTTGCAATATAAAATTGCTCACCCCATTGTCAATCTCAAAGATTGACCCTGTGTGCATCCTTCGGGGTAGCTAACCCGCATCACAGTTGAGCTAACACCTGTCAGGGGTGTGCACCTCCATACACTTGCTTGCAAGACTTCTATTCATTCGTTTTTATTCCACTTTTTCTTTATCATTAATCTTTCACTTTATTAATGATAATAACTTCTGTTCTGATCATGATCGTACCACATAGAGCCATACAGTGTTATTATTAATAATATGATAATAATAATAACAACTCTAATCATAACAATACCATTAATAGGGTTATAATGTCAATCAAACATAATCATATGCATTTAATGAACCTTAGTCAACATTAGTCCAGAACCCTAGCTGCACAGACTCCCACGAAAATTCTGCATTTAATTCTAAGTGTTGGGCGCATGAGGACTGGTTGGGCGCATGAGGACTGGTTGGGCGCATGAGCACTGGTTGGGCGCATGAGCACTGTTGGGACATATTTCCTTACACTTAGAAAATAATTCCAGGCGCAAGAGCACTATTTAGGCATATTACCCTATACATAGTTTCTAAGTCCAAAATCTCAGGCGCATGAGTATTGTTTAGACTCATTACCCTGTACTTAGTTTTCTAAGTCATATTTCAGGCGTAAGAGCACTATTTGGGCATATTACCATGTAAGTTTGCTAAGTCCTAATTTCAGGCTCATGAGTACTGCTTAGGCATATTACCCCGTACTTAGTTTTCTAAGTCATATTTTAGGCGCACAAATACTGTTGGGAGCATAAGCCCCAATACTTAAGCTTCTGGTCAGGATCCTAGGAGTATGAGGACTATTCAGGCATATGAGCCTTATATAGGCGTATTAGCAACCTGCTCATCATGTTACTAAGTCGTTTCCAGTCCCAAACATCATATTACCTAGTTCTAAATAGTCACATACTATTCTGGGCATAAACTTAACATAATCATATCATTATATTACCCAAACATACCCCACCCACATACACATGCACATGAACATATGGGTGAAATACCCAACCTCATAAAAACATACATACATGTATTTTCCAGCCCCAAAATCATATAAAAACACGTAAAAAGGGGAAATCTAGAAACTCACCTTAGTTGTGTTCGGGTTTGATACCCTTCCTTGAACTTCTCGGGCGTTTCTAACACCTAACACACACACAATACAAACCGAACACACAAGTCATATTTATAAGCACATAAATAGGTCTAGAACCATCTAAATCATCAAAATTCGAGAGTAGAGAGTTCTCACCAAAAACTTCGAACTCTCTGGTTTCTTTTTCAAAAACTCGTATCTTCTTCTTTCTCTCTCTAAGATCCGAATGAGAAAGGTTGTGCAGGGTGAAATGGGCGGCCATACCACCTTTTCACCAGCTTTTTATTACTTTTGTTCTTTTTGACACTTTTGGTCCCTCAACTTTAGGGTTGACTTCCATTTCATTCTTTTTCTTTCTCTTTTATCCTTTTTATTCCCTTCAAAAATACGGGTGTTACAAGTCCACCCCCCTTATATAGGTTTCGTCCTCGAAACCTGTTATTCCTCAAACAATTGAGGGTAATGCTGCCTCATCTCCTCCTCCGTCTCGCACGTAGATTCTGATCCCTTTCTGTTCTTCCACTGTACACGCACAAGAGGAACCACTTTATTCCTTAACTTCTTTTCTTTACGATTAATGATTGCCACTGGTTGCTCAACGTAATTGAGCCGTTCGTCTACTTCAATGTCCTCCAGTGGAACAATCATATCTTCATCAGCTAAGCACTTTCTCAGATGAGATACATGGAATGTGGGATGAATTCCACTTAACTCATCTGGCAGTTCAAGTCGATAGTCTACCTCTCCTACTCGTGCGATGATTCGGAAAGGTCCTGTATATCTCGGGCTTAGCTTACCTCGTTTTCTGAATCGAATAATCCCTTTCCAAGGTGAGACCTTCAACATGACTCGGTCTCCAACCTTGAACTCTATTCGTCTTCGCCACTTGTCAGCATACGACTTTTGTCTATCCTTCGCCGCCTTCATGAAGGCTTTGATCTTTTCCAACTTCTCAGTCGTAGCTTCGATCACCTCGACACCTCCTAACTCTTTCTACCCAATGTCTTCCCACACACGGGCGTCCTACATCTCCTACCGTATAGCATCTCGTAAGGTGGCATGCCAATACTGGCATGATAACTGTTGTTGTACGAGAATTCTGCTAATGGTAAGTGATCATCCCAACTTCCTCCAAAATCGATCAAGCATGCTCGAAGTATATCCTCGAGCGTTTGTATCGTCCTCTCAGACTGACCGTCCGTCTGAGGATGATACGCGGTACTAATGTGTAGCCTCATCCCCATTGCATCATGGAATCTCCTCCACAACTTCGATGTGAACCGGGTGTCACGATCCGACACGATAGACACCGGCACGCCATGACGAGCTACTATTTCCTTGATGAACAGATCCGCCAATCTTTCGGATGAATACGTCTCGCAGATCGGTAGGAAGTGGGCACTCTTTGTTAGTTGGTCGACAATCACCCAAATAGTATCGCATCACCTCGATGTGCGAGGTAGTTTAGTAATGAAGTTCATGGTGATATGCTCCCACTTCAATTCGGGTATATCCAACGGTTGGATCTTCCCGTACGGTTTCTGGTGTTCCGCCTTCACTTGGAGACAAGTAAGGCACTTACTCACATACTACACTACTTCGCGTTTCATACCCGGCCACCAATAATCTTTCTTCATATTGTGATACATCTTGGTAGCACCGGGATGAATGGAGTATCGAGTCTTATGGGCTTCGTCCATAATCTTTCCACGTAGATCCCCGTATCGAGGAATCCACATTCGCCCGAATCGGGTCTTAACACCAAGAGTGTTCTCACCCAATTCCATAACTAGACCTCGCATCCTTTCAGAGTTAAGACGATCTTCTTTCAAAGCCTCATCTTGAAACTCCTTAACCTGTGTCATCACATCGGAGGTCATAATTAGCTGATAAGCCTTCACCCGGATCGGCTCGGGCCTTTCCTTTCGGCTAAGGGCATCTGCCACCACGTTGCCTTGCCCGGATGGTAATGTATTTCGCAATCATAACCCTTTATGAACTCTAACCATCGCCTCTGCCTCATGTTTAGATCTTTCTGCTCGAAAAAGTACTTCAAGCTTTTATGGTCCGTGAAGATGGTGCACTTCGTCCCGTATAGATAGTGCCGCCAAATCTTCAACGCAAAAACCACCCCAGCTAGTTCTAGATCGTGCGTGGGATAGTTGACTTCGTGGGTCTTCAGCTGTCGAGATGCATAAGCTATTACCCTTCCACGTTGCATCAACACGCAACCTAGCCCAGAATAAGATGCATCCGAATAGACCACTAAGTCGTCATTTCCCTCGGGCAATGTCAATACAGGAGCTTGTGTTAGTCTCGTCTTCAACTCCTCAAAGGCATCCTCCTGTTCTCGACCCCACACGAACTTCACGTCTTTGCGAGTCAACTTGGTCAAAGGTGAGGCTATCTTGGAGAAGTCTTGAATAAATCTCCTGTAGTAGCCCGCCAATCCCAAGAAGATACGAATTTCGGATGGCGTCTTTGGTGATTTCCATTGCATCACAGCCTCAACCTTTGCTGGGTCCACCATGATTCCCTCAGCATTTACCACGTGACCCAGAATTGCACCTCGCGTAGCCAGAAGGCACACTTGGAGAACTTAACATACAGTTTCTCCCTTCTCAAAGTTTCCAACACCTCCCGAATGTGACCGGCACGCTCTTCTTCACTCCTTGAATAAATCAGGATATCATCGATGAACACAATCACTGATTTATCTAACATTGGCCGACACACTCGATTCATCAAATCCATAAAAGCAGCTGGCGCGTTGGTTAAACCAAAGGACATAACGAGAAACTCATAGTGTCCATAACACGTACGAAAAGCTGTTTTAGGAATGTCCTGCTCCTTTACTTTCAATTGATGGTAGCCAGAACGAAGATCTATCCTCAAGAACCAACTGGCACCCTGGAGCTGATCGAACAAGTCGTCAATCCTCGGTAACGGATACCGGTTCTTTATCGTTAACTTATTCAACTCACGGTAGTCGATACACATTCTCATGCTACCGTCCTTCTTCTTCACAAATAAGACCGGAGCACCCCAAGGAGAGATACTCGGTCTTATGAAACCCTTATCGAGAAATTCTTGTAGTTGCTCCATCAACTCCTTCATCTCAGTCAGAGCTAATCGATAAGCTGCCTTAGCGACAGGTTGGGCACCGGGTATCAAGTCAATTTGAAATTCGATTTCGCGATCCGGTGGCACACCTGATAGGTCTTCTGGAAACACATCGGGAAAGTCACACACAACTGGCACATCTGACAATTGTGGTGTTGACGTGTCCACATCCTTCACGTAGGCCAAATAAGCGCTACATCCACGTCTCATGCATTTTCCCGCCACCGCCATCGAAATTACTTTTGGAATCGTCGTAACCCGATTGCCATATATTGTCACCAGGCTTCCGTCAGACGCCGTCAGTCTAATCATCTTCTTACGGCACATGATATTCGCTTCATAGGTTGCTAACCAATCCATCCCTAGTACTACATCAAATCCACCTAGGGGCATCATATGTAACTTGGCAGCAAACCTATGACCTTCTAACTCTATGGCACAGTCCCCTATCATGTTCGTAACCCTAGTGGACTTGCCAATAGCAGTCTCTACGTCAAAGGGCTCATCAATGCATTTACTACTAAGAGGCAGTTTAGCACAGAAATTGGCAGAAATAAAACTCCTACTAGCACCAGAATCAAATAACACAGAAGCAAGAGTTTGATCTACTAGAAACGTACCTGACACAACATCGGGGTCCATCCTAGCCTCCTCCCTGGTCATGGTTAAAGCTCTGGCACTTGCCTTCTGCCCTTCAGTCCCGGTCGTCTTCTTTGCCCCGGAACTCTCCGCCCTCTGCTTCTTGCAATCCCTACTCATATGGCCCTCTCCGCCGCAGTTGTAACACCTCAACAGTCTACAGTCCCTGGAGATATGGCCCGACTTTCCATATTTGAACCACACGTTAAGCCCCATCCTGCACTCTCCCGTATGCTCCTTCCCACACTTGTCACATTTCTTAGGTCTCGAGCTTGATGACCCCGCCCTACGGTCATCCATTCTCATCCTCTTGTTGTTCGGGATGAAACCACCACGCCCGAACCGTTTCCCGTTCCAGTTTCGGTCACCACTACCGGCCTTCTTCACCCCCACATCTGTTACTTCCCGCTCATCATAAAGTCTCCCAGCCAAATCCACTGCCGACCTAAAAGTACTTGGCCGCGCAGCAATCAAGTGCCTACGGATGTCAGCCGGCAGCCCTTGGATGTACCGGTTAATCTTTCAAGACACCGGCTTCACTTGATCCGGCACCAGCCTCGCCATTTCATTGAATCTGGTGGTGTACTGCTGGTGGGTCAGGGTTCCCGCCTCGAGTTGTTGGAACTCCTTCTCGACCTTATCTAGTTCCCTGTGAGGACAGAATTCCTCAATTACCAGCTTCTTCAACTCGTTCCATCGCATTTTCCCGATGGCCCTGAAACCTTCAGCTTGGACAATATTGTCCCACCAACACAAGGCCAAGTCGACAAAAGAGTGAGTCGCGAACTTCACCTTTTGATCTTCGCAACACTCACTGATCTCCAACACTGCCTCCATCTCCCTCACCCAACGGTGAGCGGCAGCAGCATGGCCATTACCATCCAAACTTGGGGGCTTACACCTCTGGAATGCCCCATAGCTGCATCTCTTGGTCGTTCCCCCTACTGCTTCCTCCCCTTCCTCGTCAGAAACTACTATCTCAGGCTCCTGCCGTTCCTCCTCTCCCTTGCTTTCCTTCCCAGTCGATCCCTTCCTATCCTCCTTCTCCTTCCGCTCCTCGTTCCTCACAGCTCGAATAATTTCGGTCACTACAGATGGTAGGACTGCCTGCATGACCTGGTGCACCTCATCAGCAATCGCCTCCCGAGCTGAGGCGTTCAGACTGGCATTCTCATTTTCTTCAGTCTGGTCAGGAACCTCAGGGTTCTCATGGGTCGTCTCAGCAGCTTTAGCACTGCTCCTATTCACACGCGGTCGACCTCTACCTCTAGAAGCCTTGGAAGGTTTCTTCCCAGCCATTTCCTAAGCACTATAACATTCAAACACTAAAACAGTCATTCAAGGTAATAGCTCAGTTTATGCCAAGTATAGTAAGTCCCTAATTACAATGGCCAGTTATGATTAACCACTTACTTTACTTTTCACACCCCAAGCATTTACTATCCTGACTACATCAGTATCTAAATCTACTAAGAACACATAAGCCAAATAGCACACACACATAATTCTGGTTAACTTAAAAAAGAAATACCTGATGGCACGTAGCTACTCGGGCTGACATTCCTCCTTCTGTCCCATTTTCAGTTTAAGATTAGGTTTCTTTTTAAAATATTTACCCGTTTCACTTAAACTTTGGCTCTAATACCAACTTGTAAGGCCCGATTCACAGGACGCTCACAGTTGGTCATTCACAGCATAAAACATTACATATTATAAATTTAAGCAGCGAAATAATTTAACAAAAGCCATTCATTTCATTATAAACACTGTTGCCAAGCAATACACCTTAGTTTAATTAGGTTACAAAAGAATGGTTTAACTGCATTACAAAACAACAGTGATATCTATGGAGAATGAATGTCAGTCTTGCCCCGCCGAGTAGCCATCCCCCACGTGCCACCCTCAGCAACGTTTTACCTGCCAACTGGAAAATACATAAAAGTCAGTGTTGCTGAGTGAGTTCTAGTTTTATAATTAATATACTTTACTTTTTGTTTCAAACCGTTCATTATTTTCGTATGTGGTCACACATCGTAGGTACACGTGGTAATATTATTATTATCTTCATCATTCGTTCAATTCGTACTTTTTCCATTACTCTTCTGGTCTTTACATTCGTTCTTATGAGTCTGTTGCGACAACAAGGCGGATCACCTCAATATCGATCTCTCACGATCGTATGTTAGCCAAGTCTGTTGCAACACATGGTTGCTCACCTCAGTGGCAATCACACGATTGCCTGCTAACCGAGTCTGTTGCAACATAAAGTTTCTCACCCCATTGTCAATCTCAAAGATTGACCCTGTGTGCATCCTTCGAGGTAGCTAACCCGCATCACAGTTGAGCTAACACCTGCCAGGGGTGTGCACCTCCATACATTTGCTTGCAAGACTTCTATTCATTCGTTTTCATTCCACTTTTTCTTTATCATTAATCTTTCACTTTATTAATGATAATAACTTCTGTTTTGATCATGATCATACCACATAGAGCCATACAGTGTTATTATTAATAATATGATAATAATAATAATAACAACTCTAATCATAACAATACCATTAATAAGGGTCATAATATCAATCAAACATAATCATATGCATTTAATGAACCTTAGTCAACATTAGTCTAGAACCCTAGCTGCACAGACTCCCACGAAAATTCTGTATTTAATTCTAAGTGTTGGGCGCATGAGGACTGGTTGGGCGCATGAGCACTGTTGGGACATATTTCCTTACACTTAGAAAATAATTCCAGGCGCAAGAGCACTATTTAGGCATATTACCCTATACTTAGTTTCTAAGTTAAAAATCTCAGGCGCATGAGTACTGTTTAGGCTCATTACCCTGTACTTAGTTTTCTAAGTCATATTTTAGGCGTAAGAGCACTATTTGGGCATATTACCATGTAAGTTTGCTAGGTCCTAATTTCGGGCTCATGAGTACTGTTTAGGCATATTACCCCGTACTTAGTTTTCTAAGTCATATTTCAGGCGCATGAATACTGTTGGGGAGCATAAGCCCCAACACTTAAGCTTCTGGTCAGGATCCTGGGAGTATGAGGACTATTCAGGCATATGAGCCTTATATAGGCGTATTAGCAACCTACTCATCATGTTTCTAAGTCGTTTCCAGTCCCAAACATCATATTACCTAGTTCTAAACATTCACATACTATTCTGGGCATAAACTTAACATAATCATAATATTATATTTACCCAAAACATACCCCACCCACATACACATGCACATGAACATACGGGTAAAATACCCAACCTCATAAAAACATACATACATGTATTTTCCAGCCCCAAAATCGTATAAAATAATGTAAAAAGGGAAAATCTAGAAACTCACCTTAGTTGTGTTCGGGTTTAATACCCTTCCTTGAACTTCTCGGGCGTTTCTAACAACTAACACACACACAATACAAACCGAACACACAAGTCATATTTATAAACACATAAACAGGTCTAGAACCATCTAAAGCATCAAAATTCGAGAGTTCTCACCTAAAACTTCGAACTCTCTGGTTTCTTCTTCAAAAACTCGTATCTTCTTCTTTCTCTCTCTAAGATCCGAATGAGAAAGGTTGTGCAGGGTGAAATGGGCGGCCATACCACCTTTTCACCAGCTTTTTATTACTTTTGTTCTTTTTGACACTTTTGGTCCCTCAACTTTAGGGTTGACTTCCATTTCATTCTTTTTCTTTCTCTTTTATCCTTTTTATTCCCTTCAAAAATACGGATGTTACAGTTTAATTTTACAAGTACAACTTAATTTTCAACTTGTACAACTAAAAAAGCATGAATGGGTTCTTGTATTCTCATTTAGTTAAATAAGAAAACAATATTGTCTATAGCTATTATGTTATTCTAGTGGTTTGATTCATGTCCTTTGTGTTGAGATATCCAAGTTTGACATATGGGTACTACATATAGATTTTTTTATATTTAGATCTCACCTACTCTTTTTCTCATAATTTCATTTCATTATCATTTTAATTTATTTTTCTCAAAACTTCATGATCATGCTATTAATTACAACAAAAATATCAATTAGTTATCAAATATTACAAAAACCAAAATATTAAACCTAAGACTTTATTAAAATTGTAATATATTTGTCTAAAAGTACATAATCTTACAAAAGTTGTTACTCTTTTTTAATAAGCCTGCATATGTTAGTAAAATGGGTAACCTTTTTTAAAACAAGTTGCAATTTTAAGTAAAATATGAAACTTTTTTTATAAAAAGGTTGCAATTTCACTAAGATTATATAACTTTTTATGTAAAAGGTTGCATTAGATCTTTTAATGTAACTTTTATTTTAAACAAAGTTGTATTAGAGTCAAACGCAACTTAAAAGAAAAAAGTTGCATTTAAAACGTTAGCCTTATTTTCTAGTAGTGACCTTTCACTAACAAAGGTTGAGTTGGAAGAGTAGTTTGGTAAAAAGGATGATGACAGATATTGATTCCATCTGTTGAAAGATGGTGTAGACTGTGATTTAGCAATTGGAGATTCTGGATATGTGATCACAGGTACTTGATGAGTCACCATTGAAACTTGGTATGCTTGAGGGAGATAAGGTTCTTGAATGGGTGTCATCAGTGCTGATGACTTTGAGGAGTTTGATAATCTTTCGATTGATTCTTCATCAGCATCCATCTCCATCTGATAGGCACTTAGAATGCCATAAACTCCTCAAGAGTTATTTTCTTCAGATTTTCAATTCTTTCTTATGGATACAGTGTGCAATGTCCATGTCTTTGGTAGTGGCCTCAATAACTTTCTGAGATTGTCATTATTCTTAATTTTCTCCCAGCCTCATTGAGAGACTCAAGCTGTTCAACATATCTGATATAATAAGTGAGAAACAAGCTAACCTTAAAACTATACAAGTGTGAGGTATATATACTAAGAAAGCTAAACACTTAAAATAAATCACTTACATTTATTCTATAGTTAGAATAACATATGTACAATGTAGATAAGCAATTAGCACATCAGGTATCAGAAGTTTCAGTACAATATTATTCCCAAAAGGCAGAACATTGTAGCCGCAAGTATTCTTTAGTACAAACATTTTTATCTAGTGTAACGGTTAATCAACAACTTATCAAGTTGAGTGCCGACTTACAGTAGTTCAACATTTGGCATATTTTGACAGTTGCGAGTGAGTGTTGAACTTGAAGTTTTTGGTAGCTTCTTTCTTCTCATGGTTCAACAATAAAAAATTTAAAAATATATATATTTTAGAACAAAAAAATCTGTTACTCTAAAATATTTAAGAAGACTAAATTGACATAAGTTAAAAACTAAAATAAAATGCATTTTATAAATTTTAGTTTAAACTAAAACTTGTATTTATTTGATACTTTATTAATATTTATATATAATCTTTTAATTTAAAATAATATGTTATAAAATAAAAAATTTAGTCGTAAATACCAAGATACTAAAGACCTAAAATATCTCTACTAAATGTCTTAGAATTGAGTAAAATGACTATTTTGCTCTAAAAGAATGTTTGATAAGGTAGTATAGATAGTGAGTTGGCACGCATAATACAACGCATGTTAAATGCTCTTCTAGAACCTGTCTTATACACTGATCATAATAGGTATTATTATTATTATTATTATTATTATTATTATTATTATTATTATTATTATTATTATTATTATTATTATTATTGTTATTATTATTATTATTATTATTATTATTATTATTATTATTATTATTATTATTATTATTATTATTATTATTATTATTATTATTATCGTTATTAGTATTATTATTGTAAAACTATCTAGTAATTATATAGTTATGTATTCAAATAACATGATACTTATGAATAAACTTAAATGTTAATTTAACGTTTATAAATATTCAATGTAAAGAATTAATAATCTCATATTATTAAATAATATATTAATAATATGCATAAATCAATGTAAAATAAGTTTATTAAATAAAGGACAAAATAATAATGATTGCATGAAGCACTTGTATTTAATGCATAAAAAAGTTGTATTAAGTGTCTTAATTTTTTTATAAAATTACACTTATGTTTCAAAATTATACATTATATAATAGCACAGATGATTCTTAAACTAAAAATTTCACTCAATTAGGTAAAGGAAACATGATTCAATCAACATTCAAGTCATAATCAGCAATGCTATTACATGAGCAAGAATCATTTTTCAAACATTTGTTTTAGCGTATTAATAGATTTATTGATATTTTATCATTATGTTCTACATATTACAAGTACACAATGGTGTTAATTCAGCTTGTATTTTTTAAAACTCATCGTTTTAAATAGGATAATGATGTTTAAAGAAAACACAACAAAAAAAGAAAATACATAATGATGAGCAAAGAGACACAAAACGAGCAGAAATAACATTGAGTTGAAAATCAGAATTCTTTTCCTTTGTATTTACTTTTGTGTACATGGATACTAAACTCATTTTGATGATAAGAAACACTCATTTTTATGCAAAATAACATCGTATGTAAAGGTTACGAATGTTTAAAAAAGTGGGGAACCGAACAATATTAACAAAAGTGATCATGATTAAAATACCCTTTTTAATAAAATTTTTCCGACAATTTAATCAAAGATAAATATTTATGATTTCTTTTTACCCTTTTTACATAAAACACTATGTTTACATAAAAGATTAACTTAAAAATATTGGAATAAATTATTTAACAGTAACTGATATTTGTAAAAGGGTAAAGTTTTAATTTACACAAAGAGTTAAATGCAATTTGCAACTCTGAGGAATACACCAGATTGCAGGTTGCAACCTTATTTCAGAATTTTTGCTATTTGCAACCCTCATATTTCCAAACTCTACAGTTTGCACCCATCCGTCAACTTGCTGTTACATTATTCCGTGAATATGAGGGTTAAAGTCATTTATACCCATTTATTCTTCTAAATAAAACCCACAAACTCGTGAACGATAGCCATCAAGGAGAAATACATTGCAATCGTGAACCTAGTTGCGAACAAGAGCCACCAAAGAGAAGTCGTGAATGAGGGTCGGGCTCTCAAAGATCCATCAAAGAGCAGTCGAGCTATTTGCAAACCTCACGTTCATCCAACCTTCGATCTTCAACAACTGATGTCCACTTCGGGTTCGTCTATCTCCTCTCATCCAATCGGTTATTTCTGTGCGAAATGTGACTCAAAGACAACCATTCGAACCTCAAAGACCCGCGCTATTCGGGTCGATCGTTTGTTAATTATGTATGTCTGGTTGATTAGGTTGTTTCTATTAAATTCTTGATTTTGTTTCTCCTAATTACTGATCTAATTGCAATTTGTAGAAGAAACGATGTGGATTCATCAAATGGGTTGATGACGTTAGTTGTGTAAGGTGTGAAGCTCAGACCTGTTTTGTAACATCTCGTATCTTCGCTAAATAAAAGTTAAACTCATCAAATTCTTGTAAGGACTTTTTATGCCATTTATAAAACTATGAGGGTTATTTATGATTGTTTCTTGTATTTTATTCTTTTGTTCTTTAATTTAATGGTTAATAATCAAATTTATTAAAATAAACATAATAATAATAATAATAATAATAATAATAATAATAATAATAAAATAATAATAATAATAATAATAATAATAATAACAATAATAACAATAATCATAATAAGTGTTAATCTTTGAAATAAATAAAAAATATATAAGTTTTGGTTATTTTAAAACTTGTAATTAATAAGTTTTGTAAACAAAATAACCAACTTGAAAACTATAAGGACTAAATCGTAATTACTTGAAATGTTAAAGTTAAACTTTGGATTAAAAAGGCAATATTAGATCCACAGGGACCAAAGTGAAACATTTCTTAAAACCTAACCCCCACCCCCGCTCTCCCTGTGATCGGCCGGACGAGCTCCGGCGAGCTCCGGCCACCACCGAATCATCAATATTGAACATAATTAACACCTTAGAACCGGTCGCAAGCTAGTTTCGAACCCTACCCGATAGTTAATTCGAGTTTAAATGAGTCTTTGATAGTCATTGAACTCGAAACTGATACCACCTTAAACCAAATTCGTTTCACCACTTAAACACATGCTATCAATGAAATTAAAGTTTTTCAAATGTTCCTATAATCACATAGAAGTTACCGGTAGGAGTAATTGCATATTAAACAGCCTTTAACCCAATTAACAACCGACTATAACTCACGAATGAAAATTAATCTTATTAGACTCGAATTGGTTGTCATTGAAATATAAAAATAGAGGGTAAAACCTCTAATCGACCCTCTTAAACTCTCTGTGGCATCAATTTCATAAAAAACACACGCTCACATCGAAATCCCTAATCGAGAACAGTCGCAGTTTGTTCAAACATTAAACCGACGAATTCAACATCAAATCAGGTAATTAAATTGGTATTTTCATTATTTTTTACATGGGGAACAAAAGCCCCATGGTTAATTTGGCTATTATTATTGAATTGTTGCTCAATTTGATCGATTGTGAATTAGGGTTCTTCGGGTAAAATGGGGATTTTCAGAAAATTTGGTTTTAAAAATTCCATTTCTGAAATATAATACAACAAGGCCCTTGGCCCAGCTGTTTGATCATGGTATGTTTTGGCAAGGGACCCGGGTTCAAACCCGGGTCCCTGCCTTTAATTTTTTTTGTTAAAACAAAATGGTTTTATTAGTATTTAAATTTCAGAAAATATCTAAATATTATTATTAATCATATGAAAATCATAATTTTTAATCAGAAATTAAATAAAATTATTTTCTTTTAAATATTCTTAAAAATTCAATTAAGAAATTCTTATGCTTTTATTTTAAAAAAAATTATAAAAATTTTTACAAAATGACATCTATTGTTAATCTTAAATTATAATAACTTTCAATAATTTCATTTGAATAAATCCTTATTGTTATAAAACATAGTTACGCGTTTATTTATATATTTTTTAAGAAAATAAATACATATGTACAATGTACACTTATTGTAATTGTTTTAATCATTTAAATCTACAAAATTACTATTTTATTTAAATAGTAAATAATAACCATTTGATTATAATAGTTTAAATTTTGTTAATCACTAAGGGTTCTTATATAATCATTTAAGTATCAAAATGATAATAAATTGTATCTGCATAATAATCATGGGTTAATGGTTTGTAAATAATATCGATACAATTTCTATTCAAAATCACAAACTTAAACCGTGAATTCTCGTATACTGTTAACACTTAAATGATCATGTTTGACTTAACACATCATTCATTTAGGTTGAACTTTAATGAATACTCGGCAATTACATACAAGACTTCTTATTTGCTCATCCTTATTATCCTTGTGAGTATTTCTATACACTTTTTTTATATTTTCACACTTTGTGGTGAAACATGTTACGTTATAATCATTGCACTTGTAAACGTTTGATTCTTGTAAACTTATGGTAATTTACTCGTGTGTTGTGGTTAGTTGACCTTGTAGCTACCATGTAATGTCGAATATATGTACACTCATTAACTATTGCTAGCCTGGCGACGTCATAGATCTATGGGCCTGACAAGTCTGCTTGGTTGATCCAAGTACACTTAGCTAATCGTATATACTTATAAACATTTGAGACTTGTAAAACTATGTCAAGGTTTGATTGTGCATTTTGTCTTACATCCCTAGTTACTTTGTTCTCTAATTTACAACATGAATTGTCATCTTTTATATACTTATGTATTGAAAACTATGGAAATCTCACCAACATTATTGTTGACCTTTTATTTTTAACATGTTTCAGGAAACACTCAAGTTTGATCGCCACTTTTGAAGCTTGTTCACACATAGGAATGGACCTAGTTAAATAAATGAATGAGCTTGTTATATTTCTTATTATGCTTGTTAATTTCTTTATTTGAGACTTATGTTTGTAATGTTACCTTTGAAACTTATGAATAATATATTTGGATTTAATAATGGCGTTATGTGACTGTGAACGATCTTAACTCTCACATCTCGATGTTTTCGCCGTCAAGGTTGGGGTGTGACATGTTTTGGTAAGGTGTATGAACACAAGGGATGAGGAGGTAAAGAGCAAAGCAATGCAGGTATTGAAATTGAAGTTTGTAATTGTTATATGGTTGTTGTTTGATTTGTATGTATTTTGTATGATGGTAAAGGGATAGTATGTACTTGATGTTATTAGATGTGTAATGTGGGAACAATGTATCCAAAGTTTATGAATCAAAACATCTTTGTTCCCCAATTCAATAAGTTTATTTAAGTTCCATGTTGATGTTGTTATGTTGCTTTATGTTATGGTAGGATATTTGTAATTGTGGGGTGGAACAAAATTAGGCAGAAATGGATGGCAGAATGGCGGAAGAGGATATACTTGAGTTAATGTTGATTCATGACTTATCTGTGGATAATGATTATTTGCCATTGAATCCGGAAGATATAAAAGTGGATCTGGAAGCAAACTTCAACATGAAACCTAAATTGGATTATGATCCAGAAGTACTAGTGGAAGCATTTGACCATGAAAAGTATGACAATGAAGGGCAATTTTGGGATAACTCATATGAGTGGGACACTGATTCAGACAGTGCTTTTTCTGGAGACGACTCCAATTGGAAATGAAGTTGTCATAGAAAGTTGTTTATAGTGTGTTATGATGTTTTATTTTAGATGTGATGCAACAATTAATAGTATGTACTTGTATTTTTTAAGCTTAATGAAAAGACTGTTGTTACGACCAAAGTCACTAACATTAAAACTCAAAGTCAAAGTCACCAACAAAAGTCAAACTAACAAATCCAAAGTAGTCAAACATAACAACACTAGAGTCAAAGTAACATGGTCTAACGACTAGTACATAGTTTAACCATTAGCGGCTAGCAAATTGTGACGCCCTAAACCCGGCAGGGCACTGGAGGCACGTCACACAGTTGGATTAATATTTTAAACACAAATTATAGCTTTCTACTTACAGCGGAAGACTTTAAACAATATTATATATTAACCTAACTATTAAAACATTTTACATATGATTGTATTTAATTATACATTGCCCTAGTTACAGTATTAACAAGCCCTAAATCCTATGCCAGCAGTTACTCCGGGATAGCGTCCTCATCAGCTCATACTTGCTTTCCTCTATTATTAGAGGATCCCTCCTTACCTAGCACACATAATATACTCAAAACATCAGATAAACTGGTGAGTTCTAATTTTCATTAAAACAATAACAATATCTTTACACATACAAAAGTTCTAATTATATTGGCAATATTATACATTCAACTTTTATCATTACTTTGTCCCACTAGACCTGTTTCACAGAACGTCGGTTGCCCACATCTAGCAACTACCAGTTCCCCACATTCAGAAACGTCGGTTGCCCACATCTAGCAACTACCAGTTTTCCATACCAAGTAACATCGGTTGCCCACATCTAGCAACTACCAGTTACCATACCCAGAGACGTCGGTTGCCCACATCCAGCAACTACCAGTCTCCCATACTCAGTAACGTCGGTTGCCCACATCTAGCAACTACCAGTTACTATCTCTCATCCAGTAGGATGCCAAATAATCATCTAGGGTCGTCACCACAAGATGTTCACAAAGCAGAGTGATCGTCATCACTCCTATCAAACTGTACAGTTTCACACCCAGGCATCTTACCCTAACTGGCCTGTTGAGGTTTACATCACATTACCATTTCAAAAACATTTCTTTTACTTATTGCCAATATTATCACATTCACTTACAGCTCACACATTCTTTCTTTTAGCACCAGTTTTAGCATATTTTCATTAATTATCACACCCCATCCGACCCATTGGAATCATTACCATCACGTAATGATTAACAATGTTCAGATGACTATCTTTTACACCCTACCTGACCCATTGCAATCATTACCATCATGTAATAATTAACAATGTTCAGGGAATCATTTATTACCCCCACTTTCCCTCTAAAAACTTTACAAACTATTAGAAACATATCCATCATTACTATCACAATTCTGGTACTAAAACATTCAATTCATTTATCATTATATGTGTGCTAGCCCGAATGTTAAAACCAAACATTTAAAAAGGCTTAGAACCCACCTTATCAATTTCCTCACCACAGTCTACACAGTCCACGTACACAAGGTAACTAGTCCTTCCTCTAATCAAGGTATATCTAAAGCAATAACCCTGATTTAGTAAACTTATTCTCAAACAGGGCCCTCATGCGATTGAACACTTATGCGAATGAGCAATCATGCGAATGGACCTATGCGAATGAACCATGCGACTGAACCTTCAGTCGTACGACTAGTCGTTCATTCGCACGATTGAGTTCTCATTCGTATCCAGTGTTCGCTCGTCTTCATTCGGCCTTCTAACCAGGCGACTGGGTTCCAATCGCACGACTGAACCTCCATTCGCACTTAGTCGCACGACTAAACTCTCATTCGTGCGACTGAGTCATGCGATTGAGCCCATTCGCCTGAAACGAATCAGCAGCTGTGTTCTTGACGTTTTTTATCCAAACTTACTCAAAATTTGAGTTTTAACCATCCAAATCATACCATATTCAAAACAGATCCTATACACATCGTTTACAATGGTTTCGGACCATTATTTCATCAAAACTTCACAAAAACTTGGATTTGAATTCCTGGATTTTAAATTCAGAAATGAACCAGACCAATTTACTGATTTAAACAGGTTATTGGATCAAATTCAATCATACACACAGCTTATAACATCTCCGGATTAATCCGTGATGTTCAAAACTTACCAAAACGGAGTTTCGCCTAGTCAATTGGTAAGAACAGGGGTGTTTGGGTGTAAAGCGAATAAGAGATTGAAGATAACACAGACAGAAGTCTGTTCTTAACCTTCTACACCACCTTACTTATCCATACTTACAACTTAACCGCCTTACTTCCACTCGCACAACTGGACCATTCGCACGACTGAATCGTGCGACTGAAGCTCATGCTCCTACTATTCGTACGACTGAGACTCAATCGCACATAAGGAGTGCGACTGAAGTTCATTCGGATGCAAGTCATGCGACTGAACACCAAAACAATCAAACTAACTCAACTTAGTTAATTAATCATAACTATAATATAATTACAAGTCCAGATTTAGAAACCGGATGTTACAACTCTCCTCCTCTTAAATAGGTTTCGTCCCCGAAACCAATTATTCAAACAACTGGGGATAATCTCTCTTTATCTCATCTTCTGATTCCCAAGTGAAATCAGATCCCTTTCTATTTGACCACTGCACTTTAACTAACTCAATAGTTTTATTCCTCAGCCTTTTCACCTTCCTGTCTACTATAGCAGTAGGTTTCTCAACATAATTCAACTTATCATCCACCTCTATATCATCTAAAGGTACATAAGCATTCTCATCAGCCAAACACTTGCGCAACTGTGATACATGAAAGGTTGGGTGGATTCCTTGCAACTGATCGGGTAATTCTAGTTTATAAGCCACTTCTCCAATCCGTTCTATAATTCTAAATGGTCCTATAAACGAGGACTTAACTTTCCCCTCTTTCTGAATCTAATATTTCCCTTCCAAGGAGATACTTTCAACATAACTTTATCTCCTTCTCCAAACTCTATATGCCTTCGCCTTTTATCTTTATAAGACTTTTGTCGATCCTGAGCTGCTTTAAACCGAGCTTTGATCTGATCCAGTTTCTCATTCGTAGCCTGTACAATTTCCAAACTGCCCAACTCTTTCTGCCCAACTTCTCCCCAACATATGGGACTCCTACACTTCCTGCCATATAACATCTCATAAGGGGCTCTCCCAATCGTAGAATGATAACTGTTATTATAGGAGAACTCAACTAATGGTAGATGACTATCCCAGCTACCCCCAAAATCCATAACACAAGCTCGTAACATGTCTTCAACTGTTTGGATAGTCCTTTCAGTCAACCCATCAGTTTCTGGGTGGAAAGACGTGCTGTGTAACAGACGAGTATCCATATCTTCATGAAATTTTCTCCAAAATCTTGAAGTAAAACGTGTATCTCTATCTGACACAATAGACAATGGTACCCCGTGTCAAGCAATAATCTCTCGAATAAACAGTTCTGCTAACTTCTCAGAGTTATACGTCTCTTTAATTGGTAAGAAATGTCCGCTACGTGTCAATCTATCTACTACAACCCAAATGGTATCATAACCTTTAGCTGTACGCGGAAGCTTAGTTATGAAATCCATTGTCAATTCTTCCCACTTCCATTTCGGGATCTCTAAAGGTTGAAGTTTACCATATGGTTTTTGATGCTCAGCTTTAACCTGAAGACATGTCAAACACCTATTCACATATTGCATCACATTAAACTTCATACCGGGCCACCAATATTCTTGTTTCAAATCCTTATACATCTTAGTTGCACTAGGATGTATAGAATATCTGGACTTATGAGCTTCATCTAACACCAAATCCCTCATCTTAATCGGAACCCACATACGACCACATTTTATCTTGACCCCAAAACTATTTTCTTCTAGATCTTTCATTTGACCCTTCATTCGTTCCTGCTTCACGTTCTCTTCTCTCGAGGCTTCTAATTGAGCTTCTCGTAACTGATGCATAAAATCTGGGGTTATCACTAACTTGTATGACTTAACTCGAATTGGAGGGTGTTCATTCTTTCAACTTAATGCGTCAGCAACCACATTTGCTTTACCAGGATGGTAAAGTATTTCACAATCATAATCTTTCACCAACTCTAACCATCTCCGCTGGCGCATGTTCAATGCCTTCTGATCAAAGAAATATTTCAAACTCTTATGATCTGTGTAAATCATACATTTCGTCCCATATAAGTAATGCCTCCATATCTTCAAGGCAAATACTACTGCTGCCAATTCTAGATCATGTGTCGGATAATTCTTTTCATGTTCTTTTAACTGTCTGGAAACATAAGCAATCACTCGTCCCCTCTGCATCAAAACACATCCTAAACCTTGATAAAAAGCATCTGAATAAATCACCAAGTCTTCATTTCCATCTGGCAATGCCAACACTGGTGACTGGGTTAATTTCTGCTTCAGTTCTTGAAATGCATTTTCTTGTTCTGGTCCCCAAACGTATTCTTCATTCTTCCTTGTCAGTTTCGTTAACGGGGATGCGATTTTAGCAAAATCCTGAATAAACCTTCTATAATAACCAGCCAGACCCAAGAAACTGCGGACCTCAGATGGCGTCTTTGGAGGACTCCACCTCACTACTGTTTCAATCTTGGCAGGATCTACTAAAATACCTTCTGCATTAATCACATGCCCTAAAAACTGTACCTCCCGCAACCAAAACTCACACTTAGAAAATTTTGCATAAAGCCTTTCTTTTCTTAATCTTTCCAATACTTCACGAAGATAGCAAGCATGATATCCCTCATTCTTTGAATAGATCAGTATATCATCAATAAACACAATTACTGATCGATCTAACATTGGCTTGCACACCCTATTCATCAAATCCATAAAGCAGCAGGGGCATTCGTCAACCCAAAAGACATAACCAGAAATTCATAATGACCATAACGTGTACGAAACGCTGTATTAAGTATATCTTCTTCCTTGACTTTCAACTGATGATATCCCGAACGAAGGTCTATCTTAGAAAACCAACTGGCTCCCTGTAGCTGATCAAACAAATCATCTATTCGTGGGAGTGGATACTTATTCTTTATTGTCAACTTGTTTAATTCTCTGTATCAATACACATACGCATACTCCCATATTTCTTCTTCACAAACAATACTGGAGCACCCCACGAGGAAGAACTGGGTCTAATGAAACCTCTTTCCAGCAAGTCTTCAGTCTGTTTCATTAACTCTTTCAATTCTGATGGAGCTAATCTATAAGGTGGCTTAGCAACTGGCTTAGCACCCGGAACCAAATCAATTCTAAACTCAACTTCACGATCTGGAGGAATACCCGGTAATTCTTCTGGAAACACATCTACAAAATCTCTAACCACATGAATGTCTTCTATCTTTCTTACAGGCTTTTGAGAATCAATTACATATAGCAAGTAAGATACACACCCGCGGCTCATTAACTTATCAGCTTTTATCATAGATATTATCTTCACATTTGACTCCTCCCTATCACCATATACATTAATCGTTTTCCCGTCCGGTGCTCTTAACTGAATTAATTTCTTTTTACATACAATATGGGCTTCATGGTTTGCCAACCAATCCATACCCAAAACTACATCAAACCCTCCTAACACCATTGGATATAGTTTAACAGGCAACTTATATCCTTCTAATTCAATATAACAACCATCAATCATACTACTAATCATCACAGATCTATCACTAGCAGTTTCAACAATAAAGGCTATCTCTAATGGTCGAATTTCACACGCAAGCGTAGGACAAAAATCAACAGATACGAAACTCCCACTTGCACCAGAATCAAATAACACGCTAGCTGGAATCCCATTAACTAGAAACGTACCTGAAACTACATCTGGCAAAGCTTTAGCCTCACTAGCTGACATAGAATATGCTCGCCCCTTAGCCACACTCGACCCTTCTCCTGACCCTTTTATCAATCTAACCGGTTCAGGCTTTCTAACTACCAACTTTGGACATTCACTTCGGATATGCCCCGTTTCTCCACATTCATAACATTTATGAGGACCTTCACTACATTCATTAGCATAATGTCCCAACTTTCCACATCTAAAACAAGTCCTGCTACCAATCATACATTCACCCTGGTGTAGCCTACCACATTTCCCGCAACGTGGCAGCTCGTTTCTGACATTCCTCGGAAATTGGCCCCTTCCAAACCTACTTTTCTTTTGAAAACTTGGATTCTCAAATCTTCTTTGCACTACAGGTTCTTCACGCCTCCTTTTACTTCCATCAGGAGTAACATTACTACCATAAACTTCTTGATACATATCTGCAGCTAAGTTTACCGTCAACTGGTAACTACTCGGAGCAGATGATCTAACCAACTTTCTAACCTCCTGAGGCAACCCCTGTGTATACCTCAAAATCTTCTTTTCTTCAGGAACTACCAAATGAGGCACCAACCGCGCCATCTCCTCAAACTTAGACGTGTATTCCCTATGAGACATATTACCCGCCTGAAACTGCAGGAAACTCATTTCTATTCGATCCATCTCACCTTTCGGACAAAACTTGTCCGACACTAACTTTCTAAATTCGGGCCACAACATTTTGTCAGTAGCCTCCTCGCCTAACGTCTGGATAATCGTATCCCACCAATACAAAGCCTCACCTACAAACGAGTGGGCTGCAAACTTTACCTTCTGATCCTCCCTACACTCACTCAACTTGATCACGGCTTCCATTTCACGAAGCCATTTATAAGTGGCTACCACATCCATAGCCCCAGAAAATCGTGGAGGGTTACATTCTTTAAACTGGCTATACGTAACTCCCTTTCTCTCACTAGACCCTTCAGCTTTATCAACATTCCTACTTTCATCAGGTCTAGCTACATTCAAGGCTTTACGAACCTCCTCAGCAATTGCATCATGGAATTGCTGTCTCGTCATACTAAGCACCTCGGTGCTCTCATCAACATTTCTTTCCGAGGTTCCACCTTGCATTCTTTCACTCTCTCTATCAGCCATAACCTATTAAAACGAGATCAGGATTATTTGGTACCCACATGTAAGTATGTAACCAGAATACTATAAGTAAAGTAAATTATTAATAATGTTGGCCAAGTACTATTAATTGTTTACTTTACTTTTACTATTCCCGTTATTCCTTCTCATGATAGTCCTATCACCTTCTCTTGTTTTAATAAACTATTCTATTTAGCTATCCCTACTGGCATATCTATTTTCTAGTTAAAGTCTAGTTATTATGACACTAGATCCCTTTAACTACTGCTCTGATACCAACCTGTGACGCCCTAAACCCGGCAGGGCACCGGAGGCACGTCATACAGTTGGATTAATATTTTAAACACAAATAAGAGCTTTCTACTTACAGCGAAATACTTTAAACAATATTATATATTAACCCAACTATTAAAACATTTTACATATGATTGTATTTAATTATACATTGCCCTAGTTACAGTATTAACAAGCCCTAAATCCTATGCCAGCAGTTACTCCGGGATAGCGTCCTCATCAGCTCATACTTGCTTTCCTCTATTATTAGAGGATCCCTCCTTACCTAGCACACACAATATACTCAAAACATCAGATAAACTGGTGAGTTCTAATTTTCATTAAAACAATAACAATATCTTTACACATACAAAAGTTCTAATTATATTGGCAATATTATACATTCAACTTTTATCATTACTTTGTCCCACTGGACCTGTTTCACAGAACGTCGGTTGCCCACATCTAGCAACTACCAGTTCCCCACATTCAGAAACGTCGGTTGCCCACATCTAGCAACTACCAGTTTCCCATACCAAGTAACATCGGTTGCCCACATCTAGCAACTACCAGTTACGATACCCAGAGACGTCGGTTGCCCACATCCAGCAACTACCAGTCTCCCATACTCAGTAACGTCGGTTGCCCACATCTAGCAACTACCGGTTACTATCTCTCATCCAGTAGGATGCCAAATAATCATCTAGGGTCGTCACCATAAGATGTTCACAAAGCTGAGTGATCGTCATCACTCCTATCAAACTGTACAGTTTCACACCCAGGCATCTTACCCTAACTGGCCTGTTGAGATTTACATCACATTACCATTTCAAAAACATTTCTTTTACTTATTGCCAATATTATCACATTCACTTACACCTCACACATTCTTTCTTTTAGCACCAGTTTTAGCATATTTTCATTAATTATCACACCCCATCCGACCCATTGGAATCATTACCATCACGTAATGATTAACAATGTTCAGATGACTATCTTTTACACCCTACCTGACCCATTGCAATCATTACCATCATGTAATGTTTAACAATGTTCAGGTAATCATTTATTACCCCCACTTTCCCTCCAAAAGCTTTACAAACTGTTAGAAACATATCCATCATTACTATCACAATTCTGGTACTAAAACATTCAATTCATTTATCATTATATGTGTGCTAGCTCGAATGTTAAAACCAAACATTTAAAAAAGGCTTAGAACTCGCCTTATCAATTTCCTCACCATAGTCTACACAGTCCACGTACATAAGCTAACTAGTCCTTCCTCTAATCAAGGTATATCTAAAGCAATAACCCTGATTTAGTAAACTTATTCTCAAACAGGACCCTCATGCGATTGAACACTTATGCGAATGAGCAATCATGCGACTGGACCTATGCGAATGAACCATGCGACTGAACTTTCAGTCGTACGACTAGCCGGTCATTCGCACGATTGAGTTCTCATTCGTATCCAGTGTTCGCTCGTCTTCATTCGGCCTTCTAACCAGGCGACTGGGTTCCAATCGCACGACTGAACCTCCATTCGCACTTAGTCGCACGACTAAACTCTCATTCGTGCGACTGAGTCATGCGATTGAGCCCATTCGCCTGAAACGAATCAGCAGCTGTGTTCTTGACGTTTTTATCCAAACTTACTCAAAATTTGAGTTTTAACCATCCAAATCATACCATATTCAAAACATATCCTATACACATCGTTTACAATGGTTTCGGACCATTATTTCATCAAAACTTCACAAAAACTTGGATTTGAATTCCTGGATTTTAAATTCAAAAATGAACCAGACCAATTTACTGATTTAAACAAGTTGTTGGATCAAATTTAATCATACACACAGCTTATAACATCTCCGGATTAATCCGTGATGTTCAAAACTTACCAAAACGGAGTTTCGCCTAGTCAATTGGCAAGAACAGGGGTGTTTGGGTGTAAAGCGAATAAGAGATTGAAGATAACACAGACAGAAGTCTGTTCTTAACCTTCTACACCGCCTTACTTATCCATACTTACAACTTAATCGCCTTACTTCCAATCGCACGACTGGACCATTCGCACGACTGAATCGTGCGACTGAATCTCATGCTCCTACTATTCGTATGACTGAGACTCAATCGCACATAAGGAGTGGGACTGAAGTCCATTCGGATGCAAGTCATGCGACTGAACACCAAAACAATCAAACTAACTCAACTTAGTTAATTAATCATAACTATAATATAATTACAAGTCCGGATTTAGAAACCGGATGTTACACAAATTCAATGACAAAAGTCACCAACATTAAAACCTAAAGTCAAAGTCATTAAAAAGTCAAACTAACAAATCCAAAGTAGTCAAACATAACAAACATAAAAACCCATATCCAACTCATATCAGGCACTTGAAGCTTGGCTGGGTGCAGGAGCATTTTGACTCATATTTTCATCATGGTGATCTTGACCTCCCTTATGTCCACCTTGACCGTTGCAGGTTCTTGAATTATGACCCATGTTGCCACACTTGCTACACTTGACGGTGCTCCCTTTTTTGTCAGTTTACCATCATTTGAAACTGACCTTTTGCATGTCTGTAATGAATGTGAAACTGGAGTCTACTTCACAATCTATGTCATCCCTCAAGTACTCTAGAAACCAAGTCCAGGATTGCATATTCTCTAACTTAACTATGGCAAATTCTAGAGGGTATATACCATTGTTCCCATCCACCCCAACAGCCATTAAAATCTGACCCAGATATGGACCTTTCATAAAAGATCCATCCAATCCCAAGAAATCTCTACCCAACAACCTAAAACCAGTCTTCAGAGCTCCAAAACACATATAAATTCTTGGGAATTTCCAAGTAGGGGAACTAGGTTTAACATCAGGTTCCATATCAATTTTAATGGTACTTCCTGGATTATACTTCAACAACTCATAGCAAAAGCATCCGAGTATGGTGTACTGCTCTTTGTAATCACCGAAGATCTTTTTGGTTGCTATATGCTTAGCTCTAAACACTTTGTGCAAAGATGCATGAACATGGTGTTTTTGAAGATCCGATCTTGAATAGCAGCAAGAGGAATTTGAAAATTCTTAGCAAGAACTGGTTGGATCTGATTAGCTATGGTGGACATGGTATACATACCTATTTCCCTACTTTGCAGACACTCGTGAACACCATGAACCGTTTTGACACACCATTGATCTTTATAAGTTTTTCTAGATATATGGACCACCCAAGGACAAGTGGATTTGCTTTTCCTTTTGTTAATTTTTTAACCTTCAACCTCATTAGTTGTTTTGTCACCAGTTTGCACCCTTGAGGATTCTTTGTCATGCTCTTTAGGACCCTCTAAATCAACCAACTTTGGGTTAGTACCCAAACATACAACCCTATATCTTAAAGCTTTATTATTCTTTAGGTAAATCTCTATCCTCCATCTCAAAGCATACTTCATAACCATATCCTTAATCCTTTCCTTACTCTCAATCAACTGTCTTATAAAGAATGGATTCTCATCCTCCATACTAGCCTTTTCCTTCTCTTTCTCCTTCTTTGTCTATTCATCCTTTGTGTAACTCTTCTAAAAACACTAACATCATCATCATTACTATCATAGTCCTTATCATCTATATTAACCGTTTCCCTATGAACATTATCCACATCAATAACCCTGTCTCCCTCATCACCTACAACTTCTAAGTGATTATTTATCCAATAACTCTTGTCAACTTCAGGCTCCACTACAGGATTTTCAGGTTCTTCTATTAAAGGAACAAATCTTCATGACACTCCTCTAGTAAAGTAGGAATTCTACGCCTAATAGATGATGATTCTTCTTTGCCACTTAAGGAATTCAGAGAACTAAACATAACTTTTGAAAACCAATGCTCAACATAGATTTCATTTACCTTACTTCCATTCTTAACACATTCAAACATGTTCTCAAAATCAACCTCACTAAGTAACGCCTTCAAACCTAAATCTATACCATGGCAATGTTGCAAGTAATGGAAATAATACACCATGTCAGCTGCATACCCTACCTCTTAGAGTATTTCTTCTAATTGTTTTACTCCTATGTCTTCCAAAGTAACATAGTCAACAAAAAATTGCTTACTATCAACATACTCCATTTTGGATAATCTGAAAAATAACATCCAAGCCAAATCTTTAGGCTTGCCATAACACTCCCGCCTAAAATAAAAAACAAAACCCACATTGTACCTTGGATTAAAAAAAATACATTTCAAGTATATAGAAATCAATTGTAATTTAAATACACCCAAAGTCAAACACATTACTATCATGCAAGATACATTTCTAACACCCAAAGTCAAACCATAATTCGAAACCAACACCGAATTTAGCATTCGACAATCAAACACAGTTATCGAATCAAACACAGTTGCCGAATCGCATTCAAACACAGAGAGACCATACTGCTTTAGCTACTTATATCAACAAAAGGAACTTTCCAAATCGCATTCAAACACAGTTGCAATCAAACAAAACGCAATAAAAACATCCAACAATCGCATTCAAACACTATCGAGGAATCAATACTCAGTTGCCGAATTAACTTACTGTATTCTATTTCGAGATTGAAATCGCATTCAGCTCGAATTGACCGCATTTGGGTTGACCGCCGGGTGCCGCGATCATTCAACATGAGGTGGTGAAGAAGTAGATGACGTATGGAGAAGAAGAGGGTTTCTGTTGGCGGGAATGGTAACTCTAGGGTCGCAATCAGTGAATGTTAGGGGTTTAAACAACACGGAGTATAAGACAGTTTTACCCTCACATTCACGAAAAAAAGTAACAGCAAGTTGACGGAGGGGTGTAAACTGTAACATCTCGTATTTTACGTTAATTAAAAATTAATGGCGTTTAATCTTATAAGGACCATTGTGGTCATTTATGAAACTTATGGGTGATTTGCGTGTTAATGCCTTTAATTATTAAGTTAATGGTTTCATTAAATCAAGCTTAAAATGTTAAATAAATAATAATAATAATAATAATAATAATAATAATAATAATAATAATAATAATAATAATAATAATAATAGCAATAATAATAATAATAATAATAATAATAATAATAATAATAATAATAATAATAATAATAATAATAATAATAATAATAAAGATAATCTTGTAAATAGATAAAACAATATAAGTCTTATTATTTTAAAACTTGTAATCAAATGTTTTAAGCATAAAATTAGAACATTAAAACCACAAGGTCTAAAGTGTAACTTATCTAAAACTAAAACCTAAACTTTGGGTGGTAATTAAGCTAGATGAAACCACAGGGACCAAAGTGCAATTTTTTTAAAAAATCATCTCCCAACCCCTTCCCTCTCTCCTCTTCCACGGTTTTCCGGCCGCCGGCCGGCAATGCTCCGGCGCGGCGCCGGCGACCCCAAACCGCCCTAAAACTCAGTTTTTCAAATCCCAAAACGCACCAGAACGTTTATAAGCAAGTTTAAACCTTAATTAAATAGAAATAACGGGCTAAACCACGACTTAAACCATCGAACCCGTAACCCCTACGTCTTTGAATTTCTTTTGATCGGTTTCGACTTTTTAGCTTGCAAATGATCAAATCCGTCGATCCTAAACGCTTATGTAATCAATGTAAATGCATTATTACAATCAATTTCAATGGAAACAACCATTAATCATGAAAACATAACCGAAACGGCCGACCTTAAATCATATAACCGTTGGACATGTTCGAGATCGAATTGAACCTATAAATTAGAGGGCTTTTGCTCGAAATGGGTTTCCTAAACTCTCTGAAACTCTAATTTGATATAAAACACACACACATCGATTTTGCTCCTTGGAAACCATCGACTTGTTCATCTTTTTGTTTGCACAAATCAAAACGAATTATGGAAATTAAAAACAGGTACACACCCGATTAACCATAGGTAATCAAAGCCCTATGTTTAATCTTGTTATCATTATCGTTTGGATGATCAATTTGATCAATTTTGATTTCTAGGGTTTATGTGAATTGGGGATGGTTTGCAACCTTCATTTTTAAAACTTGGGAATCAACAAATGACACGGCCACGACCCTTAGCTTGATGGTAATCCACATTCATCTAAACCAAGAGGTCCCGGGTTCGAACCCGAGCAACCTCACCTAATTTTTTTGGGCTTTTTAGCCTTTAAAAGATATATAAAAAATTCTAAAAATTATAAAAATAAGTTTTATAAACTTTCCTTATTTTAAAAGTTACCTAACCATTTTCTGTAAATTTATTTATTTAAACAACTTAATAATTTTTAAAAAATATTATTTACAAATGTTATAAATAATTATTTTTATAAAAATGGACTCTAAATAATAATTTAAATCATTAATTTATTATTTGACACTATATTATCTTTAATTATGGATTAATGCTGATAATTATGGAAATTATAAAAATTTTATAATTTCACAAATTATTTACAAATGTTATTTTAGGTTATTTTTTATAAGAATGTACTTTAACTAATAGATTAGGTTAACAAATTGTTATTAGTCAATACGTTATTTTAATCATTTTTAAATAATGTTTAACTCAAAAGATTATAAAGATTTATTTACATTTTATATTTAAACCTTATCAATTATTATACCTAATTTCTTTTCTATATTAAAACACTTAAATGGTAAAATTCTTTTCACGGAATCTAAATATAAATAATTTCATTATACAAATTTATTTACTTGTCAAAACCTCACAATTCTATTGAAACCCTAGTTCTCGTTAGAACGTTAATCTTATTATCAACCTTAATCTTTTATTACATACGTTTAGGTGCCTTGTAAAGGAATACTTGAAATATCGTTTAATTCTTATTATCATCTTGTATACATACATCAAGTGAGTATTTCTATACCCATTTTATTATTTTTACACTCTGGGGTGAAACATGTTATTTTATAAACATTGCACTTGTAAACACGTTTGATTCTTGTAAACTTATGGCATTTCACCTGTATGTTGTGGTTAGTTGACCTTTGTAGCTACCATGTAATGTCGAATATATGTATAATCATTAATTATTGCTAGTCTGGCGACGTCATAGATCTATGGGCCTGACAAGCCTGCTTGGTTGATCCAAGTACACTTAGCTAATCGTATATACTTGTAAACGTTTGAGACTTGTAAAACTTTGTCAAGATTTGATTATGCATTCTGTCTTACATCCCTAGTTACTTTGTTCTCTAACTTACAACATGAATTGCCATCTTTTATATACTTATGTATCGAAAACTATGAAAATCTCACCAACATTATTGTTGACCTTTTATTTTTAACATGTTTCAGGAAATACTCAAGTATGGTTACTACTTTGAAGCTTATCACATCTAGGATTGGACCTAGAGAAATAAAAGAATGAACTTGTCACATTTAACTTGTATATCATGATGTTGTTTGAGACTTATGTTTATAATGTTACCTTTGAAACTTATGAATAATATATTTGGATTTAAAAATAGCGTTATGTGTCTGTGAACGATCTTAACTCTCACATCTCGACGTTTCCGCCGTCAAGGTTGGGGTGTGACATAAACTGTAGAGTTTGAAAATGTGAGGGTTGCAAATAGTGAATTCTGAAATAAGGTTGCAACCTGCAATATGATATATTCCTCAGGGTTGCAAATTGTATTTAACTCTTACTCAAATTTAATAATATTTTATGAAAGTTGGTGTTATACCACAAAGTTGTTACAAAATAATTACATATTTAAACATGTAACCTTTTAAAACTAAATCTCAAACAAACATTATTTGTCTATATACTAGTTATAAACCATGTAGAGTAAAATAATAAAGGATTTGATCGATGTGAAATCTGTAAAATTTCAAGTCGCAATGTTCGTCTAGTCGACAATTTCATTCAATTGAACAACATCATTCAATCGACACCTGCAATAGGCTTTGATCGACACTTGCCTCACACCATTTGCTTCATTCAGTCGATCGACTCACACCTCCAATATGCTTCAATCGTTCAAAAACAAGATCATGAGTTCGACCGTTACGAAGTTTATGGTGAGCTCGCTTTCATTAATTTTCATTTAAAATTTTGTTCACCGTCATATAATTGTTTTGCTCGTGTTTGTTTGATGCATGTTTTTGGTTGCATTTGGTACAAAAACAAAAGTTTTTTTTCTAACTTAAATTGACTAAAATGTTACTCATGTGAGTAGCACATGAATAGATTTTAAGATTTTATTCATAAAATTAACAAAGTGAATGTAAAACTTTACTTAATAAAATAATTACTTTTAGTTTTTTGGATGAAAACCTTTACCATGTACAAAGCACGGTAATAAAATAAACAAGGTAATTTGAAAAATCATTAATATATGGAACTGAGAAAATAAAAAAATATAAAAGAGTGTATATCATTTCCCTGCAAAAAATGTGGGCTATAAACAAATAGGATAGAAGAGATGTTATTATACCCTATAAAGAAAAGTGTGGGCCATAAATCATGTGTCGCTTATTATAATACTCTCTAGAGCGCGTTACATGTGACCCTTTGACGAATGAAAAAAATTTGAAAAATCAATATCAACCAAAACTAAAAGTCAAATCTTAATTTAATGTCGTGTAGTTGAAAAATCATATAAACAAAGTTTAGGTTTTCTCCAAAGTAAATTATCTTATGTAACATATCAAAATAGTTTTTAACACAATATTTTTAACACTAAATATGCGACACTGTTTCGGAGGATAATTGTTATCTTAATCGAATTCATCTATTCGTTTTTAAGTCAGGACCGCACCCATAACCTTAAGAAGGAAACTCATTGCTAAGAAAATCCATTAGCTCAATTTTAAATATTTTGCTCAGATTGAAACTTGAAACAATAACTTTTTAGTGTTTAGATGTCTTGACCTTCCAATTTCTAACATATTTCTCACGTCTATTTTTAAATATGTCACTAGCAGTTAGTCAACTATTGATATTAAAAGTTAACAATACTTTTTATATCATTTTGAAATTATAAAACATATTTTAATAAATTAAAAACATATCTTTTTAGTTAAAACTTAATTTAAAAAAAACAAAATTTTATAAAACTTGAAGGATTTTAATACAAAAAAAATTTTTAAACACGATATTCTTTAAAAAAAAGATTCTAAAGAAATGTAATGTTAAAAAAAATATTTTTTAAAAGAAAAGTTTTCTCAAAGAATGTTGTTATTGTTTTGTTAGTAATCTCAATTGTGATAATAACCGATGGAATTTATGAACCCACGGAGCGGTTACGGGTAGAAAGAGCTATGATAGAAGTTGATTTTTTTGTCCCATCTAAAAGAAAGACTGAAAGCAAAATGAGATTCTTTCAACTAAGGATCAAGCCCTCGAGATATCACCAACGAACAGTATTCTTAGTGCATTGCCGACAAGTTTTATTAGGTCGTCGAACGTGATGCTTAGCTGAAATCAAAAGGAGATCGCTTTCAATTAAGGATCAAGCCCTAGAGATATCACCAACGAATAGTCTTCTTGGCGCATTGCCGACAAGTTTTATTAGGTCGTCGAATGTGATGCTTAGCGACAGATTAAAGAAGGATAACATACCAAGAGATTTACCGAGGAGGTTATTTAGCAACAAATTAGCTACAAATTGCTTTTAATAATTAACTATAACTTTTAAGTTAGTAATACATTGGTAAATTTAATTAATTTTAAGAGTGAATTGTCATTTTACTCCATGTGCTTTAGTCACACTTGTAATTTTCATCCAAAAAAGATTTTTTTTTACATGTAACTCCCTAAAATTTTGAAAAATTGTTATTTCCATCCAAAAGTTAAATGCATTAATGTAAATAGTTAAACATGTAAATTGAAAATATTATCCTTTAAAATACAAAACACAACTCTAATTCGAGTGGAATTGTTTCATGATATAGGAGAGATGACGACTAGAGGCAATGGTCTACATTATAAACCCCTTCACAACGGGTTTCTGACCGCCAATCTTTTCCAGCTTCATCCTCCTCAGTCCTCTCTCACAACTGAAAGAGATTCAGCCCATGATGAAAGGTTCGAAGATTAAACGATCAAAGATCTTATATTGGTTTCGTGAATGGAACAATAATACATGAATGAGACAATAATACATGAATGAGACAATACTACATGAATGGGACAACAATACATGAATGAGATAATAATACATGAATGGAATTCTAATAACAATACATAAACATAAATTAGGATTTTGTGTTATTATATAAAAAAAACATATATATACCCCTTTTAATGGTGCATTTTTAACATTTTAAATTAATAAAGTTAACGGGTGTAGATGAAAATGATAATTTTTTAAAACCCCATGGAGACATGCAAAAAGTTTTATTTTTTGGATGGAAATAACAAATGTGACCAAATCACATGGGGGAAAACGATAATGCACTCTAAGTTCAATAAAAACATATCTAGTTTTACTAAATTTCATGAAAAATAAAACTAGATTATAAATTATGTGAAATAAAATTAACAAAAATATAAAAATAATAAAAAATCTAACATAAAACAAATCGACTTTAGATTAATGTAAAACTACAAAATGCTTATATAAACCCGATATTCTAGGGTAGCGGGCGTTTTTCCAGACTGTTATGCAAACATTGTTTTCATTCCCTCTTTTTGTTGACATTTTTGACTCTGCCTTGGTCCTTTTAAGTTCTCCTCCACATTGTTTTATAAGGGATGGAGTGTATGTAACATCCTAAACTTTGGGTACCAACTCGATTTAAGGAAGTGAAGGGGTGGTTATAGTTTTAAAGCAAAGGAAGGAATATAGATGAACAAACAAAAACTTGGATGCCCTAAAGCCCCGTATAAATATAAAGTAGCCGCCATGCACTATCTTTCTTGCTTTCTAAGGTTTCTAAAAAGAGTTAGAGAGAAAGAGAAAATAATGGTTCTAGAGAGAAAGTCAAGATTCAAGCATGTTATTTGATATATCTAAGCTAGATCTATATTTATTCAGTAATTTAGCGTCAATTGGTTAGATATAGTTTACATCTTTACGTGTAATTATGTAGATCTCAATTATTTCTCCTTGGGTTAGGGTTTCTTTGATTTCTACGTGAAGGGGTGTGTTCTAGATCCCCATTTCTACTTGTTTTACGTGTTTTGGGCTAGTATGCATACCGTGAATGATTTTTTAAAGTTTAAAGGCTTAATGTTGATGAATTTTACATTTTCATGTGTTTTGTTAAAGTTGCATGATAAACGGTTAGTCATATTATGAACCCTAGAAAGAGCACCCTGATCTTATGTGTGCAGGAAACAAGTTTTTATGGGCTTATGCGAGTGAGTCATACCCATTCGTATTAGCATTTGTCATCCGCGTTGACCACTTACAATATTCTAAGTGTGTTTCGATGCGGATGAGTAACAGTGTACCTGCATTGACATTGGTCATCCGCATTGACTAACTAGATTACTCCAAGTATACTCTAATACGAATGAGTAAATAGTTCACCCGCATCACTTATGTTATTGGTACTCACCTTGCCAAGCCGCATTGCCTATACTTAGTCATTCTGCAGTGAGAGCTCATTCGCATTGCCCATTTGCAATGCATTTACTTTGTTAAATTTACACCATTATTACAATGAATTATCCACATTGATCTATTTCATTCACATTGACCTTATTCACCCACATTGATATAGTTTATCCACATTTCCCTATACTTAGAATATTTTAGTAATAGTTGCTAATGTGATATAAAGCGTTCAGAATTGATAAAACTTACATATGTGAATCATGATGTGTAGTCTAATAGTGTGATAGTAAAGAACCATAGATAATATACTCTTTATCAAACCCCTATGATAAAGTGCTAAACTATAATAAAGTGTTTTAGTATGTCAAAGTGATAAAGTATAAAAACTGTTATAATAAAGTGCTAAAGAAAGATAATAGTAATCAAAGAATCTAAATGGGCCCAAAATACTAAAGTCATATGTGAAAGTTAAATGTTAGGGGCTGTTTGGTAGCCTCTTAATGGTTCCATTAAGAGGCTACCTCTTAACCGTTAAGAGGTTGAAGTGTTTGTTTCGAAAATAATGTGCCTCTTAACTGAACCACAGTGCTGAATGATTCAGATATAAGATGTCTCTGAATGAAGTTGTAGACACAATTACCCTCAAAACTCACAAGCACTCATCTTCATCTTCATCTTCGATCTTCATCTTCCTTCGATCTTCATCTTCATCTTCGATCTTCATCACAGCCTCTTCATCTTCGATTCACCACAGCCTCCTCCGCCATCCCGATTCACCACGCCTCTTCATCTTCATCTTCGATCTTCATCTTCATCGCCCGATTCACCTTCGACCCCGACCACAGCATCACCGCCCGCCACATCACCGCCCGACCACAGCATCACCGCCCGACCACAGCATCACCGCCCGATTCACCTTCGACCCCGACCCCGATTCACCTCCGCCATCCCGCTTCCTCCGACCTCCCGATTCACCTTTGACCCCGACCACAGCATCACCGCCCGCCACATCACCGCCCGACCACAGCATCACCGCCCGATTCACCTTCGACCCTGACCCCGATTCACAGCCTGCATCGGCCCTAATTATCGTAATCGGTACAGTTTCTTGTTTCTTGTTGATTGATTTCGTGTTGATTGATTTCGTAATCGGTACAGTTTCTTGTTTCTTGAAGCTTGTTTCTTTATTGTTGAATTTTGGTTTCATCAAGAAACCAGAGCTTAATAGTATTCTTGAATTTTGACTGATTGTTTCTATAGTAGTTGATTGCAAATTTAGTTTGAAAATTGTTATTTTCTAAATAGTTTTATGATCTAACAATCTGTAGCAATTATATCAACCTTGCTCAAATTGTTTAGTGGTCTTGATTGGTGTAAGTTTAATTGACTTTAAATGATGCAATCTATGATCTGTTTGATCCTGTTTGTATTGCAGTTTTATTCATGTTGTATTAGCAAAGTAATCATATAATAATTGAAGTGATTTGGACTAAAAGTCAGATGTTTATGTTTTGTGCATGCAAAATACAGTCTTGATTCTAGTCCCCTTGTGCAGCACTTAACATTTATCATAAAAAAATGTGTGCTTTAGTGTTTTATTGATGAAATGTACCCATGTTGTGCTGCTTTGATTGTATTCTTGAATCATTGTCCATGAGTACTGAAATACTTAACATTTATCATGAGACACGACTAGTTCTTTTACCTTGATACTAAAGAATATTGTTTGAGCGCTAAATAGAAAGTAAAAGGTTGATAAAATGCTGGTTTAGGTTGTAAATTGGTTTGTAAATTGGTTTGAATATTGATGGTTTGAATAAACTTTGGTTTACTAGTTTATTATCAATGGTAGTTTTAAAGTTTGTTTCTTTTTGTATTGTTTAAAGAAAATGGCTCAAAAAAGATTAGGGTTAATTGGAAGCAAGAGGGGGTTGAAAGATTCGTGGGTTTATGGCTCCATATCGTAGTACGAGGTATTGGTTAGCCGATTTTCGACGACAACGTGCATTAACTAAGGAAGAAAGATTCAATCATGCTCATTCACAACTTAGAAATGTTATTGATTAATATTTGAATTACTTTGTAATTGGATATTAGTATGTTGTATTTGAAAGTGTATTTGGATATTAGTATTTTGTATTTGAAATATTTTGATTTTGAATTTTAATATGTTGTATTTTGTTAACCTATTGATCATTCACGTACAGTCATTCAGACATTTAATCAAACAGATACATTTTATTCAGCCCAAAATAATTCAGAGGGGTAAATTTGTCATTTTGTACAGTCATTCAGAGATTCAACCAAACAGCACATTTTGGTTCAGCACTTACTGGTTCAGAGCCTCTTAACCATTCAGACCTCTTAACCATTCAGCACTTAATGATTCAGATCATACCAAACAGCCCCTTAAAGTCTTTCAAGCTAGATAAGAAAGCCTTATGAAGTCTCACATGCTAAAGAAGTTGTATAATTCACACTCCAATCAATAAAGGTACTACCTATTGCTCGCTCACCTTGGCAGGAGTCATGTACATTTAATATGATAGAGGCCTTGTTTTGTACAAGCTCACCCTAACAAGATACCTTGTGTATGCTAACCCACTAAAGTAGCTTGATACTTATACAAGCTCAAAGAAAAATAACAAAAATAAAGATAAAGTAATGGAAGATTTAAATGCTAAAGTATGAATACTTAAGTAAAGTATTAAAAGATTGATAAAGCTAAAGTATGTTTAAAGTATTAATGTTTCACTCATTTTAAAGTTACAAATTTACATTTGACTACCATACCAAAGTGTTTTCTCTAAAGTATAAATTTAGAATTTACTCAACAATATTGATTTTTATATACATATTAGTTTGAAGGCATAGAAGAGATGAAATAAAGAATGATATCTTGGTATGGATGTTGAGGCTACCTGACCAAATTCAAGACTGTTATTTTTCTAATTAGAGAGTTTGATTATAGTTAAAAGTATTGCTGTTAGACAATGACTCATGTAATAACAATTAAATTTCTAGTCATATATATATATATATATATATATATATATATATATATATATATATATATATATATATATATATATATATATATATATATATATATGTGTGTGTGTGTGTGTGTGTGTGTGTGTGTGTGTGTGTGTGTGTGTGTGTGTGTGTATTCATCATTGTTTAAAGTATAAGAATGATGTGTTTTGGATGTTTAAACCCAACTATGAGATTGCTTGAAAGTAAAGTCTTATTGTGTAGTCTTTCCAACTCCTCGATTACAACCTACGAAGTTTAAACAAACCATTAGTAATTTGTTATAGATATAATAACCAAGTTATACACTATAATTGCATACCATTAGTCTAGCATGAGGAATGTAATATCTATTGGCACTAGAAGTACTTCATAGTCTAGCATATTTTGAGTCATCACGTGTTGATACTCGCTTACATTTTATCAAACCCAAAACCTAAAGTGTTAGTTATAAAAAATTTCAACAACATAACCACTATAAATATGGATAATTAATGTCTTAAGTACCAAACATCACAACGTCAATTCAAAAGTGAGAGTACAATGACCTATACTAAATAAATGACTAGTTATGGTATATATATAATATTTTGGTACAATAAATAAAAATATGCATACCATCACATCTTTCACCCTAGAATGTGGATAAACAGGTTCATTTCATCCCATTCTTCCATCCCTCAACATCTTTATACGCATCGTCACAAAGAGCTTGATATTTGTAGCCTTGCATCCCAACTAAGCGGGCTACGGTAAAAATACTAGTTTTTACTTATCAAATAAAAATAAAATGCAATTGAAAATAAAATATTTACAAGATTTTTCTTGTGTTGTGCAAAAGGCAACAACCCCCCTAGTAAGCTAGGATAACTTCCAATATACTTTTGTTTTAGTTTCTACTAGCAGCCTCCAGCTTCGCCCTGTAGAGAAATTGATTCAAATAAATCGAATCATCTGATAGTCGTGAAAAACAATTTCGGATTAAAATTATTTGGGGTTCAATCCAAACTTTCAATCGGATAAAACTCAGAAATTAAGAACGATATATGAATTGACTGGAGAGTTTCTTGAACCAGAAATAAGAAAAAGAAGAAGTCGATTATGTCTCAAATTCGCATTTTACAGGGATGGGGTTAATGATGTGAATTAAATAAAATAAAGTTTAAATAGTATTTAATTTAAATATTTAAATAAAATAATGCTTAATTTAAATAGTATTTAGTTATAAAAAGATAATTAGTAATATGAATTTAAATGTTAATTTATAGTATCATAAATAAAATAAAATTTAATGATGTGAATTAAATATTATATTATTAAATAATGTATTAATAATATTTATTAAATACATGAAAGAGATAAGGGCAAAAATATTAAGACATATAAAATTTAATGGATAAATTTACTATGTTGTCCTTAAAATATCTTAAAACGTTGTTCAGTTCCCTATTTTACACCTATTAAATGCCTTGCACCTTTTTGCACATGTTACTTCAAAATTTGTATGTTTGGCAAAATTAAATCTATATCCAAAGAGATGTATTATATAGTATTATAGATATAAGTAGTTAAATAAAATAATACTTAATTTGTAGTATTTAGTTATAAAAATATGATTAGTATAAATTTTAAATGCCAATTTATATTATCATAAATAAATTAAAATTTTAAAAAGTAAATTAAATAATATCACATTATTAAATAATGTATTAATAATGTATATTAAATAATACAATAATTAGAAAAAGATAATTAAATGAGAGTAAAAATGAAGCTATTGCATATAACACTTATACTTTTTGTTTAAAATTTTATATAGGTGTGTTACACTTTGAATAAAATTACCATATTATGGGTTTGTAGATAACTTTAGAGGCAAGGTGTTGGGATATTTAAAATTAAAGTTACTTAAATGCGTCTATCTATTAATTAGTTTATCTACCGAATAATCACTTCCGAAATGATAAATATTCTAAAGAAATTAAATCAACCGCCATGTTGTGATCTTAATATGTGTATCCATATATGCACGTTCTTATGGATCAGCATGAGTGTGTAACGCGAGACACACATCTCCCTACTCTAATAAAAAGGTATCTAAGAGGACACATGTCAACACCATATTCCTCCTCAACAATTTGTTCCCGTTTCTCTCTCCTATTTAATAATAACATTAATTACTAATAATATTATTTAATTTTTTTATTAAAATAGTTTTTTAATAAATTAAAAGAGATATTTTTGCTACTGTTATTTCTAAGGAAATATTTTTTTCATAATTTAAAAAACTTTTTAGAACATCAAACTTTTTAAAAAATATAAAATATTTTATAAATAGTGTTTTTAAAAAGTAAAACTTTTATAAACAAAAAATAGTTAAAACTGAGTCATAGAAGAAAGTTTTTAAATATGACATTTCTAAAACGTTTGTTTTAAAATAAAATTTTTATTTTATTTATTATGAAAAAAGATTTCAATTATATCTTATTTTAAAATATTAATTTATAATTAATAATTTTTTATTCTATTTATTTATTTTTATTCAACCCGTGTAATACACGGGTTTATTAAAAATAGTCTTTATATGTAAGCCTACGAGTCTTAATGGTCAGATATAAACGGATACACATAAATAATATATTTTTAACGTACTCACATTAGAGAATACGTGCACATAGGAAACTAGCTTTTGGTTTGCTCCTACATTTAAATTATATTTTTCACACCGATATATATGTTTTGTTCAACGCAAAATATGCACTGTTGTCGAAGTCTTTAAAAGTTATATACCACAAACTCCAACATACCTGCTAATTAACCATCAATTTGTTGTATTGTTTCATGTCCAAACAATGATTTTTCATATTTAAAATATAGGAAGGTTTTCATTTTTAAGCTTGAATTAAGGTTTTCTTTAAAAGGCTATGGGTGTTTGTCTGCTTGACAACAGAAGGCTTCTTTGTCGATAATATGAAGGTATTTACCAAGGAATTACTCACAGAGTTAACTTCTGACGCTTTCCTTTGTTTGTTCTTAAATTCCCTCTTGTCTCTTTTAGAAATCACATAAGATCTTAAAATTAATTAATACTTAAAGATGATGATCGTACATGTTTATAAAAACAAATTGGATAATTAACAATCAAAATCCAAACTTATTTAAGACTAAAGAAATAAGAATCGAATTCGATTTGTTACATTGTAAAAACACTATTTATAACATATGTTATTGATCTAACAACATTAGATGATGATAAAGTTACATACGGTTACACTATACTCTTATCCTTAGTAGCTAGACGTGTAAATTAACCTACAAGTTTTTCATGATCAAGGGCAGACCTTGCATAGGCCTAAGGGAAAGCATAACAGCGGGTAAATGAGTGTAATTTGGAGATAAGGTAAACGAAAACCTAGTTAAGATTAAGCTCATAACAATCTTGTACTCCATTGCGCTCAAATTTCGCCCAACGCACATTCGACCTCCAAACCCGAAAGGCAAAAAACCCATTTTGTTTTGACACCCGCCGTGCAAGTCATCTTTGAACCGCTCAGGGTTAAATTCATTGACATCTTCACCCCAAAACTCGTGGTCATGATGCATTGCAACTACATCAATCCATATGTTGGTGCCATCAGGGATTACTGAATCGTGGTCTAATCGAATGTCACCTCGAACTTGTCTTTGTACATTTGGTGCCGTCGGGTATAATCTCAAAACTTCGTTCATCACCCATCCCATCTGTTGATACAAAATATATATAGTTACTAAAACAAATCAATATCTTCTATCAAAGTTAGTTGTAACATGTTTTAAAATGTTATCACAAGTTTTTTTTTTGTTCACCATAACATGATTTATAAGTTGATTAACGTGATACATCTATTGTGACATGTTTTAAATGGGCAGTATGATATTATTACATTGAACTGATTTGTTTGGCAAGATTTTATCGTAATATCATATATAGCAAAATCTGTTTAATATATATCCACGTTGTACTCATCACTATCCACATGTGATTTTGATTGAACCTAATATCTAACTTAACAATACTTATATAAATACATATTGGAAACTATAAACAGAAAGTGAACATCCAATATTAATAAGAATAAGAAACACAAATATGAAACCTTAGCATGTTAGTGAGTGAAGCAAATATGTTAACATACCTTCTTTAGACGAACAACTGTGGTTGCATCAATATCACCATCACCAATTACTTGTTTGATTTCTTCTCTTAGCTCATGTTGCCACATGGGGTGAGCCGCTAAGAGCAACAAGCTCCAAGTAATGGCCAAAGCCGTGGTCTCATGCCCTCCGAAAAAGAAAGTTTTGCACTCGTCCACGAGCTCGCGCGTACTCAACTTTCTCCCCTTTTGTCCATCCACATGGTTTTCAGCCAACAAGACCCCTAAAAGATTCTGCTGTTCTTGAACACCACCATTTTCGGCCATTGATCGCTTTCTATCAATGATGATCGACAATAGTAGGGCATCTATCTCTTTCCCAAGTCTTTCTGCTTCAAGATTTTGTCCCAAACACATGTATTTGCCGAAAGGTACCCCTACGTAACGATTTGATTTGAATAGGGTCTCTTGCATGGCTCTTAGTTTCTTGAAAACAGTTCTCCCGCTTTCGAAATTCATCCCAAAGCTTGTTTTCGCGATGATTTCACCTGCGGTGCTTATGATCTCTCTTTCTACTTCGATCTCTGGTCTCCCACTGTTGATCAAATCCGCCCACCGGTCAAGCATGCTCCTTGTCGTCTCCACCATCATGCCTGACATTGCCTGTTATATATATACATACAATTAAATAAGTACATATATATACAGTACGTAAAAAACCCTAAACCTTAAACTATAAACACTAAAACTAACCTTGAGGTTGGAAGGGGAGAATGCAGGAGTGATAACATGACGATGGCGAACCCAATCATCGCCTTCCACCATAACTAACCCATCACCAAACATGGGTTTTCTATCATTCTTGAAAACATTAGGTTTTCCCCATCTCTTGCCCATAACACCAGATGAAATTTTCTTCAAGAATTCCGGATCAGCAATGTACAAAAATGGCTCAGTTCCAAGCCAGTACATAAACACCTTACCTGCAGAATCCAAAACAGTAAACCCTAAGTCACAACAATCACTACAAACAATCGAAGAAAACAACGAACACGATTCAATTAATTACCATAATCTTTTTGCCATTGAGCATAGTATGGAAAAACACTGGAATGAATATCATTCGACACAGTTGAAGACGACGAACAAGATTCGATCCTTTTCGTCTTCTTCATCTCGACGATGTTACCTAACGGAAAGCTAGGAGGTGGACCAGAGAAGCCATTAATGGCGAGCTTTCTATAAGCTCTAATAGGCAAAACCCAACAAGAATACAACACCCTCCATGACAAAAACGAAAAACATGCAACCATTGCAAAGGTCAAAGCTTGAAGAATATTCTCCATTTTAATTTTCTTTGTAATTCTCTGTGGAATTGGTGTTTGATTATATGGAAAAATGGAGGATGATGTTGGGTATTTATAGGCAGATACGATCGATCATATGAACGTTGGAAACGTTTAAAGTTTGACTGAAAATCTGAAATGGCCACCTGAGGAATATTGAATGAAGAATTAGAAAAGGCCGAAACGAATTTTTGACGGTGGTCACATCAATTATATAAAAATATTGCACAATACCCTTCCGTCCAAAATGAGTTCCTACACTAATTTTAAAATATTATTTTCTTAGTAGTTAGATATTTAAAATTCTTTATAGAAACATAGAACAAAAAGTATGTATGAAACGTTATCAATTACGTCTACTTAGACAAATCTACCGTGTGACTTCCTACACTATATAAAAGTTAAATTTGCTTAAGATGTATATATTGAACTAGTTTTAGCAAACCCGTGTGATACACGGGTTGAAAATAAGAAAAAACAACATAATTCATAAATATATAAATATTTCGTATGATTAAATTACGTATTACTATAACAATAAAAAATAAAAATTTACATTTATAAATTATAAATATTCAAAATACTTTTTTGAATAATATAATATATAATATAATATATAATCAGTTTTCTTAAAATCACACTAACTTAAAATAAAAAATATATCAATAAATATTTTTTTCTTTTTATTTTTTTAAATTGAATCTTATTTAGCTATAAAAATATGTATAGTTTAAAATAATATGATTACACAATTAAGTTGATAATATAACATATTAAATTTAAAACAAAATTAATTATTACTATTAATTGAGTTTCTTAAAATAAAAAATTTAAGTAAAATAATATATTAATTTAGGCGGAAAATTTTTTTAAGGAGTAACATATGAGAATGACATGTGTCATCCTAGTTACTCTTTTATTATATAGTATAAATTAGTTGGATTAAAACATCACAAGAATCTGTGGATATGGCGACGATACCTAAAATGACAACAAGAGATAGTCGCTATAGATATCTGAGACCTAAGGCAACAAAAATTTGCTGACTTAGGGGGAATCTATGGCGACAACATATGTCTCGTCAACGGTGATCGCTATAGATACATATTCTAACATCTTGATTTATTTTAAACAATATTGCAATTTTTAAAAATTAATCATCCCTTATGGCGACAACATGATGTCGCCATAGGTTAAAACCAATTTTCTATTGTTTTTTTTTTCCTACAAAATATTTGTATAGAATAAAACCCGCTTTTGTGAAACATGTATGGCGACGACTCGCCGCCGTAGGTGGAAGAAATAATAATAATAATAATAATAATAATAATAATAATAATAATAATAATAATAATAATAATAATAATAATAATAATTATTATTATTATTATTATTATTATTATTATTATTATTATTATTATTTCTTCCACCTACGGCGGCGACGACTCGCCGCCGTAGGTGGAAGAAATAATAATAATAATAATAATAATAATAATAATAATAATAATAATAATAATAATAATATATTATTATTATTATTATTATTATTATTATTATTATTATAATAATCATTATTATTATTATTATTATTATTATTATTATTATTATTATTTAGTTATTATTATTGTTATGTACATATATTTGTAAATATTATTAGAAGTATTATTATTTTAAGTAATAATAATAATATTATAAAAGTATTATACTTACTAGTTATAATTATAGACAATATAATGTGAAATTAGGGTCAAATATGTTCCATTATAGTTCATATCAATTAGATACGTCACAGGTTAACTATGATCCAATTATGATCATTTGTGTTCAATAGCACACGTTGATAGTCAATTATGGGAAAGCTATCCTTATAAGCGTTAAGTTAACACTACAAAAAACAAGGCTATTAAAAACTAATTTTTAGTCTTTAATATATGCCTTATTTATTAGAGACTGATTATCAGTTAGTCTAATAATAACACCATTTAGGTATCCTATTTGCGACTGAAATTCAGTTACCATCAAACTTCCCTTCAAAAAATCTTATTGTGTATGTGTACTTGAGACTGAAATTTAGTCTTCAATACGTTGTCCTAGTTTTGGGGACTGATTATCAGTCACTTACATTGGTCATACAAAATTCAGTCTCAAATAAAATTTGTAACTGATAAATTAGTCTTCAACACTATCTATCTGAAACTAATAAATCAGTCTTTAATAATTTAGTTCCTAATAGTTACTTTTCTTGTAGTGTAAGTTTGTTCATGCTTAATGATTATTAGTGGGTGCCAAAAAATATCAAATATGTTCGGTTATAATAATGATCGTCGATTAGATATGTCAAATGTTATTTATAATCCAGTTATAATCATTCGTGTCCAATTAGGATCAATAGACATTTAACAATATTGCCAAAGATTGTTTCATATGATAATTAGAGTTTATTAGGTTAAAAAAGTATTATTGTCCGTATAGTGTGTTTATAACAATAATTATATATAACGGCAACGGCAACGGCAACGGCAACGGCAACGGCAACGGCACCGGCACCGGCACCGGCACCGGCAACGGCACCGGCACCGGCACCGGCACCGGCACCGGCACCGGCACCGGCACCGGCACCCGTAACGGTAACGGTAACGGTAACGGTATCGGTAACGGTATCGGTATCGGTATCGGTAACGGTATCGGTAACGGTATCGGTAACGGTATCGGTAACGGTATCGGTAACGGTATCGGTAACGGTATCGGTAACGGTATCGGTAACGCTAGCGGTAACGCTAGCGGTAACGCTAGCGGTAACGCTAGCTGTAACGCTAGCGCTAACGCTAGCGCTACCGCTAGCGCTAACGCTAGCTGTAACGCTAGCTGTAACGCTAGCTGTAACGATAGCTGTAACGATAGCTGTAACGATAGCTGTAACGATAGATGTAACGATAGATGTAACGATAATATTATTATTATTATTATCATTATTATTGTTATTATTATTAATATTAATATTAATAATAATAGTAATAATAAAATCAGGTAAAATAAGAAAGTTTATCATAATAATTACATTATTCATAATTTATAAAAATGTATTTATTCATAATAATATTAAAATGTTATTTGTTAAATGTATAATAACTAGGCAGCGGTCCCGCGGCCCACGCAATGCACCGTGCCATTTATTGACTTGATTTTACATATCATAAAAAAAGAGCACTCACAACTATATATGATGAAATCAAGTTATATGTATAACCATAAAACTATATTTTTAAGACGGTATAACGTTAAACAAAAACATTCTAAATTAAAATATCTAACTAAAACAGAAAAAAATGAAATTTATATGTTTTGAAGTTCATGACAATAATCATAATAAAATTATATTAGATGGTGAAATTTTACATGAAAGTGAAATAGTTTTTCTTAAAAAATGAAATAGTTGGGAGGAAGTAAAAAAGCATACAGGTTTTCAAATTAAGAAAAAAAATATAAAATTAATTTTTTATGGACCCACTATCCCATACTAAGAGCATTCACAACCCATGACTTATAATTATGTGAGTGTGAGTCCTTAAATTATATGGGATAATTTTGAGTGGTTGTGAGTGGAGGAGAGAGAAAATATTACTGTTCATCTGTAAATTTAAGGATTCACTGTTCAACTCTTATAAATTTTTTAATATTTTTTAAAGTGGTTGTGAGTGAAGTAGAGAGAAAATGTAATGAAAAGAGTATAAAAATATATTATTTAATTGAAAGAAGAGAGAAGAGGTAGTGATTTTTAGTGTAATTATATAGATAAAGATAAGGAATGGGATATAATTATGTGAGTGTGAGTCCTTAAATTATATAGGATAGTTTTGAGTGGTTGTGAGTGAAGGAGAGAGAAAATGTTACTGTTCATCTGTAAATTTAAGGATTCACTGTTCAACTCTTATAAATTTTTTAATATTTTTGAAAGTGGTTGTAAGTGAAGGAGAGAGAAAAGGTAATGAAAAATGTATAAAAATATATTATTTAATTAAAAGAAGAGAGAAGAAGTAGTGATTTTTAGTGTAATTATATAGATAAAGATAAGAAATAGAATGTGAATGCTCAAAAAGCCTAGCCCACTACCCACATATAGCATTTGGTGTTGTTCCTAATCCATCTCAAATAATAAATTACTATTAACACAACTCGTAGATGATATATTATAAATTATAATGATAGTAGTAGAAGTATGTAATAGCAGTCGTAAGAATCATAACAAAAATAGTAATAACAATAACAAAAACATTAATACTAATAACAATATAAATAACAATAATAATAACAATAACAATGATAATAACAATCTCGCCGCCAAAAGGTTTTCATATCCCGCGCTTGTGCCACACTAATTATTTGTGGAAATAAAACAAATTAAACACTCTATGGAGACAATGTCACCAAAGGGTCTAGATCAGTAATGGACTCAGATAGGGATTTGCATATCCATACTTCGCCCAAGCCAAACATACACCCAAAATCGACGACCTACACCCATAATCAAACCACCACCAACGTTCCTAACGACCACCACCTCTCTCATCAACCCCCACCACTCCCTTCTCAACCAACACTCAAAATCTGCCATCCATTTCCGAAATCGAACCACTACAACGATCTGTCACCTTCTACTGACACCACCACCCGTTGTCGTCGCTGTCGCCTTTTCTCGTCGTGTCCGTCACCGTTTGCCATCACCCCATCACATCCTGGCTCCTTGAACACTCTCATCTCTTTGGGGTTCTTGCCACCACCACCCTTCTACCGCCCACCACCACCACACCTGCAACCACCACCACCATTAATGTGTTTGTAGGTTGCTCACCACCATCACTGTCATTTGCATTCTCTTATTATCATCTAAAATTTGAAGGTATGTATATATATATTTTTTTGATTATTTAGTTTAATTTGTTTTTGATAATATTGTAGTTTGTTAGAATAATGAAATATAATGTTAAATTGTATTGTTTTAATAGAATGATATTGTTGTAGGTTGTTAGTTCGATGTGAAATAATGTTAACTTGTTTGTTTTGGTAAAATGAAATTGTTGTAGATTGTTAAATTTATAAGATAGAATGTTAAAATTGTATTGTTTGGGTCAAAGTCACCCGAACACATTTCACTCAACTTAATTATTTGTGCCTTTAGAATAGTTTTGGTGAATCGTTGGTTTATATGCTATCTATTTAAGAATTGTTGGTTTTGGTTGACATCAAGTGTGTGAAATGCAAGAAATAATGATTGAATTTGAAAGAAGAAAGTTAAATCTCGATAATGATGAAAATGATAAAGAAGGGTACAATTAAAAAGTCAATTTGTTTGGGTTGTAAACATTTAAAACTTATTTTATTGGCCGTTTCATTTTATTTGGTACCTAATTAACTAGAATCCTTTGATTTTTCTGTAGGTATTTGTAATATTAGTTTTCATTTTTGTGTACTTGATTTGGGTTCAAAGCTTTGATTTTAAGTAAAAACCCTGCAAAAATAAAATTTTAAATACTATATTTTAAATTAGAAGACCTTGTCATCATCATAGGGCGAAATAAAAAATCATTTTTTGATTTTTAAATATTAATATTTTTATTAATTAAAAATAAATTACCTATAACCACGACGCGTTGTCGCCATAGGAATTATTAAAAAATTCAATTAAATAAATCAGGATAAAACTAGTGCAGACATCTTTGTGGCGACGACCTGTGGTCGTCATGAAGGTTTATGGTGATAGAAGGTTTGACGACGACTTGTTTTTGACCTAGAGCAATAGGGTTGTGGCGATGACGAGTTATGGTGACGACAATGGGACCCTATGATGATGGCATCTGTTGTCGCCTTCGCCTTAAATTCTTGTAGTCAAATAATATAAAACATGCATGTATATGAAACTACTAGAAAGCAAGGTTTTTACTTACGGTTACATTTGCTGGAAATCCATCACCAGCGAGATTTTATTGGTGAAAGTCATCGAGCTCAGCAAGTAATTCTAGAGTCTAGTAAGCTGTACATTTTAAACAAATTAGTACCTTTAAATTAGTAGTATTAATTATGAGTGCAAAATTATTTACATACCTTGGTTGCGGAGTATGAACATATGATCTTTTAGTGCTCAGCTTCCTAAGCTTACAAGTAAGGGTATAATGAGGATTTGTGATGGTTTTGGACCAATGAAACGCCTTTCTTTTGGCCTCTAATACTTCACTGATACTACTAAAACTGTTATTGCTTCTACGGTTGCTGCGTCGTCTCCTACCGTTGTCATCGTCGCTGCCTTGAGGTGGGAATTGTAAGATCTCGAATAATTCCATTAAGATCAATATCGTGATTGAAATGCGGAATGAATCAAACATGGATAATTGAATGAACAAAAAGAAATAAGGTCAGGTATGAACGCAAGCACAATGTAAATAATTTCAATATATCTCAAATGATTACAAAGTTAAGATTTCCAAGTGTTCTATAGATCAAACAACAAAAGTTCTATTTATACTAAATCTATAGTTCTCGCACGAGAACAACCTCTCATGCGGAAACGTAGTTCTCGCGTGAATACTTTTACTTCAAAAGTTTATTTTGATTTCTCGAGCCTCTAGATTCAACCCTTGCAATCTCTCTTAGGCTCGGTGAATCAAAAATTTAAAAATCCATGTCTGCAACTTTGTACTCCCGCTATAAGCATAAATTTTGTTGTTCAGTGCCTTCGTAATCAACCAAACAAATAGAGCAGCTATCAAATGAATAGATTAATCAGCTTTCATTTCAATGACATTTTCCTCTTCAATTATAACGTAATTTTCCATTGCAGATTGAATCTGATTTCCACCTTCATCATGTTCTTTACTTTTAGTAAACACCCCTCAAGTAAATCACCTAACACAAATTTAGCAAATAGATTCTCTGACTTTTCTTTAGTCTCTTTAGTTTTGATTTTAGCAAACAAAGCAGCATACATTTTTAGATTCAGGACCTCCACTTGACCCAACCAATCATATTCACTATCCGTTTGTGATACGAGAGTTTTGTTGCTTGAAGTTCCAGCTTTATTATTCTTTGATTCAACCTCAATAGTCACCTTCTTCTTTCCACCTTCACTAGAATTGATCTTTGCTTCTGTACATTCCTAGCAAAATACTCGGGTTTATCACAGTTATAACATCTTAGACTTGTCTTGTCAAAACCAATCTTACTTGCATTGTTAACACCAAACATCTTTCTTCCCGTTCATTTGAAAAAAATTTTAGCATGATACACTACCATTACCATTTGATACTTTATGTCATTTTCATTCACATCATCAGGATTAACTTATTGCAGATCATCTACTAGAACATTTGAGGCACTCGGTCTTTTTGCCATGAAGGCTTCAATGTAATGAAGAATGCAGTAAGTTCTTCAGCAATCAGAATAGTTTGTTTGGAGGGGCTAGAAGTAGCAACATAAGCTTGTTGAATCTAGAGTTGAGTCTGAAGGATGAATAAGTTTATGATTAAGGCTAAACTGATGTATATTGAGAAGGAAGTGAAGAATACTAATTAGCATTGGGAGCATGGAATTATGAATTGGTGCTTCTTGAATAACTTATATAGTAATTTGGATTACTAGTCATTTTTGAATAACTTACATAGTAATTTGGATTATTAGCCAGTTTTGCATATAAAGTAGTAGCTTTAGCAACCATAGAGTTCGGATGGTTTGCAGCTCTCTATTTGTTATCCAACTCATATGACTTGATAGTAGAGATCAAATCATTAAGTGACATAGTAAACAAGTCGTAGTTCTCTTGATTGTTATGTAGTTGTTGTCCCAACTTTAAGGAAATGAGTTCAAAAGCTTCTTCTTAACAACAATGTTCTCCAAGATGATACCAGTGCTCTTCATTTTTGTCACCAACTTGACAAATCTGGAGATTTGAGTCTCCAAAGTTTCACCAAGAATGTGATTGAACATGTTGAATTCCTTACTGAGCATGTCTTTCTCGCTTTCTCTCATATCTTTATTTCCTATGATATGTGTTTCCATGGCATCCTATAAAACTCCCCCCTTGTGAAATCCTTGCACTTTTATGAGATTTCAATTATCAAGGCCATAGTGATAGCAACCTAAACTTTGTTATCGAGTTCAATTCTTTTCATGCTATCTTTATCCTAGAGAAGCTCAGGTTATTAAACTATTTCCCCTTTATCATTCTTGTATAGAGGTATGTAAGGCCCGTGTTTGATTGATCTCCACATATTCGGTTCTGTATAAATGACATGATTCTCAAACTAGTATACCCAATCAGCATAGTCATCTTCACTCAACAATCTTGATGGCTTAGTATGAGTCCTGATTTCAGTATGAAGACTTAGTGTAGCAGTAAGATTCTTCAGGGTTAATTGCCATTTCTAAAACTTCAACTTTAAAAACTTCAAATATTCTTCAAAAGTAGAACTTCTCGCGTGATAACTAGGATACTTTTCACGTGATGAGTTTTGTAACCATCTTTTATGAAAAGTAGAACTTCTTGTGCCAACAAATGTCACTCCATATGTACCAAAACTTTACGATGCTATTAATTATGTGACAGGGGACTTAAATATGTTGTTACGGATAAAGTCATGTAATACACAATATTGGTCATCGACATATATATCAAAATATGTTTAGCATGCCATCCCCTAAATATAAAATAAGTAAAAGAGTGTTTGTGAAACACACTAATTATATGGGTATAAGAGTTTGAATATGTCATATAATGATAACCGACCTAAGTGTACCCTTTATTATGGCCTCAAAGTCATTGTTTACATAGGAATAGTTAAAGTCATTTTGAAAACACGAGATATATCGGTAATGGCCTCAAAATCATTGTTTACACATGACTACTAAAAACATTCTATCATAAAAGTATAAGGAGGTCTAAGCAATAGTGATTAAACCCAAAAGTATGTTTCCCTAATTTTCTACATGTCCAAATAACATTATTTAACTCTCTGCATGCCAAAGATTATTTAAACTAATGCTTGCTTGGTGTTAATGAATGGCCTTTATGTTTCACTTACTTATTTCATGAATAGCATGCTTAAAAGGTTAACTAAACGAGTTGATAAGCATAGGATCAAGTATGATTGTGTAAGTCTATAGATACATGTTCAAAATAGAGTATTGTAATTACCATGAGGCCATAACCAAACCTAACATCTCTGTTTTCCTTAATTAATGTTACATCGTAACATATTGAATGTGAATGGAATTTATGTGATCATTTGACAATAGTGAAAGTTAGCGCGGCTAACCATGATAGGGATGTTAACCCACATAGTATTATTTATATGTTTGAAGGCTTTACTAAGTTAATGGTTATGACAAGGGACATACATGTGAAGTTGTAGGTCAACTCATGCAATAAATAATGTTGATCATGAACATAGATTTTAAAATATATTTAGCATGTTTATCCATAAAAGTAAAACAAATAAAACAAGGGCTGTGATACTCACTAATGATCTGGGTACGAGAGCCTGTATATGCCATATAATGATGATTGACCTACGTGTGGTCTATATTGCTGTTATTCTTGTGTAATGTTAATCAAAGTTATTTGTATATCGTCTTATATTAGGTATGTTAGTTTTCATTTATGTTGGTCTAGTCCATATTTTGGTAGTTCTTAGGTAGTCCAATACACATGACTTGGTTCCACTAATCTTTTGTTCGCATAGTACATAAATATGATTTTTTTTAAGTTTAGTTTAAACTTTCTACCTTTAAGAAAACTAACAAACACACACGCGCGCGCGCGCGCGCGCGCACACACACACATATATATATAAACAAACAAACAAACAAACAAACAAACAAACCCAGTATATCCTACTCAGAGCAGGTTCTGGGGGTAGGTAGTGGCAAGTCTTTCCTCTATCTAGGTAGGTAGAGAGACCGCTTCCAAAGAGACCCCCGACTCGATCAACAAAAGCAATAACGATAGCAGGGCAGCAAATAATATATCATACAGCACACAACATACAGTTAAAATCACCAACAGATTAAAAAAAGATATTGTAAACATCAGAGAAGCGGCGCGTTTCACCTATAGAGGGCAGTTGTGGACTGCGTACACCTTAGGCCCCGCATCAAGTCTACCTTACCTTTCCTACCTACAGATCCTACTAAAAGTCCTTAATTTTAATCATACGCCTCCACTCGCTCCTATCCTCGATCATGTGTTCAGAGAGGTGCAAATGTACCATATCTCGCCTAATTAACTCATCCCAAGTCAACCTAGGTCTTCCTCTACACCTCCTACCCTCTAAGAAGACGTTCTCTACTGCTCTAACGGGTGCTGACATAGGTCTCCTCTTCACATGCCCCCACCATCTTAATCTTCCCTTTCGTATTTTATCTGCGATACAAGCCACCTCTAACTTCTGTCGAAACACTTCGTTTCTTACCCGATCCAGTCTTGTGTGTCCACACATCCACCTCAGCATTCGCATTTCTACTACCTCTATTTGTTTCTCTTACGATTTCTTTATTGCCCAGCAGTCTGTTCCGTATAACATAGCTGGACGAGCTACCACTCTGTATAGTTTTCCCTTTAGTTTCGCTGGAAACCTCTTATCACATAGAATCCCTGATGCTGCTCTCCACTTGCACCATCTTGCTTGAACACGGTGAGCTACATCGCTGTGTATCTCTCCGTCGTCCTGTAGGTACGAGCCAAGGTATTTAAACCTAATCGTTCTTGGGACCGCCATACATATATATATATATATATATATATATACACACACACATACATATACATATACATACTTACATATATATACATATATATACATACATACATATATATACATACATATATATACATACATATACATACATACATATATATACATACATATATATACATACATATATATACATACATATATATATACATACATATATATACATATATATATGTATATACATATACATATACATATATATACATATATATACACATATACATACATATATATACACACACATATGTATACACATATATATACATATATATATACATATATATACGTATATATACATACATATATATACACATATGTGTATGTATGTGTATATATATATAAGTGTGTGTGTATGTGTGTATGTGTGTGTAGGGAGGATTCCTAAGAAAATCAAGTTTTATGAGAAAACTAAGAAAACCATTTTTTTCACCCTCGATCTTGTTTAATCAATGGTCAAGATTTATAATGGCAATTTAATAATTAAAAGAAGTTTATATGAATTAATTTTTAGGTTTAAGGGTATTTTTGGGAGATTATATTTTTTTAATTTTATAAATTGTCTATAATTATAAATTCCTAATAATTCTCACACTCTCTCCTTTATCCTAGTCACGAATCTGTGAAAATTATAAAAATCAAACATAGTTTAACACAAAAGATACATATATTATTACAAAATAAATATAGAACTAAGTCGTTCTTTTAATTCAGTCCTCCAAGCTTTTAAATATATCTCGCGTTTACATATATGTAAGTCGATTTCTTTTTTTCTGCCCATGTTGACATATATTTATTTTGTGTTGCATATATGTAACCATGTTACATATATGTATACACACCTAAAAGAATTGTCAACAGAAACACAAAAAATAGAAAATATGTATGACAAAGATGTTAACTTTTTGAACACTTCAATAATCCTAATAATGCAAAGTATTTGTTTTGCGTTATTACATATATATTTGGTGTGCTTCTTCAACCGAATACATCATAAGGCATGTTTCTTGTATAGGTTACATATATGTAATAGTTGAGAATTTTGTAACTAGAAATCTTATGGTTACGTGCATGTAACTACAACTTACATATGTAAACTATATGCTACCAATATGTCTATGAGTTACATATATGTAACTGATAGTTTTACATTTGTAACTCATAGTTACATATACGTAACCCAACAATATGAGAAAACAACTATTGTCATCATCATCATCGACTTCTTTAGCAGACAACTTCGTATTCTGTTATGTTGATACATATAGGTAACCTGTATACGTAGTTCTTCATCATCATTCTTTAAGGTTTGATTTCTTCATCATCATTGATTTCTTCTTCATCATCATTGATTTCTTCAAGGTTTAATTTTTCAACATCATCACGTGCCTTTCTTTTTTCAAGCATGAGTCATTCATCATCATCCTAAGATGATATACGAAACCAACATTCTAAAAAAAAGGTTGGACTCAATCAATCAATAGAAAAGAATAAAGAAACTATCACCTTGTTGAATATACGAATGCTGGAATGATTAAAATTTCTTAAAATTTGTTATGTAGTATCAATTGAAGCAACGAATAAGAAAGAAAAGATGATGGAAGAAATCGAATTATGAAGAATAGTATGATTGATGATTAGTTTGTTAAAAATAGGTTGATTTGTTCAATCACGGAGTAAAATAAGGGATTTTATTCAACAATGATTATTTACTAAATATAAGTTATATACACAATTACTAAAACGCCCTTTTAAATTAATAAATATAAATAAATAATAGAAAATTTTGATTGGCTAGAATTGGTTTTCTTGATTTTCTTAAAAATACTTGGTTTTCTTAAGATCTCTCCCCTATTATATATATATATATATATATATATATGCATATGCATATATATATATGCATATGCATATATATATATATATGCATATGTATATATATATGCATATGTATATATATATGCATATGTATATATATGTATATGTATATATATATATGTATATATATGTGTGTGTATATATATATATATGTGTGTGTGTGTGTATATATGTGTGTATATATATATATGTGTGTGTGTGTGTAGGAAAACATTTTATTAAGAACCATAACTATGTAAAGAACTACTAAGAACCAGATAAGCAATGGACATAACACCTCGATAAAAATGCTAATACTAAAAGATGATGGTTTAATTATATTTTTCCATCATTTCTTTCATTTTATCATCTCTCTCCTTAATTCTTTTACAAAACTATAAAATGTTCATATATGTAATATAATGTGAGTGCATATATGCACATTATCAAAATACTATAGATATCAAGACTTTTAAAAATCAATCTTAAAAGTAGTAAGATTACAAGTATTTTTATATATTTATATAATAAATAGTACAAGAGTTAAAGTGATTCTTTCTGATTCTTTACAAATTTATGGTTTTCAATTGAATCTTTTTCTCTCTACACACACGCACACACACACACACACGCATATATATATATATATATATATATATATATATATATATATATATATATATATTCTTTTGGTCCTAATCAAATGTGTTAGAAAATTTATATCAAAGGTGGTAACTATCTTTATATTTCACAGTATCTTGTAGTTTCATCTTGTCACACATGTTTTCATAAAGGTGCTTATAGGTAGGTAAACCAAGTTCATGTTATGTAGGATGTATATGTGCTCTCTTTTTAAGTCTTATATCAATAAATGTATATTTTTACTTGTTTTAATTATTGTAAAATCTTATGAACATACTAAGTCCCATAACTTAGAGTTTAAATTGATAGAGTGTTAAGATTTTCATACGAGAAAGTATGAAGATGAAGGTTCAAGAGAGCGAGAAAGAGAGAGAGAGAGAGAGAGAGAGAGAGAGAGAGTTCCACTAGTAGTTACAAAATTTTGATCGGGTGCACATGAAGCTTAAATGAAAGTCAAGTAAAGGTGGTGGATAGTGGCCGGGTGGTCTTGGGTATAGGCAATTTATGGTGATGAAATGAGGTGACCAAGAGTGGGCGGTGGTTATCGGTGATGGAGTTCTCGAATGAGGGAGTGTTCTCAGTCGGTAAGTGGGTTTGTGTTCTACATTTAGGATGTCTAAGAGCTGTCCATGTCTTTGTTTAAGGTTATTATTAGGAGATATGATCCTCAAATATATTAGCATTTGGTGATATGGTTTGGTTTGTTTTTTGTGAGGGGTGGGAGTTTTGGCCGAGATCTACGGGGTTGGGTCCGGTTCTAGTGTTGTCTTGTTTTTTTATATTATAGGTGTTTCAAACAATTTTTGTAGAAATTGATTTTCTTGTTTGCATTTTATTATGTACTAATTTAGATATCTATAATTTCTTTTCATGTGTTAAATCATATGATAGGTCATATTATTGGTCTAACGTTGAGTCTTATTAATTCTTAGTTAGCCAATCCATATAATTTTAAGGATTCACATGAAAACTATGGATGTATGCATGGCATGAGACCTATTTTGCATGAGAACTACGTCTAGTATAATGATCACATATGAACTTTTGATTTTAGACGAGTATAGATTATAACCTGAAATAGGCAGTTAAGACGCACTCAACCCCAAATACCTTTGTTTTTTGTTGATTACCACGTATTAAGCTGATAGAAATATAAACCTAAGCCTTACACAAAGCAACATCTTTCTTCATATGGGTTAAGTTTAGTGTAAAATATTAGTATAAATTGCTAGTATTTATAAGTTTAAAATAAATTGATTTATTTGTTAGAGGTATAGTGATCGTTTAACGATAAGAAACCAACGACTAAATTTGGCATGCACCACTGGAATTGAAGAACTCGAGGGCAGGCGGTGGTGTTGCCATCCAACTCGATCTACCTGATAGAGGTACCCGAGGGTGCCCTTAGTACTTATTTTTAAAGAAGTTAACTTCTCATGCATTTATACTAAGACTTTTCTCATATTACTAACCATTATTCTAAAATTATTGATTTTAATTTGATTAAGTTAATTAATATGTTTCCGTTTACCTATGATTACAACGTAAAGTACTTCAAATGACAATTGTGTCTTTTGTCTTGCGGTGGAAACACGACCCAATTTAAATAGATTTCAAGTTGAGATATTTAGCAAGTTCTTTAAAAAGCTTAAATCAAAGTAAACCCAATCACATGTTAAGGGTGAAAAAATCAACAAACAAAAAACTTTACTAAACAAGAATGAAACCTTTACAATAACAAAAAGCGTTGATAAAATTCAAAACTTTAAATCTAAAAAAGAAAGTGTTAAAAGAAATAACATTGAAATGTTTATAAATATAAGCAAGTACCAATGAAAAATATGTTAAAAAGGTGAAACAAACAATAAAAATATGATTGACAAAAAAGCAAAATTTAAAATTCAATGAAAAATAAGCGAAACAATAAAACCATTAAAAACTAACAAATGTTGATAAAAATATGCACAGGGCAACAAAAAATTTGTTAAAATTTTTTAATAGAAATAAAATAGTTAATAAAATGTAAACCTCAAAGGTGAATGCAACTTTGATGGCTTGTACTATGTCATTTGATGACTTGTATATTTTTATATACAACTTCATACTTAAGAAATTTACATTAAAAGATAGATACAAATAAAACATCCTAGGTTGTATTTGATATTTTATAAAATATCACATCTTAAAAGTTACAGGGGAAAGAAAGTAGCGGATCATCACCGACAATCATGAGAGAAACGGTGAGTCTTTTCACAACGATTACACAAATTTGTGCCTAAACTACTTACACTCACTCAAATGATTCTTTAAGCATTTTGAGCATTCAAAAGCATCTTAATGTTTAATCTTCTTTTCCTAAGACCCTACATTGTCATTTCTTAACCTTTTGGATAACCTTGCCATTTTTATTTTGGTTATTTGATTATTGGCTCAATAACACTGACATCGTTATAACTTAGCTCAACTACCAACTTAAAGGTCTTTATAATGCTAGCTATAACGAATATTCAGACCTTTTATGGTAACCCTTTAGTATAGCATTTCATCCTTCGCTATTTAGCGTTAACAAGTTGCAAAACTAGCCTTCCATCTAATTAAATTAAGAAGTGTATGTATTGTTGGTGAGTTAGATAACTAGCCTTGAACCCCAAGAATTCACTTTTAACCTTGTTAATTTCATTCTCAGTACATAATTTCTTAGTCACCCACTCTTTCAAGTCTTCCCATTTCAAATTTCTAAACTCGCTAGGATTCTTAGTTTGCTTGATAGTATTCCATTAATTTAGGGCTTCAGAAATGAGGGAGTAAGCTGCAAATCTCACAAACCGGATCAGCCCTATGTTCACTATTTACATCCATTGGAGAGTGGCTATGAGATCTTTTTTGACATCCTCTGTTAAAGGGTTCTAGCATTTGGTTTTCTATAGTGCAATCCTAAACTACTTTTTTTCAGGATCATAATCCTCCTCTATTACCTCGGTATCCTTCCTTCCTTTGCTTTTCTAGTCATCATTAGTTTCTCTCTCCTTTGTCCATTCTCTACTCACTTCTTTTAGAGCTTTAGTTAAAGTGGAAGGAATCGTTGATTGAAGAACATGCCAACTTCATTAGCAATTATCTCTATGATGATAGGCTCAGAAGATTTCTGATTATTAATGTGCTAGAACATTCAGGGTGAAGGGCTCCTCATGCTCGCTAACATTCTCTTGGGTGCTCCTTTGGTTTGCAAGTGGTATACAACGACGACCACCACAAGCACCTCCCGGGGAACCCCTTCCGCTTCTTTCACTAGCCACTTCTAGTATTACCTATGGTAATATACAAGCTAATAACTTTATCATTTTAGGTAACAAATTAAATCAAGATAACTACCATATGTTTCTAATAATAGTGGCTAGTTTTAATGAGCTTCTTAACTAATTTATCATATTTTAAGCATTTCCCGTTATAAGCATCACTAACATACACACTCATATCTTTAACTTAGTTGCTTCTCTAGGCACTAAGACTATAGGTCGTACTTCTACCTCCAAACACATGGCATTGAGCAGCTCGTACTAGCATCCTTGTCTTTGTCCTATTCTTAGCTTTAAGTTCATGCATCAAGGAGTGCCCAAATATCTCAAAATATGACTCTTATACATACTTGTAAGGCTCGAAACCTAGAAGACGTCATAATTAGATTCACATATTAAATCATTGGTAGTGAAATCAGTTAAAATATCATTCAACTCAATACATTGTTCAGTGATCATTAAAATTTAAAATGTTTGATCATAAACTTTAAAGAGCAGGATGCCGGTCTACGATAGTACATAACCTTCATTCTAGGTTAAGATAATGTCGCACTTTTATAGCTATATGTATCAACCTGATATGCATGCTAAAGATTTAGTTATCCCGAGTGAATTCAACTATTTATAATATAAGGATTATAACATAACATTTATTTTAAACATAACGTCACACCCTCTACTAGAAGCGGAAACACGAGGATACGGCGGACAGAATCGTCATAACACATTGGGGTTCTAAGAGAATTACTAAGGGCATTCTCTGTAAACGGGTCATGACATTGCCCGACACATAGGAACACATGTCAAGTATAATCAATCCCAAAGCATCATACTATAAATGCATAAATAATCAAAAGTTCCATTCAGAAAGAACAAGCATAAGTATCAACAATCCCAATACAATCCAACAATTACAATCTAACAAACAAACAAATCCAAAATAAGCCCAGAAGTGCCATGAATTGTCTATCGATCCCAAGGAAACGATCTTGTCTCAAGTCCATAGCCAAGCACCAAAGCCTCATTACCTAAAAAGACATGCTCTAAAAAGTCAATAAACGTTGGTGACTTCATATGTTTAAAAGTACAAATAATTTGCCGTGTATAACATGTAAAGAAAGTTGTAAGTAAGAGTACATAGCAACCATAGATATCAACACAAGTTTAAGATCCGTCCAAGTCCAATTACCTGGATTATATTCACACAAGGGTACGCACAGGCCAACTCATTCTCAACTAGCATATCGATGACAGAGTTGGGGGTGTCAACCCATTAGTACTAACAATACCTCTCCATGATAGTCAAGCACAAGCACAAATACACACTCATGAACAAACATCTAGACTCAACCCATGACTCAAACCACATACAATGTTCCAAAATAATCTTTAAGACACAACATAGTCCAAAACAATGAGGAGCTTTCCCCCCAAAGTAAAACATATAAAAAAAGACCGTGAAACTCACATCGAATAATGCAGTCCAAATCCCACAATACGTAAAATAAGCATTAAAAGTACAAATAACAAAAGGATTACTAAAGAAAAAAAATGACTAATATGGGTGTTATCATTGTATCCCAGTCCTTAATGTCCATCAAGGTTTTTATTTTATGAAAACATGATTTATTAAAAGAATAAGTCCAATGTCATATTTAAACTTTAAATTTTGTCACATTTAAGGTTTTAGCAGTAGGTTTATATTTTTGGACTAATTTAAGTTTATTTAGTAGACTTTAGGCAAAGTCAATGAATATCTGGTTAGTTGGATTTTAATGTAAATTTTAGCGTTTCACCTTTTGGAAAATCTTTGACTAGGCTCAATGCATAGGATATTGTACGATGGCAAGCCCAATAGTCATCTTATTGGCAATAACCCAAGGCCTAACACTATAACATAGGCCTATTAAGCACAAATTTAGATAAACATTGAGATGAACAATCAATTAAGACAGCCCAAATCTAACAAAATCAAAGTCAAAAGTTAAAGTCAAAGGTCAACACACCTATTTTGGTGATGGATGTCACACATGACATACCAAGCATACATACTTAACAATTAAATGCTAATAACAAATGTAAACATGCTTACACCTACGTAAGACTCCATCCTCATCCATAGTGCCAGAACATCATTAATCATTAAGACCAAAACATCACTCTGTATAAAGACCTAAACATCACTAGTGATAAAGACTAGAAACTCACTACACATAAAGTCTTGAGTATCACCTCTCATAAAAATAAGAACATCTATGCGGCATTCAGACCTGAACATCATCGAAACGTCACTTGTAAGGAATGCAAGACTATAATATCCATCAGTATATAGGAAAGCATGCAACATCATAATAATCATCAGCATAAAATAAAGCATGCACACACTATAATAGACATTAACAAATAGGATAACATGTTGAATTCATCATGATTGAGAGTATAAAACAAGCATGCAAAACTATCATGTACATGATACACTCTTAGCTACCATCAGTACATGCACAATTTCAAGTACTATAACATAAAATATCTTGACCCTTATAGAACGCCAAAGCCATTCAGCAATTACATATGAACTAGGCCAACTTTCATATAACATAAACTATCATAAAAGCCCATAGTTTCGCATGGACTTTAATTCAAAACTATATTCAAATGAAAGCACACTATCATTCGAGACTTTCAGGCTAAACATTGCTTTCGGACGAAATCACACTTTCACACTAACATCATTTGACACAAGGTTCATCGATGCCATGAAAGATTTAATATAAATCTTACAAACAAGTGATCAACTGCTATAAAGTTGAAGACAGGGCAGTTATGCACCTCCAAGGTCTCCACCATGTGCCACAAATACTAATTTTTCTTTTCTTCCTAGTGCGAAATTTGCCAATATCCAAAGAAATCACTACGTCTTTTCTTTCGTAATTTGATTACGTGAATATGGAAGAAATATGGAGGGGGTGGCTATTAAGGCCTTTAGGGTTACTTCCCACCACCTAATTTTTTTATTTTCTAGCCCGTAAGCATCTCTTTTGAACATAAATAAGTCCCATGTTTATTTTATCAAATATATTTCTATAAAACATACTAAAAATAGTGATTATTTTAACAATTCTTAGGTCTTCTTAGATACTAGGTTATTACCCGTGTATTACACGGGTTGAATAAATAAAAATATTAAATAGTTATTAGTAAAAATTAATGAATTATAAAACAATCTTTTAATATAAGATACGATTGACATTACGTACGAGTGATAAAAGAATGATATCATTTTTTAAAATTTTTTTTGTTTCTTTCAAAAAAAGTTGGTTTTTAAATAAATTGTTTCAAAACAAACCGTTTTTTAAAAAGTGCCAATTTTAATAATTTATTTACTATGACTTTGAAATTTAATTACTTTTGTTTTATAAGAATTTTATTTTTAAAAGCCACAGACTTTAAAATATATTAAATTTTTTAAAAGTTTGATATTTTTTTAAAAAGTTTCTTATTTTATAAAAAAATATTTTTCTTATGAATTGCATTTGTAGAAAGATATCTTTTTAAAATAATTTATATTTGTAACATGAAAATAATTAAATAATATCATTTGTAATTAATGTAATATTTATTAGGAGAGAGAAGTGGAAAAATAAAACTTAGTAGTTCTAGAATTGTGACAAGTGGCATACAAAAACCTTCTTTTATTAGTATTGATAGATTATTTTAAAGGGTTTGAGCCCTAGCTTTTTAGTTATGGGGAATACTACTTACGATCAACATGCCCTCTTTAAAGCATTCACACATATTATGCTAATCCCTACTTGTATAATCGAATTATATCACTAAAATTTGTTCACTTTTAAAAAACTACCACATCCGATTTCTCATATATACCAATTGCAGGATCAATACAGGTCACTCAATATAAGTGTTCTCTCTTAAACTCACTAAGTTACACTCAAATGAAGAAGCAGAATCCTCTAAGAGTTGATAATAATATACGAAGTAAGCAAGACACAAGAAATGATTTTCAAGATACTTGTATATATTATTTCTCAACTCAAAGTTTATAAGACTCAATCAAGCATGCTCTTATAAGCACATAATGAGAACTATATATACGACTATCTACATCCGGTTATACAAAAGATTACCAACTGGAAACTTACTAAACAAATACTACATTGTTAGTAGTAAGGTATCTAGAATAAAATATTATCCTAAATAAGGTAGTCATGACATATCCATAATTTATCTTTCGATTTATCAATTAAAGTTAGTAACTGTACTAACTGATAAGAAATGAATAGTGAACTAAAGCATGATCAACTACATGGGCGTGGGAAAACGCCATGCAGTACCTCAGAGGTTGCAGCGGCTTGGCAAACGGACCATGCTAATATCCACTGGTTCATAGTAGGTTTTTCCGAAGGTTAACTGGCTTCGGAAGAACAAGTTCTTCCGAAGCCACTTATACTTCAGAAGAGTCTACTTCTTCCGAGACTTGTGTTGGTCTTCAAGACTTTATGCTTCGGAAGTCATTGTCTTGAAATCTTCTAAGTCTTGATCTTTCGGAAGAGAGATGACTATGTCTTCGGAAAACATGATTCCACCTTTTATCTTTGATCTTCGAAAGTGCAGCTTTTGTCTTCGGAAGTCTTTCACAGTTGAACCAAAATTATCTAAGTATGATTTTGATTGCACCAGTCTCATATATCCCAACAGTGTCTATAATCAGTTGAATAATACCTTTTTATTATATTTTTAGTTTTTCCACTCGTAACCACGCAAAAATACGAGATGAAGACGAACAGGGAAACCTGAAATACGAGGGTTTACTATAGTTTTCCATATAATTTGGGGAATGAGATATGAGGATGGGAACTCTAATGTACACGTGAAAATAAACAAAATCTCTCATTTTACATATTTTTAAATGGAAATAAAAAAACACGAGACTTGGTTAGTTGGTGTTGGTCTGCTTGTGTATGATTACATTAGAACTCTTTTAGAGATATAGTGAGAAACTACTTTTAAGTTCAAAAGCTCAAGTCACGTTTGTAACGATTTGATTTATATTAGTTATAAGATTTGGTAAAATAAGATAGCTAAAGTAAAAAGTGGGTGGTGGTCATCATAACTGGTTAGTGGAGTTCACTGACACTTCAAATAATAACAGCTAAGTTAGATTTGGTAAAATAAGATAGCTAAGTTCTTGAATTCATTTACGTCGCAAATAAAATATTTTAATGTATATTCTCTTACTTTCTTTATTCATTCTCTAAGAACAGCTAGTTCTTTGACCTAACTCCACCAAATAAATAGACAATGGAATATCATAATTTTCTTAATCATCTTCTTTTTCATGTGTGCAATTATTTTATTTACTTACATAATTTTTATATTTATGCACATTCTTTTTGTATATATATTAGATATTATTTTAATTTATATATCATACACGTTTGAAGTCGTATAATGCGAAGACGCGAATTGTAGATCCAAAATAAAATTGACACTTGGTTCATCATTCATGATCACGTTTTGTAATTAAGATGACCCGAGCAAGGTACAAATTATATTCATGGGGTGATATGACACATTTAACCCAAACATAAAAACGACAATCTTATAACAACGTTATATGAAACCGAAATTGACACGAACTCGTCATGTTCACGGGTTGTGCGATTCAACCTTAAACTGACCCGAACTAATTATATTAAGCCAAAACTCATGAATTTCGTGTTAATACATACACACACATACAAACACACACGGATACAAACACACACACTGTAGAAGACTACATAAGGCTCGGCAAAACAACAAAGTGATACACGAAACAAAGAAGTCAAGCGAAAAGTGAACTCATGCGAGAAGCTGATCTCGCGGGAGATGATGACCCGCGCGAAAAGTCTGTCTCGCGCGAGAACCGTTTGTTTTAGTATATATATGTAATTTTCGCTTTTGTAGAAAAGTTTTCTCAGTTTCAAGTTCAATTTCGCTTTGTATTTGTTCTGTGCATTTTCGCACAAGATTGTAATCATCCTGATTATCAATTGAAAGCATTTTGATTCATTATTTGTCTTCTTCCAATCACATTTATATTCCGCGTTCGTGTGATTGAGATCTTAGTTAGTGATTCTTGGGAATTGACCGAGTTTTACAATTGGTATCAGAGCATTTAGCTCTAAAACCAAGATTTGAAGACGTTTTTGGCTGAATTGAATCATTCTTCATCTTCCTATTCACTTGTTTGATTGAGAATTCAATATGAAAACGTTATGCTGTTGAAATTTTGAAGAAAAGTGACATTTTGGACTGAATTTAATTAAACTTGGACCTAAAATTGAAAGAACACTGATTAAATTGAACTAAAATACCTCAAAATGGAACTAATCAGCTAATTTGTGGTGAAAAGTTGGCAAAATTCACAAATTGGAAAACTGATTGTGTGAAAAAGGTTCCAGACTTTTCGCACGTGAAAACAGCTTTTCGCTCAGTCAGTTATTCTGTTTGTTCACGTGATTTCGCGTGGTGAATCAGTGGAATCTCGCACGGTTTGTTATCTCGCGCGAAAGGAGTTCTCGCGCGAAAGCTGTTATCGCACGACTTCTTTTCTCACACGAAAAATCTGATTTTTGATTTGCTGACCAACATGTCTTCATCAACACCTAATTTGAAGCATCTTACTGCATCTCTTCATCTTGATACTGAAATTGGTACCGGGAATAAGCCACCTAGACTTCTCAGCAAAGATGATTATGCTGATTGGGCTTACAGGTTCGAAAATCATGTTATCTATACTGAACCGAAGATGTGGAGGTCGATCAAGTATGGTCCTTATATTCCCCTGTACAAGAATGATAGAGGAGAGATGGTCCAGAAACCTGAACACTTGTGGGATGAAGATGACATAAAGAGATTAGAGCTTGATGACAATGCTTATGCTGCTATTACTATGGCCTTGACTACTGAAATATAACACAAGTTTAAAGAGTTCAGAGGTGCAAAAGTGTTATGGGATGCATTGGAAACTCAGATCATGGGTAATAAAGACATGAGAGAAAGCAAGAAGGATATGCTAAATCAAGAGTTTAACATGTTTAACCATGTTATGGGTGAAGCGTTGGATGTTCAGATTGCCAGGTTTGTAAAACTGGTAACAAAAATGAAGAGTGTTGGTAATACACTGGAACCAATTATGGTAAACAAGAAACTGCTGAATTCACTTCCTTACAATTGGAATCATAACTGTACACTGATCAAAAGAACTAAAGACTTGTATACTCTTTCTCTGACTGACTTAATATCCACTATCAAGTCATATGAGATGGATGATAAGCAGAGAGCTGCAAATCATTTAAGTTCTTTGGGTGCTGAAGCAACTGCTCTTTATGCTAAAATGGCTAGTAATCCGAATTACTATGTCAGTTATACCCAGATGTGTCAGCAACAGCAAACTGGAAGTTCAGCATCTTCTGATATTCAACCAATAATGAATCCTTAAATTCAAATTCCAGCTGCTCAATATTATTCCCCTATCATCCATCAACAAATCCCTCAAAATCCAGCTCCACAGAGTGTTCAACATGCTTATGTTGCTACCACAAATCCTTCAAAACAGACAGTCCAGATTGCTGAAGAACATCTTGCCCTATTCACTACATTCATGTCAAGCTATGAAGCATTCATGGCTGGTAGACTCACTGCTCCAAATGTCTTGATTGATGATCTTCAACAAGTAAATCCTGATGACGTGGAAGAAAATGACATCAAGTACCAAATGGTGATGGTTTTATACAGGGCGAAGAACTTTGCTAGACGTACTCGGAGGAAAATGGTTGGAGTAAACAACTCTAGCAAAATTGGTTTTGACAAGTCTAATCTGAGATGTTACAACTGTGACAAACCAGGTCATTTTGCTAGAGAATGTACTGAACCCAAGTCTGGTCAAGCTGAAGCTCCAAAAAGAATGGTCACTGTGGAGATTGAAACAAAGAAAGACAAAGCAAGTACTTCTGGAAGCAGCAAAGCATTGGTTTCACAAACTAATGCTGAATATGATTGGTTTGATCAAATGGAAGCTCTTGATATGAAGTTATTTACAGCTTTGATGGCTAAGATTGTTACTGAGCCTGAGGAGGAAGAGAATTTGTTTGCTGAGTTTGTGTCTGATGATCTTTTGGATGGTTTGTTTGGTAAGAAGGAAGAAAAGAAGGAAGAAGTTGAAAATGAGAAAGCTGAGAAGGAAGAAAAGGAAGAAAAAGTTGTTGAGAAAAAGATAGATGTTGAGGAGTACACTGTTGAGCCTCCAGTCAAATATCAGGTTGAAGATCTAAAGACTGTTGATGTTGCTCCAGTGGAAGAACCAGTTGAGACTATGAAGGCTTTCATGGTAAAGAAGGTTGAAGAGCCTGAAGGAGAAAGCTCAGAATCAAAGGTATATGATGATCTATGCATAAATTCTTGTGTTGAGAAAGTTCAAAGATATAGAGTTCATAATGAGAACTTGATAATGGAAGTTGAAAAACTTCAATATCAAGCTCGAAAACACAAGTCAAATGAAAAGATTTTTAAAGAAAAACTTGAAGGTTTAAATAAAACAATATACAATTTACAACTAAATCTTCATGATAAAGAATGTACAAATAATGATTTGACAAATAGAAACAATGAACTCGCCTTAGAAATAAATAGACTCAACAGTGAACTAGCCTCGGCTAAATTGACTGTTGAAAAGTTTGAACTTTCATCAACTATGGTTGAAGGAATTATCAAGTCACAAATGACACAGAAGATAAAAGGAGGAAAATGTGGTATTGGATTTTCAAACATCGCTCCTCCAATTAATCATGATTATTCATGTTTGCCTTCATCTGATGTCATTTCTGATTGTGATATGAGTTATGGGATAGGTTTTTCACCATCCTCAGACTTAAAACCTTCAGTCAAAGTAAATCTGACTGTTGATCCTATCATAATAACTAAACCTAAACAATCAACTGAAATTTTTTGTGCAGATAATGTGAAGGTGGATGGTTTGGTTGAAGAGTGGGAGAGTGATAGTGAGAGTGAGAATGAAAGAGAGAGTTTGAAAAATAAAAATATAAATGATTTCAAATCTGATTGTAATCAAACTTCATCAAGGAATGAAAAGATTGTTGATTTAAATGAGACTAAATCAAATATTAAATGTAATTTAAATAATATTCAAAGGGCAAATCATAAGGTGAATCTTGAAAAGGATTTCAAAAATAGATTTGTTTCTAAAGGAATAATTGATGATGAAGATTATATTTTTAAAGAAACGAATTTTCGATTTTTTAAAAATAGACTTCATCAGAATGCTAACCCTGTGAAACAAGAAATGTGTAGCCCAGATATACATAAGAATGCTCCTTCTTCATCAAATCTGAAAATTCAAAAGACTGGTCCTTCTCCAGCATCCATTCGAATATCAAAGCCTGGTCCTTCTCCAGCAAATTCTAAGACTGGTCCAATTCCAGCATCATCCATTCCAAACGTCACAATAGTCAAACCAAATGAACAAGCAAAGATGCACAAATCACCCATTTCCTCGAATCTGTATAAGATGAACAAGCAATTATCAAATGAAGCAAAGATTCGAGAGACTGTGCAGAAAGTTAAACCAAAAAGTCCATCTGACTTTGGTTTCTATGACAATTTTCATAATTGTCATCCACGGTTTGTTTTCCACACACAACAAAGAAAATGTTATCAGTGTGGAAACATAAATCATTTTGCAAATAATTGTCCGTTTCGACAGAAATCACTAAGCAAACAATGATTTCATAATTCTATTGCTCACAATAGAAAATTGTTTTTCACTCGTGGAAAATTTACAAAACCAATGAAATCAAAGGTTGAGAATGCTAATGATGTCGAAAAGAACAAGAATTTGAAAAATGATTTAAAAGATAAAATTAAATTGAAAAGTATGAATGAAAAGAATGATGTGCTAAACAAATATAACAATCTCAAATCTTATTGTCTAACTACCACACATAATGTGCTCAAGTCTTGTTTGACTTGGGTACCAAAGACTAAGTAATTCTTTTACTTATGCAAGAACAACCGCAAAAGCTTATTGAAAGCCTATGGCATGTAGACAGCGGTTGTTCAAGACATATGACTGGGAATTATCATTACTTCAAGATGTTCAGTCATATAATGGTGGTAGAGTGATTTTTGCAGGCGACAAAGGAGGACGTATTACTAAGCGTGGTACAGTTACAAATGGTGTCCTTAGCTTTGAAAATGTGAACTTTGTTGAGGAATTAAAACATAACCTGCTAAGTGTGTCTCAAATATGTGACAAACAATATTCTACACACTTTACTAACAAAGAATGTTTAATCTTAAAACCTGGTTTTGTAATTCCTAATGAATGGGTTTTAATGAGGACTCCGAGAGATAATGACACATATCTTCTTGATATGCATTGTTCTAATTCTTTGGTAACTGCTTCATGCTTATTATCCAAAGCCTAGGAGAATGATTCCACGTTATGGCATCGTCGGTTAGGACATGTCAATCTTAAAAACATGAACAAACTGGTATGTGGAAATCATGTCATTGGTTTACCCGAAAAAGAATTTCAATTAAATGAACATTGTTTGTCATGTTCAAAGGGTAAACAACATAAACTTCCTCACAAACCAATTGCACACAACTCAATCGAATCAATCTTACAACTCTTACACATGGATCTATTCGGTCCAGTGAGTGTTTTAAGTTTGGGTCGAAGATCTTATTGTTTAGTTGTTACTGACGATTTTTCTAGATTTACTTGGGTGTTTTTCTTAGCATCTAAGGATGAGACTCCACATCTTTTGATCAAATTCATTAATTTGGTGGAGAATCAGATAGATAAAAAGGTAAAATGCATCCGAAGTGATAATGGAACAGAGTTTTGCAATCAAACGTTGAATGAGTTTTGTGAATCCAAAGGCATTGCTAGACAATTCAGTGCTGCAGGCGCTCCACAACAGAATGGAGTTGCAGAACGAAGAAATAGAACACTAATTGAAGCTGCTAGAACAATGATATCTGCTGCCAAATTACCTCTGTTCTTTTGGGCTGAAGCAGTAAACACTGCATGTTATGTTCAGAATCGTGTTCTAATAAATAAAAGATTAAATATGACTCCTTATGAAATATTTTATAAACACAAACCCAAAGTAAATTATTTTAAAGCCTTTGGTTGTTGTTGTACTTTGTTACATACAACTGATTCAACCTCAAAATTTTCTGAAAAGGCTGATGAATGTTACTTTGTGGGATATGCAGCTAATAAAGTTGCATATCGGGTTTATAATAAAAGAACAAGACAAATAATTGAGTCATTTAATATTGATTGGCACGAGCTTAACATAACTGATGCAGGTTCAGCTCCTTCATGGGTTTATGATTATGAATCTTTGTTCATAAATTTTAAAATTTCTAAATCTTCGTCTGCAGATACTGATTCTCAAGCACCATCTTTGAAGAAAAAAATCATTGAGGAACTTCCATCTCTTATATCTGATGATTCTGCAATTTCGTCATCATCCAAGAATATTCCTTCTGCTTCTGTGCAAATGTCTGAACGTTCTGGCTTATCAGATGATATTTTAGAACAAATCCCTAATCAGGAGCCGGAAGAGTTACTAAGTTCACCTTTGTCTTCATCTTCTTCAGAAACTTTGGATACACCAATAGAAGTCATTCAAGTTCCATTTGAAGAATCTCCAAATGTGTCTACTGCTTCTGTCAATCACAATTCAGATGACACGTTTGAAGAAACAATTGTGTATCAGTCTAGAAACTCTAAAGAAGTGAATGCAAATGTTGAACACATCACTAACTTGGACGATGAAATTGTTGCAGATGACATTCCTCAACTGAGAATCCATAAAACTCATCTAACTAAAGCAATAATTGGTCCATTGTATGAAGGTGTTATTACCAGAAGTCGTTCAGGGGCAATCAACACATGTCTATATGCTTGCTTTCTATCACAAATAGTGCCCAAGAATGTTGAAATGGCACTCAAGGAAAACAGTTGGATAGAAGCAATGCAAGATGAGTTGATGCAATTTAAGAAGCTGAATGTTTGGCATCTTGTAGAACTTCCAAAGGATAAGCTTCCGATTGGAACAAAGTGGATATTCAGGAACAAGACGGGTGAAAAAGGTGTTATAGTTCGGAACAAAGCACGTCTTGTGGTGCAGGGATTCTATCAAATTGAAGGATTGGATTATGAAGAAGTGTATGCTCCAGTTGCAAGACTTAAAGCAATACGTACTTTCTTATCCTTTGCTTCATACATGAATATCAAGGTGTATCAGATAGATGTCAAAACTGCTTTCTTATACGGGGAAATGAAAGAAGAAACCTATGTTTGTCAACCTCCTGGTTTTGAAGATCCAAATCATCCTGATTACGTTTACAAGTTGGATAAGGCATTATATGGTTTACATCAAGCACCTCGTGCTTGGTATGTAACTCTGACTGAACATTTGCTTGCAAATGGTTATTCACGAGGAGCTATCGATCAAAACTTATTCATTCGTAAATCAGGCGAAGACATTATTATGGTTCAAAATCTATGTCGATGATATCATTTTTGGTTCTACAAATGATAGTATGTGCACGGAGTTTGAAGAAGTGACGAAGAAGAAATTCGAGATGAGTTCTCTTGGAGAAATTTCATTTTTCTTAGGTATCCAAGTTAATCAATCTGAAACTGGTATTCTCATTCATCAAGAAAAATATGTTCAGACTATTCTTGAGAAATACAAGTTTCAAGATCCCAAGGTCGCTCCAAATCCTATGTCTTCTCGTCCTACTCTCACTCCAGATCCATTAGCTGAATCAGTGGATCAATATCTGTACAGATCAATGATTGGTTCTCTAATGTATCTCACTGCAAGCAGGTCGGATATCATGTTCCCTGTTTGTCAGTGTGCCCGCTATCAAAGTGATCCAAAAGAATCACACATGAAAGCTGTCAAGCGTATTTTCAAGTATCTCAAGGGTCAACCCAAACTTGGTCTTTGGTATCCTTGAAATTCCGATTTCAATTTATTTGCTTATACTGACAGTGATTATGGTGGTTGTAATTTAGACAGGAAGTCGACTACAGGCGGATGTCAATTCTTGGGAAACCGACTCATTTCCTGGCAGTGTAAAAAGCAGAACACTGTTTCCACACCCACTGCCGAAGCTGAATATGTGGCTGCATCGAGCTGTTGTTCCCAGCTTGTCTGGATTCAACAACAACTTCTCGATTATGGTCTCAACATATATGACACACCAATTTGGTGTGATAACACGACAGTTCTGAACATCGTTAAAAATCCCATTCAACATTCCAAAACTAAACACATTGACATCCGAATCCATTTTATCCGTGATTGTTTTGATTGAAAACTTATTCATTTAAAACAAGTGTCGTCAACTAAAAACATTGCTGACTTATTTACCAAGGCATTTGATCATTCTCGATTTGATTTCCTTGTGCAATCATTGGGAATGATTAACTTTGGATAAATTGATTTCTTGAATCTTCACAAAAAGATTTTTCATTTTTTTAAAAATAACAAATAAAATTACAATTGTTTCTTTTTCTTTAAAAAGACAATCACAATTTTAGGGGGAGAAAATTAGAAAAACACGTTCTGAAAAATATTTTTAGTTTTAGGGGGAATCAAGATCAAAGGATTGAAAAATAAAAAGTAAAAAGAAAAGAAAAGAAAAGAAATTTTCATACTTAAATGAGAAATGATATTAAAAAGTTCTAAAGGAGTCTAAGTACTTTCAAAGGCTTAAATACGAATAGACTTGGATTATATTTGATGTGTCAATAGGCTTTGCTTTCTGAAAAAAGATCATAATTGAGTGATTAAAACTGATATGACTTAGTGGGGAACATATCAGGATTCTGTGACAATGTCAAAAATATTCTAACACAGACTGAGAGTTATACTCTTGTCATACTCAAGCCTGTATTTGTTTGATTCAGTGATTATCATATATAGCTATGTATATATATATCAAATAAAATAGAAAAAGACAAAAAGAAATAAAAAGACAAAAAAAAGAAAATAGTTGAGCAAATAATTGAGCAAAAAGATGCCAAAAGGCCATATAGGATATAAGATGCCAAGAAGCATAACAAATCAAAAGATATGTCTAAAGACATACATACTATATGGTATATATTTTCTATTTTGAGAATATTTTCTGATCATGGAAGGCAAAATCAAAAGATGGGGCATGTAAGTCCGGATGGCTTGTAAAGGGCAGACGTAAGTCCGGATGGCTGTCAGTAAGTCCTTAAACTTGTTAATATTCCGTGTTAAGAGATATTTCTCAGGCTAGTTACGCTCAAATAGTTATATTTTAGGAATAAAACATGGTATCACTGATCAACAATGCATGGTTTAAGTCAAATTAGGGTGACTTGAAATCTCGACAGTGTCTTGAAGGATAATAATTATTTTACAGAAGTTCTGATTGTGGGATCCACTGAATTATATTAAATCAATACAAAACATGATATATATCACTCCTTATGTTTCTAAGTAAAACCTGAAGTATAAGTTTAAAAAGGACAAAAGATATTGACAATCAACTTAACCAGTTATTTTAAATAAAGCTGGACAGAGTCTTGACTTAACAAAGAACTATATGATCTCATTATGAAAATTCTTACAAAACAATATTGATTAATAAACAAATCCGATCTTGATTCTTTAATTGTTTTCATTATTTTGTTATTTTGTGTATATTGTTTTTATTTTACCTCTGTGTTGTTTTGTTTTAAGACAAATAAATAACAGATAAATTTTGAAAATTGAAGATTCATTAAATTAATTGGTCACTTGGTAAATATAACCTTCTGTTGACATAAATAATTGAGAATAACAAGTTTTTGAAAAATAAGAAAAAGTGAAAGTTTAAAAATTGAAAAGCGTTAAAATTTTACAAGACATTCGCGCGAAAGGAAGTTGTCACGCGAAAAGGCCATCTTGCGAAAGGACTTATCACGTGAATTACTTGTGATATAAATATCACAGTGTGTTTAAACGAAACCATTTTTCGCATACTTACCATCCGAAAAACCTTTTCGCTTCACATCCGAAAACTCATTTCGCTTGCATTCAAAACTTCAAAACAGAGATCATTCCATTCTTGTTTGGCATTCTGAAACACCATACTGTTCTCATTACATCCATAGTGTGATTTAAAGGTATAACATGATTGTTATGGTTACTATAGCGATGAAATGCAAAGGGAAACTTAACAACTTTAAAATAAAATCAAATAAATAAACTTAAATGTTGAAATTGAAAGATGAAATAGACATATTGGACCTAGGAGACAGTGATGGAATGATTTTCATGGATTAACATCATGTTTTGGACAGTTAATTCGAAGGTTGGGTTGCGCGAATCGCACAAGTAAAATGAACAGTTGCGAAAAGGAGATTTCGCATGAGAAAGCTTTTCGCGTGAAACCTATTTTCATGTGATAAGAGTTGTCGCGTGATTTTTGTTTTCGCATAATGTTTGAATTTCACAAAACATTGACTTTTGCATGAAAGTAATTGTCGCATGAAATGTGGTTTTCGCATGAAATCTTATTTTCGCATGATAGTTAGTTTTCGCGTGATGTTTGAATTTCGCATGAACTGTGATTATTCGCATGAATTTAGTTTTCGCGCAATAGACTATTAGTTGCTGAAATTTCTAAGTGTGGAACATTAGTTTTCACATGAATTTGTTTTATTTTCTAAGTGTGAAAACTCAAATAATGAAACTTTTCTAAGTGTTAACATTTTTCGTATGCATGATTAAGTTATTTCAATTATTCTAATGTTGTTTGTTTGTGACATTGCAGATGGCTCAAATGATTTTTAATAAAAATCATAACTGCGTAGCCTACTTAGATGATGTTCCTGAGAGAAAGGAACTTTTCGCTTCTATGATAGAAGGGCTGAAGAACTCTCGTATAGTCTATGCCATTTCTACTGATCCAGCTATCTACTCTGAGTTGATTGATTCTTTCTGAAGCACTGCTGCTCTAGAAAAAGATCAAGCTGGAAATCCAATCATTACTACTACAGTCAAAGATAAGAGAGTGAATGTTTCCCAAACTATACTGAACAGAGTTCTACTTTTTGATGACCAAGAGGGTGCTCCAACAAGATTGGATGATGATGTAGTTATTGATTGTCTAACTCGTATGGGATATGAGTACAGATATCCTAGTCTGGAGAAGAAGTGGTTGCCACCGTATTGGAAGTATCTATTTCACGTGGTTATTCACTGTCTGAGCAACCTGAAGGCTGGGATGGACAGTCTGAGTGCTGTGTTTGGATCTTTATTAGTCTCCCTGGTGGATGATATTCCGTTTAGTATTTCTGGAGTAATTTTCCAGGAGATGCAGAAAAATGCCACAGCTAATTTGGGAAGGAAGTTTATCATGTATCCTCGGTTTATTCAGCTGGTGATTAATGAAGCCTATCCTGAACTTGCCACTCTGAGGTCTCCAAAATATGTTGTACAGACCATCAAGAAGGAGATCTTTACTCATCTTACTAGAGCACGAGGAAACAAGTGCTCATGAGAAAGTTTTGTTAAGATTGGCAGATTTTCTGAGATAGAAGAAGATGTTGGTGATTTAGGAGGAGATGTTCAAACTGATGAAGCACAGACTGGCACTTCTACATCTGCTACTAGAAATGACATTGATGAGGAGATTGAAAGATTGTTTGAGGATGAGCCGATGAATGAAGAAAGAATGGAAGGTGTTGTCCAGTCTACTTCTAGTTCTGAGACTGCTACTGATCAGGTAGGGAATGTTCCCTATGTGATTCAAACTAATCAGACTCCTTCTACTCCAACTTCCTCAAGACTAAATGTTGAAGATAAGGATACTGATTACATCCCTGAGGAGTCCCCGAGTACATCAATGAGGCGTAAACGAATGGCAAGGAGAAAAGATTTCCCTGCCAGGAAAAGAGGAAGAGGTGGTATTCCAAGGAAACCTCGCACTCATGTGATCATCACAGAAACTGAACAGCTTATTATTTCTGATATTCCAAGATCACCTGAGAAAGAGATGACTGAAGAAGAACAGATAGCTGATGTGACTACTACAGCTGCTGAGACAGAAACGGTTCCTGTTTCTGAATCAGCAAATATTCCTGGATCTAGTTTCTCCACTCCACCAAGACAAGAAAATCTGGAGTTTGATGTGGATACTTTTCTGAATACTCCACCAGATTTCCAAGGAAGAGAAGAATCCACCAGTGCTCCTCATTCTATTACTTTAGAAGAAAGGGTGAAGAATTTGGAGAAAGAAAGTTTCGAGAATGTTAAACTGATTGCTGAGTTGAGAAAAGATAATGAAGAAAAGACTAAGATGATTACCATGATTCATCTTGACTCTGCAATAAAGGATACAAGGATAGCCTCTTTGGAGCAACAAATGAAGAGTATTTTTAATTATTCTTCGGGATTGGAAAGACAGCTGAATGAGCTACGCGAGTTTATTTCTCAGACATATTTCCATCAACCACCAGTTATTCGGTTACAACTGTGGTTGGTGAGACGAGTAGGCGTTCTCCAAGTCCATCTCCTGCAGAAAATATTCAAGAAATTGAAAAGGTCAACGAAGCTCAAACTACTGAAGAACAGCCAAGTGTTAGTACTACTGAAGATGTACCAATTTCATCTGAAGTACCTATCACTGAAGCTTTCACTTCTACAGCTTTCGTTGAGCCAGAACACATGATAACTCTTCCTAATGTTACTGAAGAAGAGGATGAAGATTTACTTGATTATGGTGATTCTGATGATGATGAAGATTCTGATGATGATGAAAATGAGGATGATGATGACAATGATGATGATAATGATGATGATGATGGTGGAGATAATGGTGGACATAATGGAGGAGATGATGATAATAATAATAATGATGATGATGGAGGTGATGTTGGAGGTTTATCGTCTAATCCAACTGATGATACTAGCACTGAAAATGTCTTAGGACCAAGTGCTAGTAATCCAGAAGGATACAAACCATTGGATCCCAACACGGAAGATTTATATGATAAAGAGTTGTACTCATTCAAGTTTTCTACTTCAACTGAAGCTGCAGAAGAAGAGTTTGATTTATTTGACAATTTAGATTAACAAAATGAGTATACTGACATTTTTGGGAACAACTTACAAGACTTATTCAAAGACATTGATCTCGAAGAAGGAGAAATTCCTACTGAGTCTGTAAGTGATCCAACTCCTTCTGGTACAATACAAAAGGACTCTACTGGGCAAATTGCTTTATATACCAGAGGAGGATTGCAATTCAAAGCACCACCACCACCCAAAGAAACTCATTTCTTATTTGTATCAAAGCCGAAAGACAAGTATGGTGAACTTTCTCATGTTATTAGCTAGGCTTATGATGGTGAAAAGAAGATGTACGTAATTAAGAGAAGGAATGGAGAGATAGATTATCTGAAAAGCCCTCAAGATTTTCATACTTTACGAGCTGCTGATCTTTATTCAATGGAAAAAGCTCCATTTTTCAATGAAAGCAACTATGGAGAAGCTGAATTAATGAGATCAAAGATAAGAAGAGAGATGAGAACCAACTTTAAGGACTTCAGAACTGCAAAGTCAAAGGTGATTGATGACTCTTCCAGAAAACACCAAAGCTCCAATGAAAATCGGAGTCTATCAACATCCCAAATACATAAAGAAAGTCCCAGTTCATGCTCCAGTTCCTCCAAATTCTTTGAAGCAATTTATATCTTGGAGTTGTAAGAAGGATTCAGGTCAGGCTGTGATCAAATGCATTGATAGATCATATAGAATCATCGATCCAGCTGACTTAATGAAGTTTGGCAAAAACGACTTGAACAAGCTGCTACATTGTCCTATCACAGCTGACGAGTCTGTTTACTTTTTGTCTTGCCAATATGTTTGGATGACAGATCGGATCCTTAGAAATAAATGGTATGCATATTCAGGCACATACAAGAAAGCCAATGTTGATTTTGACTGATAATGTTTCACCGAGCCTAGGGGGAGATTGTAGAAGACTACATAAGGCTCGGCAAAACAACAAAGTGATACACGAAACAAAGAAGTCAAGCGAAAAGTTAACTCACGTGAGAAGCTGATCTCGCGCGAGATGAAGACCCGCGCGAAAAGCCTATCTCGCGTGAGAACCGTTTGTTTTAGTATATATATGTAATTTTCGCTTTTGTAGAAAAGTTTTTTCAGTTTCACGTTCAATTTCGCTTTGTATTTGTTCTGTGCATTTTCGCACAAGATTGTAATCATCCTGATTATCAATTGAAAGCATTTTGATTCATTATTTGTCTTCTTCAAATCACACTTATATTCCGCGTTCGTGTGATTGAAATCTTGGTTAGTGATTCTTGGGAATTGACCGAGTTTTACACACACATACATACATGCACACACATACATACATAAATACACACATACTTAAACACACACGTACACACATACACACGTACATACATGCATACACAATTACCTACATACATACATACATACACGCACACACACACATACACACGCACATAAAATACAAGTATGTATGTATGTATGTATCAATGTACGTACGTATGCTTGCATGTATGTATTATATATTCATGTATGTATGGATGTATGTAAGAACGTACGTATGCATGCATATGTGTATTATGTATGTATGTTTGTCTGGTAGCTTGAGATAGTTGTATTTGCTCTGTATTCGATTGCTAGAAATTAGTTGTGTCAGTTGTTATAAAATTAATAGTAAATTGTTTGTACTTGTAGCTGTATAAATAATTATGAGATATATATATATATATATATATATATATATATATATATATATATATATATATATATATATTAATTAAAAACCTTTCATTGACACTCTTATAATAAAGAGTTAATTACAGGAGATGTATTTGTGGTAAGTTTTGATTTCACTTTTCATCACTAAGTATAGAAAACTACAAGAAATGTCTAAAAATATGCAAAAAAACACAAATGGTCCCCAGAATGGTCCCACCCATCCTCATCCTCACCCCCGCCCTTTCTTTCGTCTTCAGCAAACGATCACCAATTGTTTTCCCCGACAACCCTTCACCGTCTCCTCATCACTAGACCGCACACCATCTGTCCAAATGGTTTGCTTTGCACCTTCTAGCCGCCTACAACCACCATCCACCACCCACCACCCTTTGGCTAGATTAGTGGTGAGTTTTGATATACACCTTTATACATTTTGGTCCAACCATGGGTCTTGGTGAAGATGCCATCTTTTTCTATTAAATCAGGTTTTTTGAAAATAACAAAAACTAATATAAATTTTCATGAAAAAAATTGTGCTTAGTAATATAATTTCTTTTGAACAGAATATATACGACCCTACGTTGGTCACACCCTCAATTTCCACAATTGGGGTTTTACCATTAGGCATGTGATAAACTAGGATCTCAGACACGGTCATATCAAACGATACTATATGAGTTTAAAAATAAATGTTTGACTTAAATCAGAGAAACACAAATGAAATGAACATCAGTGTGGAAGCGTAAAACTGAAATGTAAAAAATACTGAAAGTCTGGAAATGCTATGCCAAAACAAATATTCAATGCAACAAAATAAAACTGATGAATGAATATCCTGAGTGCGTCCTTAATCGTGCATCATGAGCTTAAGCGTTCCTGTGACCTGAGAAAACATGCTAAAGTGTGTCAACATAAAGTTGGTGAGTTCACAGGTTTTATCACAGATAAAAATGTTTGTAACTGTTTGAATGTTTGTAACTGTTCGAATGTTTGTAACTGTTCGAATGTTTGTAACTGTTCGAAATGGTATAGTAATTAAAGCATATCGATAGGTAGCTAGCCTATAATCATGTTACTTAGTGTTTCGAACCGAAACTGACTGTTTGCATGTCCTATATGTTTGTTATTTCCCCGTCACGTCTCACCAGACAGTGATAAATGTTAGGTCAATAATGCAGTCGTTTGACCTCCAATAAAGTTAGCGCGACTAGCCCGGGCGGGGTTTGTCAGACCAAGTAGTACTACTCAGAATTAACTCGCTACACATTACTAACGGTTCGAGAATGTCAGGACTGTTTGTATGTTTGCACTAACGTAACAGGCGATATCAATAATACTAAAATCATTCATAAAATATATTTGTATGTTTTCTCCCCCAAAAGGAAAGAAAGTAAAATAGGGGCCGTGAAGACTCACCTTGATTGCACAGCAAGGAAATAATGTTCGTACAACGATTAGGGTTTCGGTTAACCTGGATTTCATTTAATAGGAATATAATTAATGTTAGTTATTATTTACGAGTTTATTGTTAATAATATGAATAACGTTCGAATAAGAATTAGGGTTTTGATAGAATTATGAGTTTTGTTTAAGTAATTAAATTTATAAAATAAATATCATATTTTTAATCCATTTGATTAATTATTAAGTGTTTTAGAAATGAATTTAGACATAATGATGAAGTTCAACACGTAATTAAGTCTGTATGATTAACGAAGAATAATTACGAAAAATATTATTCTAAACCGTTCGTTAAAGTATATTTTATAAAACAAACAATATTTGTAAATAATTTGATAAAACTTTAATAAATGAGGGTGCCCGGGGTCGAACCCCCAAATCAAGAACCCTAATTTGAACAGATCCAAAATCGAAGATCGATTCGATGTTGGTGTTCGGTTTAATCATGGGGCTTTGATTCCCCATGTAAAACCGAGTGTGTATGTATGTTTAATTACCAGTATTATGATGGATTGGAGCTGAACCCAACGAAGAACAGGTCGCGGCTTTGCTAGAACCAGTTCGAGTGGAAAACGTTGATGATAATCGAATTAACTTTGTAGGAAGCTTTGAACAAGGGTCTTGATGAAAAGCCCTTTGTCAATTTAGTTTAATAAAGCTTAGAACATGAATTTCAATTAAGTTGCAGGTCGCGATGATGATGATGATTGATGATGGTGTTTGTGTGATTCTCAGATGAAATTGAGAATGGGAGTTGATTAGGAACAGATAAACGATCGTTTATATTCGATTAATTTGATTATTTTAGTGTTTTAGTGCGATCGTGGCATGGAACTTTTGGCCGAAGTGGGGTGGTTGGGTTTGATCTAGATCGCACTCAAATTATAATGGGGCATGTGTTCGAATCATCCATTTGAGTTTGTCGGGAGTGGTTAATTGAGTTGGAATCGATTAAATTTGGGCGTTTTGGCTTGCCGGAGTCTCGCCGGAGATGGTGGCCGGAGGTGAGGGTCGACGGGATGGGCTGGGTTTTTAAAAAAAATTCACATTTGGTCCCTGCAGTTGATAATTTGTTATTTTATACTGGAAACATAAGTTTTAAGTTTCATAAATTACAATAGTACCCCCTGGACCTTTAAATCCAATGTTTATCTTCTTAATAATTCTTACAAATTATTAATAGCAATATTATTATTATTATGATGTTATTTTTATTATTATTATTATTATTATTATTATTATTATTATTATTATTATTATTATTATTATTATTATTATGATTATTATGATTATTATTATTATGATTATTGTAATTATTGGAATTAACATCAACGTATTAAACTTAGTTGTTTATAAAATTAACTTTTTATGAAAACCGTGAATAGATCTTATAAGAATTTAACAAGGTTTATTTACCGAAAATACGAGATGTTACAGTCTCCCCTGCTTTAGGAAATTTCGTCCCGAAATTTTAATCACGAGGAGGCTGAAACGAAAAGATGAGGATACTTGGATTTCATTTGGTCCTCACGTTCCCAGGTGAACTCTGGATCACGTTTAGATTCCCATCGGACTTTGACAATAGGGATACGACTGTGTTTGAGTGTCTTGACCTCTCGGTCCATAACTTCCACTGGTTTCTCGATGAAACGTAGTTGTTCGTTAACATGTACCTCGTCTAACGGAACGACGAGAGTCTCGTCTGCAAGGCATTTCCTTAGGTTTGAAACATGGAACACATCATGTACTCTACTGAGTTCTTCAGGTAGGTTCAACTAATAGCCTACGGGGCCAACCCATTTGACAATCTCAAACGGTCCCACATACCTAGGGTTTAGTTTTCTACGTTTCCCGAAACGAATCACACCCTTCCAGGGTGACACTTTCAAAAGCACTTTGTCACCTATTTGAAATTCCAATGGTCGGCGGCGTTTATTAGCGTAACTCTTCTGTCGATCACGTGCTGCTGCCATGCGCTTACGAATTTGCACGATCTTCTCAATCGTCTCGTGCACAAGTTCAGAACCGGTAAGTTGACTTTCTCCAACTTCCGCCCAGCAAATAGGTGACCGGCACTTACGCCCATACAGTGCCTCAAATGGAGCAGCTTTCATCGACGTGTGATAGCTATTATTGTATGAAAACTCAACTAACGGTAAGTGAGTTTCCCAACTGCTGCCAAAATCAATCACGCAAGCGCGTAACATGTCTTCCAAAGTCTGGATCGTACGCTCACTCTGACCGTCAGTCTGAGGATGATATGCAGTACTCACATCTAACCGCGTTCCCAATGATTGTTGTAAAGATTGCGAGAAGTGTGAAGTGAATCGAGCATCACGATCAAAGATGATGAAAATTGGCACACCGTGCCAAGCGACTATTTCCCTTAGGTAGATACGAGTCAACTTCTCCATTTGGTCAGCCTCCCTAATTGGTAGGAAGTGTGCAGATTTCATCAAACGATCTACAATCACCCAAATGGTATTGCATCCGCTGGGAGTCCAAGGCAGTTTCGTGATAAAGTCCATAGATATCTGCTCCCACTTCCATACTGGAATTTCTGGTTGTTGAAGTAAACCAGATGGTCGTTGATACTCTACCTTAACCTTAGAACAGGTTAAGCATCTGCTTACGTAAGTGGCAATATCCGCTTTCATGTTTGGCCACCAGTAAAGGACTTTCAGATCGTGGTACATCTTGTCTGAACCCGGATGAATAGAGTATCGTGACTTCTGAGCTTCGTCCATTACCAGCTCTCATAGGTCTCCATACAAAGGAACCCATATTCGGTCCATGAAGTAGCGGATTCCGTCAAATTTGTCCTCTAATTATTTCCCCATGCCTCGTAGTGATTCAGCTTTCAGGTTCTCGTCTTTCAAAGCTTCAAGTTGAGCATTACGTATTTGATCGGGTAATCCAGTATGAATGGTGAGTTGTAATGCTCGAACTCGCTTCCGCTTAGGTGTCTCCTTTCGACTTAAGGCGTTGGCTACTATGTTAGCCTTACCCGGATGATATTTGATTGCACAGTCGTAGTCATTAAACAACTCGACCCAACGACGTTGTCTTATGTTCAGCTCCTTCTGTTCAAAGATGTGCTGGAGACTCTTGTGATCGGTGTAAATAGTGCACTTGGTACCGTACAAGTAGTATCTCCATATCTTGAGAGCAAACACAACGGCTTCCAACTCTAAGTCATGTGTCGTGTAGTTTTTCTCGTGAACTTTCAATTGACGGGAAGCATAAGCAATCACCTTCTCGCGTTGCATTAGCACACAACTGAGTCCTTGAATAGAAGCATCACAATAAACTACAAAATCGTCTGTTCCCTCAGGCAGGGATAGAATCGGTGCCGTACAGAGTTTCTGCTTTAGAACCTGAAATGCGGATTCTTGTTTGTCACCCCAATTGTACGTAGTGCCTTTATGAGTTAACGCGGTGAGAGGTTGAGCAATCTTTGAAAACCCTTCGATGAATCGTCGATAATCGCCAGCCAACCCAAGAAACTGTCGTACCTCAGTCGGGGTCTTAGGTGTAGCCCAGTTCTTGATGGCTTCTATTTTTGTCGGGTCAACATGTATTCCATTCTCATTAACCACATGACCTAAAAATTGGACCTCTCGTATCCAGAAGTCTCACTTTGAAAATTTAGCATACAATTGTTCTCGTTTCAGCAGCTCCAGAATCAGTCTAAGGTGCTCCTCGTGTTCTTCCATATTCTTTGAATAAATAAGGATGTCATCGATGAAGACAATGACGAACTTGTCCAAATAGGGTTTGCACACTCGGTTCATGAGGTCCATGAAAACCGCTGGCGCGTTGGTCAACCCGAATGGCATAACCAAAAACTCGTAGTGGCCATACCTAGTTCTGAACGCAGTCTTTGAAATGTCTTCATCACGAACCCTTAGTTGATGATATCCCAACCTCAGATCTATCTTGGAATAGAAACTCGACCCTTGAAGCTGATCGAACAAATCATCGATGCGCGGAAGAGGGTAACGATTCTTAACCGTTACTTTGTTCAATTCCCTATAATCAATACACATACGAAAAGTTCCATCCTTCTTCTTGACAAACAGGACTGGGGCTCCCCACGGTGATGAGCTAGGTCTGATAAACCCTTTATCCAATAGCTCCTTCAATTGCGTAGACAGCTCTTGCAGTTCTTTTGGAGCTAATCTGTATGGTGCTCTCGCGATAGGTGCGGCTCCAGGTACCAAATCAATCTGAAACTCGACTTGGCGATGCGGTGGGAAGCCAGGTAGGTCTTCAGGGAAAACCTCGGGATAATCACGTACGATAGGGATATCTTCAATCTTCTTTTCCTCAGCTTCTTTTTCAGCGACCATAGCAAGGAAAGCTATATGAACCTTGCGTAAGCACTTCTGGGCTTTCATGTAGGAGATGATTCCTGAGACTGTACCACTCTTTTCGCCCTGAACTAACAAAACTTCACCACTAGAAAGTGGTACACGAACGATTTTCTCACCACAGATGATCTCAGCTTGATTCTTGGATAACCAGTCTATACCAACAACTACATCGAAGCTACCAAGTGTGACAAGCATCAGATCTATATCTAACTCATGTCCAGATAATCCTAGTTTACATCCCTTAATGATGTGAGTTGCCTCAATTAGTTTCTCGTCAGCTAATTCTACAGTGTAACTGGGTTCCAATCAACTAAGGTTACATATAGAAGCTTAATGGACTTGTTTGAAACAAAACTCTTGTCAGCACCGGTATCAAACAGTATAGAAGCAAAACAACCATTCAGAGGAAACGTACCAGTAACCACATTCTGATCATTCCTTGACTCACCAGAACCAATCACGAAAGCTCGACCTTTGGCGCCATTTCCGTTGTTGTTGTTCCCATTATTGCCCCTGTTGCCATTCTTCAATTGTGGACAATCCTTCCGGTAATGGCCCTCTTTACCACACTCAAAACAGCCTTTGATTGCTTCGCCCTGTCGTGGTTGTTGAGTTTGTTGCCTGGTCATCAGTTCACCCTTGCAGTCTTTAGCAGCATGACCCATCTTTCCACACCTTTGACAACGGAATCGATCACACTGGCTAAGATGATGAAAATTGCACTTGTTACACATTAGATACTTGCCAACATAGCCACTAGATCCTTGTCCACCATTGTTGTTGTTCTGGTTGGTATTGGTGAAGTGTCGGGGTGAATCAAATTTCCTGATTTGTTGCTGAGGCTGATTTAAGTTGGAGATCTTGCCAGACGCACCGTCCCATTTCCGCTTGTTATCAGATGAACTAGTTGTAGTTCCAGGTTTAGGCAGAGTACCTTGGGCTACTTCCTGATCAGTAAGTTTGTGAGCCAGACGAATCGCTTGCTGAATGGTGATTGGGTCTGCAGCTATGACACTGGCTTGAATTTAAGGAGCTAACCCTTCAATATACCTTTCTATCCTCTTGTAGGCCGGGGTCACCATTTGAGGACATAAGGCAGCCAACTCGTGTGAACGAGTTGTATACTCCTCTATTTCATATCCAACCATTTTTAGGTTCCAAAACTCCATTTCTAGTTTTTGGATTTCATTTCTGGGACAGTACTCTTCCTTCAATAGTGTCTTGAAGTCTTCCCAAGGTAAGTTGTTAGCAGCTTCTAATCCTAGAGTCTGAACTTGGGAATTCCACCAAGTTAGAGCAGGCCCTTCCAAAGTGCCAGACGCATACTTGACATGGTTTTCCGTCGGACAGTTACACATTGCAAAGGCAGATTCCAGCTTCTCAATCCAACGGAGGAGGGTAACAACACCCTCAGAACCCTTAAAGGAATGGGGCTTGCAGTCCATGAACATCTTGAAAGTGCAAACTGCTTGACCTCCTTGATTTTGGTTCTGGTTGGTATAGTTGTTTTGATTTTGGTTCCTGGTCTGTTCGCATGCCGCGAGCGCTTTAGCAACACGCTCAGTTATGATGGCATCAAGCTCAGTTTGCGTCTGGTTAATGTTTCCTCATCCACTTGGACGTCCAGGTCTTCTTCCAGACATGATTCTTCAACTCACAATACATGACAGCCACTATCGAATAATAACTATTGATAAGAATAAATTGTTTCATACTAGTAGGAATGGAGGATTTGTTTGCATATCGATAGTGAGGTTTTATGAGAACCGAGACCTCATGTCTCCAAGTATAGAAACGAAAATTTGTACTGATTATGACCGTTATCACCCAATAGAGTTACCAGAATTCTCATGCACGACAAATTACAATTACGTGTGCACCCATGATTCTAATTTGCTTTGCATGGTCATTCATGGTTCCTCCCATTCGAGATAACATACCTTATCAAGTACCGAGTGCTATCTGTTAAGACTAGCGAAGATGATAGGGCATGTTGGAAGTAGAAACAAGTACGATAGAGTTAGAAAAGTAATGTGTGTTGTTCTCCTTGTTTGTCATCGTTAGGTTTGTCGTGTGTGTTAGAAAAGAGTTTCGTGTTCCCAAGTGGTAATGTTAGGTTCAAGTTGTCGTTGCTTCAACTCCGAGAGTGAAGAAACAAGTGTAGATGTTGGAAGTAAGCGAGCGGGACTCTCCACCCCTCTGTTCATCGAGGATGATACAGGTGACATAGATAGTGCGGGTAATGTTTGATCGTTCAGTAATGTAATGTTAGCATGCCGGGGGAATGTTCGTACAACAGTTGTAATCACGTAAGAGCGTCTGGCCAATACTAGTGTTGTGCCTAAGGCTATAGTCTAGATGCAAATGCAATCCTAGTTCTCTATAACCAATGGCTCTGATACTAATCTGTCACACCCACAATTTCCACAATCGGGGTTTTACCGTTAGGCGTGTGACATACCAGGATCTCAGACACGATCATATCAAACAACACTATATGAGTTTAAAAATACACGTTTGACTTAAATCAGAGAAACACAAATGAAATGAACATCAGTGCGGAAGCATAAAACTGAAATGTAAACAATACTGAAAGTCTGGAAATGCTATGCCAAAACAAATATTCAATGCAACAAAATAAAACTGATGAATGAATATCCTGAGTGTGTCCTTAATCGTGCATCATGAGCTTAAGCGTTCCTGTGACCTGAGAAAACATGCTAAAGTGTGTCAACATAAAGTTGGTGAGTTCACAGGTTTTATCACAGATAAAAATGTTTGTAACAGTTCGAATGTTTGTAACTGTTCGAATGTTTGTAACTGTTCGAAATGGTATAGTAATTAAACCATATCGATAGGTAGCTAGCCTATAATCATGTTACTTAGCGTTTCGAACCGAAGCTGACTGTTGGCATGTCCTATATGTTTGTTGTTTCCCCGTCACGTCTCACCAGACAGTGACAAATGTTAGGTCAATAATGCACCCATTTGACCTCCAATAAAGCTAGCGCGACTAGCCCGGGCGGGGTTTGTCAGACCCAGTAGTACTACTCAGAATTACCTCGCTACACATTACTAACGGTTCGAGAATGTCAGGACTGTTTGTATGTTTGCACTAACGTAACAGGCGATATCAATAATACTAAAACCATTCACAAAATATGTTTGCATGTTTTCTCCCCCAAAAGGAAAGAAAGTAAAATAGGGGCCGTGAAGACTCACCTTGATTGCACAGCAAGGAAATAATGTTCGTACAACGATTAGGGTTTCGGTTAACCTGGATTTCATTTAATATGAATATAATTAATGTTAGTTATTATTTACGAGTTTATGGTTAATAATATGATTAACGTTCGAATAAGAATTAAGGTTTTGATAGAATTATGAGTTTTGTTTAAGTAATTAAATTTATAAAATAAATATCATATTTTTAATCCATTTGATGAATTATTAAGTGTTTTAGAAATGAATTTAGATATAATGATGAAGTTCAACATGTAATTAAGTCTGTATGATTAACGAAGAATAATTACGAAAAATATTATTCTAAACCGTTCGTTAAAGTATATTTTATAAAACAAAAAATATTTGTAAATAATTTGATAAAACTTTAATATAATCTAGAAAATTATCTGGTTCCCAAAAATATAAACAAAGTTTATAAAAATTATTTTTAGAAATTTTAGAAATTTTCTGTAATTTTTAAAAGCTGAAAAAGCCTTTAAAAAATAAATGAGGGTGCCCGGGGTCGAACCCGGGACCTCAAGGTTTGCAAACGAGTGGGGAACCAGTGAACCAAGGCATACAGCCGCGGTAGATCCTGGTTCCCTTTAGTTTTAAACATAAATCATTTGAACACCCCCAAATCAAGAACCCTAATTTGAACAGATCCAAAATTGAAGGTCGATTCGATGTTGGTGTTCGGTTTAATCATGGGGCTTTGATTCCCCATGTAAAACCGAGTGTGTATGTATGTTTAATTACCAGTATTATGATGGATTGGAGATGAACCCAACGAAGAACAGGTCGCAACTTTGCAAGAACCAGTTCGAGTGGAAAACGTTGATGATAATCGAATTAACTTTGTAGGAAACTTTGAACAAGGGTCTTGATGAAAAGCCCTTTGTCAATTTGGTTTAAAAGCTTAGAACATGGATTTCGATTAAGTTGCAGGTCGCGATGATGATGATGATCGATGATGGTGTTTGTGTGATTCTCAGATGAAATTGAGAATAGGAGTTGATTAGGAACAGATAAATGATCGTTTATATTCGACTAATTTGATTATTTTAGTGTTTTAGTGCGATCGTGGCATGGAACTTTCGGACGAAGTGGGGTGGTTGGGTTTGATCTAGATCGCACTCAAATTATAATGGGGCATGTGTTCGAATCATCCATTTGAGTTTGTCGGGAGTGGTTGAGTTGGAATCGATTAAATTTGGGTGTTTTGGCTTGCTGGAGTCTCGCCGGAGATGGTGGCCGGAGGTGAGGGTTGACGGGATGGGCTGGGTTTTTAAAACAAATTTCACATTTGGTCCCTGTGGTTTATAATTTGTTATTTTATGCTGGAAACTTAAGTTTTAAGTTTCATAAATTACAATAGTACCCCCTGGACCTTTAAATCCAATGTTTATCTTCTTAATAATTCTTACAAATTATTAATAGCAATATTATTATTATGATGTTATTTTTATTATTATTATTATTATTATTATTATTATTATTATTATTATTGTAATTATTGGAATTAACATCAACGTATTCAACTTAATTGTTTATAAAATTAACTTTTCATAAAAACCGTGAATAGATCTTATAAGAATTTAACAAGGTTTATTTAATGAAAATACGAGATGTTACACCACCCACCACCCTTTGACTAGATTAGTGGTGAGTTTTGATATACACCTTTATACATTTTGGTCCAACCATGGGTCTTGGTGAAGATGCCATCTTTTTCTATTAAATCAGGTTTTTTGATAATAACAAAAACTAACATAAATTTTCATGAAAAAAATTGTGCTTAGTAATATAATTTTTTTTGAACGGAAAATATACGACCCTACTTTAGAGGATTGGTGTTATTTTAATCCGGCTCACATATCTTTTTTCTAATCGAGACCACACCCCCAATTAACCCCCTTAGGAGGAAACCCATTGTCGAGAAAACCCATTTGCTTAACTCTAAAATTTTTTCTTAGAGTTAGACTTGAACCCATAACCTTCCATTATTTACATGTCATGAGTACCTCACCTTAACTAGTTGGGCTAAGGATCATTGGGTACTAATATTAATTTTCATGATATGATTTGTGCAAGACCAAGCTCAAATTTTGAGAATTACCCACGAACTAAAACTATATGTAGATGAAAACCTAGAATATAAAATCTACGAATTGTGATTATTTTGGTAGGGACGCAATAGGGCTGTTCACGAGTCGAGCCGAAACGAGCGGACCTTTGCTCGTGCTTGGCTCGTTTCTAAACCGAACCGAGCCGATTGGCTCATTTACAATCGAGCGGAAAATCGAAAGAGCATTTTTCGAGCGTTAAATTTTCGAGCGAGCGTCGAGCGAGCACAAACGAGCGGCTAACAATCTATACAACCTAACTATCTTATGTATCATACGATTTATACTGCAACAAATAAGATTTAATAACTTAAAACCAGGCACAAGGCACATTTCATTACATAATATTTTCATGAATGAAATACGTTGTGCTTGACGATGAAGCTAAGACTGTTGCCGATAAGGTGGAGAGCATATTGTAGATAACGATGACATTGAGAGCGAGAAGCGATCGAAAAAATATCTATTAACGGCTTAGGATTTCACTTTTTTGTTTAATGTAGAATTTTTTATTAGGTTGATTGATCAAGTATGGATAAATATAACTATATAGAGTAAATCTCGGTTTTGGTCCCTGTGTTTTGCAAATTGACTCCACTTGAGTACCAACGTTTATTTTGTCTCCATTTGAGTACCAAATTTTAAAAAAGTTGTCTGTTTCAGTCCTTTTGACTAACGGTATTAACATTTTCTGTTAGATTTTTTTAAAAATACCAAAATACCCCTAAGGGTTATAAAAATATCACCATCTCCACCACACACCACATACCACCACCACCACCACACACCACCACCACCACACACCACCGCCACCACAAAATATTCTTGAGAGTCCCCGAAGCTTCTCTGTCGGAGACATTTGCAGGCTCATCGGCGAGAGAAGAAAAGGCCTAACATCCCACCACTTGCGATAGACGAACCCTCCGACGAGAGCACAACCCTCCGCCAACATAAAACTTCACCAACACAACCCTCTGACGAGAGCACCCTCCGACGACAACACAAAACTCCACCAACACAACCCTCCGACGAACCCTCAGACCCACCCTCCGACGCAATCTCACCCTCCGACACAATCTCAGATCAAATTCAAAACCAGTCAATCGACCCCCAAATTAACCATCGGTCCACACCCCACCATTAACTGTGACCCTAATTGAACACCAATCATCAAAATCATCGACATCGATCAACCACCATTGACCATCATCATCCTCAGCTTCGACCTTCGACACCAATCCACCTTCTAATTCGGGCTTCATATTCAGCAATCGACTGAGGACACCTAAACTCATCCCCTGTCGACTTGCAATCAGAATCAAAGAACCCAATTCATCCTCTGTCGAAGAACATACAAATCTCCTCTGCCAGCCGACACCCAATTAGCAATCATCGACCGAACAATCCCGAGTCAACCTTCGACTGAAACCCCAATCAGCAATCATCGACCAGAACAATCCCCTGTCAACCTTTGAACTCTTGTTCCCCCAAATCACGATCGACCCTCGACCGCAACCACCTTTGACCGAACCATCTTTAGTCAACCTTCGACCATTATCATCGACCATCATCCACAATCTTCAATTTTGGGTTGTTTCTTCTTGAAATCGAGAGTTCGAGAAAGATGCAGAGAACTGAGAATGAGAGATCGAGAGATTGAGTGTGAGGAATTTGGGAGAACTTCAAAGCAATCGGGGTTTTTTTTTCTTGTTGTGTTTAAAGCATTTGACCGACATATCCAGAGAACCGATGGTTAATTTGGGGGTCGATTGACTGGTTTTGAATTTGATCTGAGATTGTGGTGGTGTGTGGTGGCGGTGGTGTGTGGTGGCGGTGGTGTGTGGTGGCGGTGGTGTGTGGTGGCGGTGGTGTGTGGTGGCGGTGGTGTGTGGTGGTGGTGGTGGTATGTGGTGTGTAGGATATGGTGATATTTTTATAGCCCTTAGGGGTATTTTGGTCTTTTTTAAAAAAATTTAACAGAAAATGTTAACACCGTTAGTCAAAAGGACTGAAACAGACAACTTTTTTAAAATTTGGTACTCAAACAGACAACTTTTTTAAAATTTGGTACTCAAATGGAGACAAAATAAACGTTGGTACTCAAGTGGAGTCAATTTGCAAAACACAGGGACCAAAACCGAGATTTACTCAACTATATATTTATAAATAGTGGGTCAAATCTACTAGAGTGCTACGTATAAACTATATATACATATTAATTCGATCCGAACCGAACCGAGCAGACCTTTGCTCGTGCTTGGCTCGTTTACAAATCGATCTGAGCCGATAGGCTCGTTTACAACCGAGCAAAAATTCGAACGAGCATTTTTCGAACAAATTCCAAACGAACGTCGAGCGAGCGTCGAGCGGTTTGAACAACCTTATACGCAGATGAGATGATGACGATGATAATCAACAGAGTGGGGTGGGCGATTCTTTTTTAATATAATTTTTTTAATTTAGGTGTAAATAAGGGCAATTTATTCATTTTAAAAAGATTAATAGTAAAGATTAACCTCGTTACTTTCATGTTATAGAGCTTTTTTGTAATTTATTATACTTGGAGACAAAAATGAAATTAGACCATTCCAAAAGGACTTTTTATGTAATTAATTCTTTGATATAAAAACCATTTAAAATTCACTGTAAACTTTTTACAGTAATTCATAGACTTTTATATTTGCCTTTGTTTCTTATTAAACACTAATCGTTGTATTTATTTTTGGAGGGAACACAGGTTTTGGCAATAAAAGAGAGGATCAACATTATAACCACTGTTTATATATTTTATTTACATTGGTTTTAAACCAACTTACAAGATTTCTCAGGGTTTTCAAATCGCTATTATAACATTCATATAACTGCCTTAATAAATAGGAAAATTGGTAACAAACGGTCCCAACTTTAACCTATTGGTAACCATTGGTCCCAACTTTTACATTCGTTGGGCATAGTCCCAACTATTTATTTTGTGTTGTCATCGGTCCCACTCTAACAGAATGTTAACTCCGTTAACTTTTTCTGACGTGGCAATCCAGCTGTCGTCTACATGTAAATTAGGGGACCTATTTTTCTCCATTTTTCTTCTACGTGTAAATTAGGGCACCAATTACACGTTGTTGTCTCAGATCCCCGACAAACCTCCTCCTCCTCCTCCCTCCATGTTCCCCCCTCCTCCGCCACCGTCACCGGATACGACTCATCTCATCACTCTCACTCTGGTGACAAAAAGGGGCCTGGGTTCGATTGGGATTTGATCAACTTCACACCCGATTAGAGGCTGCAGCAGCAGAATAATCGCCACTCCCCTTTTCCCCCTTTGCAGAGGCAATCCAGTGGCAGCAGCTACGCCGACAGCTCCATCTCCGGCGATTACTTTGTTCCTTCCTTGTCAGCGCCTGTGAACACCGATCCCGATGCTGCTTATGCGCAATTGCAGGAGGCTGCTGCTGCTGGGTCTTATTCTTCCAAGAGTTGGGCGCAACAGACGGAGGAGAGCTATCAGTTGCAGCTGGCTTTGGCGCTACGCCTTTCATCCGAAGCTATGTGTGCTGATGATCCAAATTTGTTGGATCCGGTCACCGATGAAACCACAGGGTCAAGGGCATCTGGCTTTTCTACTACATTTTTGCGTGTCAGTTCCAGCTTGTCAGTTTCTTCATCTTCTTTCCCAACAATCTCTGCAATTCTGACGAAACAACACCAATCAAACCCACCGGAGGACAAAATCAGACAACCCCAGGTGGAATCACAGTTCGATTTCAAGTCGTACATGGTGGAGAAAGCGAATTTGGTGAATCAAGCGCTGGACGCAGCGGTTCCGTTGAAAGACCCGATAAAGATCCACGAATCGATGCGGTATTCGCTTCTCGCCGGAGGAAAACGCGTCCGGCCGGTGCTCGCCGGCAACGCCCTGTTATCCTTCGCCTTTGAACACATCGCCACCGCCACAAAAGGGGTCTCCGGCGACCGGTGGTGGACATATCCTCGGAAGGTGCCCTAATTTACACGTAGAAGAAAAATGGAGAAAAATGGGTCCCCTAATTTACATGTAGACGACAGCTGGATTGCCACGTCAGAAAAAGTTAACGGAGTTAACATTCTGTTAGAGTGGGACCGATGACAACACAAAATAAATAGTTGGGACTATCCCCAACGAATGTAAAAGTTGGGACCAATGGTTACCAATAGGTTAAAGTTGGGACTGTTTGTTACCAATTTTCCTAATAAATAATAATAATAATAAGCCATCCTTTTTATACAATGTTGTTTTTGGATGGAATAAGAAAAGAGCGAAAAGAAAGACAAATCCTGACAATGGTAAAGTCCTATAACCTAACTGTAACCCTAGATTGCTTGGAACGAATGATAAATGCCCAGTTGGAAGCAATAAACACAAAAAAAATGTAAGAAAATAAAGGATATATAGCAAGGCAACTTGAGAACATGGAATGAACACCTATGGTATGAAAATTAGATGTGGTCGTACATGGATTCCTCGCGATGGGGAATTGAGTAAAAAGATTTTTGATGAAACTTAGAAGTCTTAATTGGTATTCTATTCATCTAGGGACTATAGAGATGTATTAGGATATAAGTAAACAATATCCATGGCCTTGAATAAAAAATAATGTGACATAATATGTAAGCAGACTCCTTACTTACTTGCAAGTTAAAGCCAAACAGCGGAAGCCTTATGAAAAGAACCATTATTTAAAGATACTAGAATAGAAGTGAGAGCGCATCACCACATATTTCATAACAAAACTATCTCAAATAGTTAAAGGTTATGAAACCACATGGGTTCTCGTGAATCAATTGATGAAAAGACTGCTCACTTTCTAGTCATTGAGACCTCTATATCATAAGGATAGGCGAGATGTTTATCAAAGGTATCGTGGCAAGCATGGGGTGACAATGTTAATTATATAAAATATAGACAATTTAAATCAAGGTACTACATGAAGTTTTATGAGGCTATGGGAACAAGGTTTAACATTAGTACGACATATCATCTCTAGACAGACGGGCAATCTAAAAGAACTATCTAAACCCTTAAAGATATGCTTCTCCTTACATCATTGACTTTGGGGGTAGTTGGGTAGTCCTCTACCATAGCCAAGTTCTTATACAATAATAGTTATCATACAAATATTAGTATGGCATTGTATAAGATGTTGTGTGAGAGGAGGTGTAGAACCCCCGGTGTGTTAAGAAATAGGATGTTTAGAGTTTATTATAGCTACTTTTAAAAACCTTGACCAAATTAAGGCATGTATGAAAGCTGCTTAGGACTTGGAAAACTCTGATGCGGACAAAGGATATCGACCGATCGAGTTCAATGTCAGAGATAGAGTAATACTGAAGGTGTCACTCTAGAATGATCTATCGTTTTCACAAAAGATGAAAGTTAAGTCCAAGACTTATCAGAACTTTTGAGATAACATGGATTGGAAAAATTGGCTTATAGATTGGATTTATCCTGGGAATTAAGTGGGTCCATAGTACTTTCGATTTGACATATATACATAAGTGTTTGCTAATGATGCGGTATACATGATGTTAGCGAACATTGAGGTGGATGAAAAACAAAAATATTTTAAAGAATCCATGGATATTTTTGACTGAATGGAGAAGCGACTGTAAAATAAAATCATCCAACAAGTCAGATTAATATGTTGTTAAGACATGGATTTAAATTTGGTGAAAGACCCTAGTAATATAAGTCCATGTGAATTATTAAAACTCATTACAAAATAACATAAAATCTAAAACATTTACATTGGGAAACAGGGCTACAAAAATTATAAACACATATTAGTTAAATGTAATAAAAGAAGGAAATCGTTATAATACATATGAAAGAACTAATATATTATCTAATCACATTCATAAGACTAATTTGACATGAGGCTTGGATTAGGGTTGGAAGACTTGTAAGTCTTGACCTAGTACCTAATAGAGTAGTCCTAAACCATGTTTTCGAGTATAGTACTGAAGACGCATGGAAGCACCCGACTTGCACTTGTGAGGCTTCTAGAAGGAATTATGTTAATTCCATGTGGTAGAAGCATGAAGAATTCGTGAGCATCATATCATCCACCAATAAGAAGAAAAATGTCACTACATTTGGTTATGCTTAGGATCACCCAATATTCTCTAGGAGCCTAAAACTACTCATGACCTCACTAAATGAAAAAAAAAAAAAAAAAAAAAAAAGAGAACAAGGGTTGGGGGATCATCATTGAGAATGTATCGATCAAGATGATGTATTGTGTGATTTTTTAAAACTCTGGATTCTTGTTTCTCTTTTAATCATTTCGCTATTGAGTTCGTGAACTTTTTGTTACATATTTTAGTGTAATTAAATAAACTAGATGACCAATATAATTATAATATGTATTCAACTAGTCAAAATTTGCGATGTGGAGACTATTTTGAGTTTATTATAATTCTCGTTATTTTGACACTAAAATTTTAGAATTGTATTAAAATGTATATTTATAGAAATTTCAAATGTGAAATTCAGACTAAATTTACGCTTTACTTATTATGTATTTTGAATTAAAAGAAAATCGTTTTAGTTTTGAAGCAGTTCCAAAACCATTCCTACAATATACGAAATTCTAGATTTTGGTCACTTCTTCTAGTTCAATTTTCACACATACACACTTTGTTCTTGAGACAGAGTTGCTTTTGAATTAAATCCCAAAAGATTTCGATCTAGAAGCACTACATGACTTTTAGATCGTCCAAATTTTAATTGATCAACGAAGTATAATCCTAGATACTTTTTAAAAATCCTTTACCAATTATCAATATAAAAAAAAATATCATACACCGTTTACCTATAACTTCCATTACAGAGAAGTGCTTTTTATTTTAAAAAGAAAAAGAATAGTTATGTTGCTGAAGTAATATGTATGAACAGTGGCGGAGCTTGAACATTATCGCGGGGGGGCGAGGGCAAAATTAATATTCTTTAGGAGGGGGGAAGCGAATTCGATATTTATATAAAAATTTACACTACCGGAGTAAAATTTAACACTAGCAGCGAAAAAGAGAGAGACCCCCCCCCCCCCCCCCCCCCGGTTCTCCCTTATGCTTCGCCCCTGTGTATGAACGTATTTCTATGTATACAATTGAACATATAGATAATTCCAAACCACTACTTTTATGGAAACAAGATAACATGTTTGTTACATGTAAATTCAAAGGTTACGTGTTACGATTTCAAATAACTTTACAAATAAACCATCGACGTTAACACACGACATACCTTGTAGGAGTGGTAGCTAGCCCACATGACCACTTTATCAACACACTTTCACATCTAATACGTTGACCACATACTACAACATATAAAAGAATATTGACATCATGTCAAGATCATCTTCGTCATCATATAACTTTACAATCTTACTAGGGAATAATAAATCCAATTTGCTAATTTTGTGATTGGTTTGTGACAATAAACGTCAGTCGAAAACTTGGTAACATATAGCTATGGAGTTTCTGTCTTTTAAAAAAAAAAAGTTTCCACACAAAGCAAAAATCCATTAGAACAGTTCCATGTAAAAATAGTCGTCAAGTGTCGGTAATAAAACACGCTTATTTTTATACAAACATAAATTAGATGGAGATTTATGAAACCATCATTTTGAACTAGCGCGGTGGTAGTGCGTCTAAGAGGGAGTAGAAGATGATCAATGACGATTGTGTAATATGTTTTTGTTTTTTATTTTTTTCTGAGACTAAACTACTTGAATAGCCTTTGTGGTTATATTTTGGATTTCATCATAATTTTTAAGAAACCAATGATCTAGCGTCGATCATCAACCTCAAAGGGACACGATGCTGCAACTTAGATAGCGCTAAAAAGATTATGTAGGGTGATGGGAGGGTGTATAAAAGTACAAGTGGAAAGATATCGTTAGTTTGGAGTCCTATGCTGTTCAAAAAAAAAAAAAAAAAAAAGAGACCAAATAACCTTACAAATCTAACATTTTTTTCCGTAAACCCCGCACATTGAAGTTAAAAAAGGAAAATTGTAAGACGATGAAAACAATCGGAACTTTGTAAAAAGACAAAACCGGCCATCATAAAACCGTATGTTGCGACGAGACCATTGATGATATTTAGAACATTATATTATAGAGAAACTGTGCAAAAATTAACGCAGAAACGTTCATAAAATTAGGCATTTCACAATGAAAAAGCAAAATAGTTTAATACATTAATGTTCATGAAAATAGGCATACAAAATTGAATTTCATAAAAAGAAATTTTTGAACTTGGAGAATAAAAATAGAAATTATAAAAATATCAAAATCTGGAATCAGCTTTGACGTCATGTACGTTTATGCACCAATGACTTGTACATCAAGACATACAGTTCTCTTTTAAATGCAATTTACATTGACACGTATATGAAAATAAGCAAGTCGAAACGATATATTTAAATTTTTTTAAAATGTTAAACAAAAATGTTAAATTTTAATATTTAGAAAAGAAAAAAAAAACAAGTAAACAAAAAGTTAAGTTGATTAACTTAATAAATACATAAATAATTTGTACAAACCAAACCTATGCGTCACTTTGGTCGGACCTTATAATCTTGTATATTGGATGTTTCATATTTGGATTTAAGTACAGTATAATAGAGATAATAAATAAAACTTCGATAAAAAGTTAGTCAACCAGTTTGAGTTAATGGGTTTAATGTGGTCTCAAAGAGATGTCCCCTTTCTATGTTAAAGTTTGATGGTTTGAATTTTGTAAAGTACCAGGTATAAATAGTTTTTTTAGATGACAATCTCTTATATTTGTGTTCTCCCAAAATGCACCTAACTAGGTTTGGAATCAGGGTGGTTTATAAAGAGTAATTGATTCTTATTATTACGCTACAAACTCAAATCACTACAATTATAAATAGTTTTTCAAGAGCTGTAACTTACATACTCATTTAATCAAATCATAATTGAACACTACAACTAGTTTATACCAACTCGTTATATGCGTGACATTAGGAAAGGTTTACTTCTATAACTCTATTAATTTTGCCACTAAACTTAACCTATCCAACAATTTTAAATAGTTTTTTTAATCATGTTTTGGAACCACTCCAAGCACTCAAGTGGGTTTTTCTTAGACGGAAGGTTGACGCTTCAAAGCTAACTCATTCAAAATACCATAAAAAAGAAACTCCATCAATATAAAAAAAAACACTTCTCAATTATGAATCTGAGAGACCTAGAGATCTCAAATCCAAACTATAATTCTATATTACTAGACCAGAAGATTAAGCGTAATAATTTTAAATAGTTAATAAGAGTACATTAGTATTTTTTTAAAGAAAAAAAGAAAAAAGTAAGAGTAATGGGCACAAGATATGACAAAAGTCGCCTATTGAAGCACACAATGTCATAAAGCAAGAAGAACTTTAAGAATCTAAAATGGTAGGTAAAATGGGATTGAAATTTAGAAGTTTTTACATTCTATGTTAAATAATAAAATAAGCACATATGGGTTATACGGTGCGACTTTAGTCGTTATCCATCCGGCTTATCGTAAACCATAAAAAGGAATGCCAACACAGATTCCAATGATATCAATACCGACAGTGATGATTTTCTCTTATTACTGATTCAGTTGGTCGAGGTATCGCAATAGTACCTGCACTCGCTACGATTTTATAAAAATACTTGATATTAAATACATTTTAATTTTTTAATAAAAGAATATAATTGAAAGTTGACTATAAAAATAACCACACATTTTATTTTCTTCACAAGTTAACGAACAAAATTTATTTCCTCGCGTTATGTGGTGAGAGTTTGATAGTGTTTGGCCGAGAATGTGGGTGGTATACCCCTTGGTTATGTGTTTTAGTATTATTTCTAATAATTTATGTGCTCTTTATATCCTCTATTTGGTTTATTTCACAATTATGTGTTTCTTGTTCAGTTTATGTTATCTTGATTTAGTTGGTAACGTTAAAGTTTATGACACTTTATATGGGCATCGTAGGCATCCTAGCAAATCTTAGCTAAGTCTAACCGGTGAATCAGCACATGTATATTCAAGTAACATATCTGGGCATACCTAATTATGGTTTTCTAATGAATTTAAACATACGTCTATTCACATAATTACAATTAGTTTGGTATCGTATGTAATTCTTTCATCCTTGCACCACCTAGTTTGTGGCTTCTCATACCGGTATGTACTAGTCTTAAATTGCTTTGTGTTTATTTGTCTAAGTCCATATAATCATAATAAGGGTTTATGGAGTCTTATTGTATGGTTGCTCAAATATGATAATCGGGTTTGGAATTTTACCTCACGTAAGCTTACAATATATACCTTATATCGTTTCACTTTTTGCCCCAATCACCGTTTGACACATCGATGTTTTCTCCTATAACATTTAAATATGTTATATAAATTTCATATAAACCGTTGCAACGGGCTTTCTTATTTTCGTTTCATTGTAATTTTTTTTCAAAACCAAGTTTGCGTAATAATATACAAGTAACTAAAGCACGAATGTACAAACTTATTATGAATAGTAATGTATACGTCATCGAGTAATAAATGTAAAAGCTAAACCTACTTCAAGGTTTCATTTAAAAATTTATTTAAATATGCTTTTTATAAGTTTTTAAAACGTCATTATGACATGTTTATGTTTATTATCAACTTCTCAATGTAAATTTTATTCAAAACAACATGATAAATACTAATATACAAGTTATCGAAAATACACCATACAATTTTAAACATACTTTTCGAGAGTGTGGGTTCCCTCAGTAGCAAATGTATAATATTTTTAAATGAATTTTGAGTAGCAAATGTATATTCTTGTAAATGAATTTTTTGACTATCTTATCATTCCCAAATATATGTTTTATGATTTTTATTCTTTACTTTCCAATAGTCTGATCAACCTAATATGATACTCTAATCCTAGAAATCACATGATACACAAATCTCTTATTCGATTAGACTATACGTAGTGCTTAATTAGTTAAAATTTTATATAACTATCATGAAGATACAAACAAACAAACAATAAAACCCAGTGTATCCCGCTGAAAAACAGGGTCTGGAAGAGGTATGTGGTGGCAAGTCTTTTCTCTATCCAGAGAGATAGAGAGACCGCTTCCGAAGAGACCCCCGACTCGTTAACAAAGGCGGTACCAATAACAATCATAATACATATCATACAACACATAGGTAAATATCACATGCAGAATTAGATAGTGCGCACATCATAAAAAGCGACGTGTGACACCCAAAAAGGGTAGATGACGAAAAACTACACCTGACGCGGGAGGTCTCGCCACATGTAACCGTAACCCGTCCCACCCACAAATCCCACTAAAAGTCCTTAATTTTTATTCGACGCCTCCACTCACTCCTATCCTCGATCATGTGCTCAGAGAGGTGCAAGTCTATCATATCTCGCCTAATAATCTCATCCCAAGTCAACCTAGGTCTACCTCTACTCCTCCTACCCTCTACGTTGATGTTCTCTACCGCTCTAACAGGTGCTGCCATCGTTCTCCTCTTCACTTGCCCAAACCATCTTAGTCTTCACTCTCGTATTTTATCTGTGATACATGCCACCCCTAGCCTCTGGCGAAAGACGTCGTTTCTGATCCTATCCAATCTTGTGTGTCCACACATCCCCCTCAGCATTCGCATTTCTTCGACCTCTATTTGTCTCTCTTACGATTTCTTTATGGCCCAACAGTCTGTGCCGTATAGCATAGCTGGGCGTAATGCCATTCTGTATAGTTTTCCCTTTAGTTTTGGTGGGAACCTCTTATCACACAGAATCCCTGATGCTGCTCTCCACTTGCACCATCCTGATTGCACACGGTGGGCTACATCACTGTGTATCTCTCCGTCTTCCTGTATATACGAGCCAAGGTATTTGAACCTACACGTCTGGGGGACCGCCATGCCCTGTATACTTATTTGGGTGTCCTCTTCGGCTTCACCACTAAAGTTACAATGCATGTATTCTGTCTTAGAGCGACTTATCCTTAAGCCCTTGCGTTCTAGTGATGCTCTCCACTGTTCTAATCTCTCGTTCAGCACCGTCTTGGATTCTGATATTAAGACAATATCATCCGCAAACAGCATACACCATGGGACTGGCCCTTGTATAGACTTGGTCATTTCATCCAACACTATTGTGAAGAGGAATAGGCTCAATTCCGATCCTTGGTGGAGTCCCACTTCCATTGGGAAGAAGTCTGTGTCTCCGACAGGTGCTTGTACACACGTTTTTGCCCCGTCATACATATCCTGTATTATTTATATACGTCTTCGGTACCCTTCTAATTCGCAGACTTTCCCAGATGAGTTTCCGCGGCACACTGTCATAAGCTTTTTCTAAGTCAATAAATACCATATGTAGGTCTCTTTTCTTTTTTCTATATTTCTCCATTATCCTCCTTATGACGTGTATAGCTTCTGTTGTAGAGCGTCCTGGCATAAATCCAAATTAGTTTACCGCTATCTGCGTTTCTCGTCTAATTTTCGTGTCAACAATTCTTTCCTATAGTTTCATCGTGTGACTCAATAGTTTTTTTTCCCTGTAATTTGCGCAACATTGGACATCTTCTTTTTTCTTATATATGGGGACTATGACACTGCTTCTCCACTGCTCTGGCATCTTTCCTGTCTTAAAGATAGTGTTGAATAGGTCCGTTAGCCATTGTAGGCCCTCATCTCCAAGGCACTTCCACACTTCAATCGGAATGTTGTCTGGCCCCACCGCCTTAGCACTTCCCATTTTCTTCAAAGCTCTCGTAACTTCATCGACGGTGATGCTTCTACAATAACACTTGTTTTGTTGCATCGTCTGATTTGTTTCATCGATCTCCGTTTGTTGGTTACGGTTCTTTATGTTGAAAAGGTTATCGAAGTAAGTTTTCCATCTCCCCTTGATGTCTTTCTCCCTCACCAAGACTTTACCATCCGCGGCCTTTATAAACTTCACCATTTTCAAGTCCTGTCTTCCACGTTCCCTTGCCTTGGCAATCTTAAACATGTCATGTTCACCCTCTTTCGTCTCTAATCGCGTAAACATCCTCTCGTATGTTGTGTTCTTTGCCTCTGACACAGACTTTTTCGCCTCTTGTTTAGCCTTTTTGTATTTATCTTTTAGCTCGCCTCGTTCTTCCTCATTATTACAGCGTAAAAGTTCTCTAAAACTTTGTTGTTTAATTCTTATCTTCTCCTGTACATTTTCGTTCCACCACCAGGATTTCTTATGACCGACTGTCCTATTTGTTGTAGTCCCAAGCGTTATTTTAGCTGCTTGAATGACTCTAGTTGCCATAGCCTCCCACTTTTGGTTTGCGTCTTCCTGTGGCCCACTCAGGTTCATTGGTATGATTTTATCTCTAAAGATGGTAATCTTTTCGTCTTTAAGTTGTCCCTATCTGATCGTAGGTCTACTTCTCTTAGTTGGTTGGACCATTGCTCTCTTCAGTTGTAGATCCGCCACCAACATGCGATGTTGAGTGGAACTGTCTGTCCCGGTATTGTCTTGCAGTCCTTCCACGAGCTACGATCTTCCCTCCTCATTAATAAATAATCTATCTGTGTGTGTCTCCCGTCACTGCTAAACGTGATTAGATGCGAGTCTCTTTTCTTGAAAAACAAATTTATGATGCTTAGTTCATGCGATAATGCGAAGTCAAGAAGCTCCCTACCAACGTCATTCCTCAGACCATACCCAAAGTCTCCGTGCACCAACGGGAAATGATCATTGTCCTTACCGATATGCCCATTAAAATCTCCTCCTATGCATATTTTTTCTTGTTGCGGTATGTCTCCCATAACGTGATCTAAACTCTCCCAGAACTTCTTTCTTTCCGTTTCCCCTAATCCAACTTGTGGTGCATACGCACTAACTACAGCCACTACTTCGTCCCCTATTATTATCCTTAACAACATAAGTCTATCGTCGTATCTTCTAACCTCCACTACATTATCCTGAAGTTCTTTGGCAACTAGAAAACCTACTCCATTTTTTATTCCATCTGACCCTGAATACTTTAGTTTATACCCATTACACTCCTTTGCCCTCCCACCCCACCATCAAGTCTCCTGGAGGCACGCTATCTGAACCCTACATCTCCTTAACACATCTATTAACTCTAATAACTTACCAGTAAGGGTTCCTACATTCCACGATGCCAGTCGTAATCTATAACCCTTTTTCCCTGTAGTTGCATCTCTCGTCACCGAACATGATCTAGGGGCAGTATAATGTCTCCTGTTACCTATTATACCTCACTCACTCAGCGTGACAATAAACACCTTAAAAAGAGGTTGCCACACTAATAAAGCCTAAACAAAAGCAGTCACTCAAGCAAGATCAACAAAACACAAGTAACACACAATCAAAACCAGCAGCAGAAATAATATCAAGTCACAAGACACTGTAACATGCACAAGAATAGGGGATGGCTCTCCCTATTTAAAGCAGAATGCCGGTACTCCTAACCCAGCCAAACAATCAAATAACTAGAGATATACGCAAAAAATCAAATACCGAGAAAGCAGCAATATATCAAATAGCTAGAAATGAGAAATGTAACCCGATATGGAACGATCTTACCAAAAGGTGGGGTGCGGTGACTAGGCACCCTTACTAGGGTGGCAGGGGTGGGTGGGTAGGCGTTGAGTGGGTTTGTGGCAGCCTAGCAGGTGAGTGGGGATGGAGGTGATGGTGGTGGTGGTGGTGGTGTGGTTTTGGTGGTCGGGTTGGTCGGTGATGGTGGCGGGGTGGTGGATGTGATGCCGGTTGGTGATGGCGGTTCTCCGGAGCGGCGGTGGTGGTTCTGTGAGTTGCTCCGGTAGAGGCGGTGGTGGTGTGGTGTGGTGGTGTTCGGAGGTGTTACTTCGGTGTCGGTTCTGTCTGTGGGTTGCTCCGGTAGTGGTGATGGTGGTGGTTGTGTTCGGCTATGGTGGTGTTCGGTGGTGTGGTGGTGTTCGGCGGTTCCCCGGCGGAGGTGGTGGTTGTGTGGTGGTGTTCGGTGGTGTTGCTCCGGTGGCGGTTCTGTGGGGATCAGATGACCGCTGTTGATGGTAGGTGAAGATGACCGGTCGTTGACCGGAGGCCGGTGGTCGGTGAGTCTTCGACCTTTGCCCTTTGGCCGGTGGTTTACCGGTGACCGGTGGCTCAACGGTACAAAGTTGAAAAGGTAGAGAGAGAGAGCAGAGAGAAGTTTGTAGAGAGAGAGAGCCATATAGTGGTTAACTAAATTTAGAGCCCCTGATGCAATAATATAGGAAAGGATGTGATTGACACTTGTTAAAGGCTTGTAGCCCTATAAGTTTGGAGCACATTTTTAATCATCTTATAATTGTGTTTGTAGTTTCAATTCTGTTCATTTTATCATGTTTGGAGTCTTAAAATATTCACTACGTCTAGTCTTACTACCGGCTAATGCGTTTAATGTGGAGAAGAATATTTGCTTAGTTGAAAACTCAAAATGATCATATATCAGGTATGTGATTTACTGTTTGAATTAATAGTATTTTTATACTTTTTTAAAAAAAAGTCCTAAAACCCTAGTTTTATAATGCAGAAAATCACAAGTCTTTTTTAGACGCGTTTGACTTTCGGTTCATTCATGTAATCACATTCAAAACATTGATTAACATAACCATGGTTTTCACGACCGGATCGAACCAACCGGTCCAACCGGATCGGACCGGCCGATCCGGTCGGTTCGACCGGGGATCGGTTAGGTGGCCGGTGCGATCAGCTATAGTTCGGTTTTGTCTGGTCGAATCGGCCGGTTCGTCCCGAACCGATGGTCGGACCGGGGAACCGGACCGGTTCGGACCAGTTCGGACCGGATTTTGTTTTATTTATTTTTTTTGATTTTTTGCATAAAAACAGGGTGTTGAACCATTATATAAATCATATATAAATTATTTATATTTGATTATATATATATAACTATATATATAATATACTATATATATATATAGAGGGTGGGCCTTGGCGCAGTTGTAAAAGCTGTTCCTAAGGGACCGAAGGTCTCAGGTTCGATCCGTGGAAACGGCCTCCCCACAAAATGTGGGGGAAAGACCGCGTACATCTTCCCTTAAATGGGACGGACCCTCCCTGGACCCTGCGAAAACGCGGGAGCTCTTTGCAGCACCAGGTACGCCCTTTTATATATATATATATATATATATATATATATATATATATATATATATATATATATATAATAACTGCAAACTTAGTGGTCAGAGCAATCATTGTGTTATTTTATATTTAGGGTGCTAATAAATAGATACCCAAAATTTTAAATCGACACCCCCCTATACGCCGCGTATGGGTCCATACGCGGCCCATGCCCGACGTATAGGTATCGGCCATTAATACGACATTAATGACTGACACCCGATGTCACATCAGTATACCTATACGGGGCGTATAGGCCCATACGCCACGTATAGGTCGGTGTCGATTTAAAAAATAATATAATGTATACGCCGCGTATGGACCCATACGCGGCGTATAGATCATCGTCCCGCTATATCTTTCAAACTTTCTCATTTTTACACACACTCCGAAAAAAAACACTCTCGTATAGCACTATACTACACGTATTGATCTTCGATTTTTCTACATCCAGGTACGTATTATTGTTCATACATCATTATTATGTTAATCGTTCATTGATTTAAACGTTAAAGTAGTGTTTTATGCCCTATAATGCATGATTTAAAAACTGGTATATAGAACTATACGCTGGTAAAGCCCCGCGTATAGGGCTATACGCAGCGTATAGTTCTATGGTTGGGGACGAAGACACATAGGTGGGTACTCTATACGCGGCGTATAGATATATATGCGGCGTATAGGGTGTTGCAATACGTGACTTGTGCCCATACGAGGGTCCCCTATACGCCGCGTATAGTCCTATACGCGGCGTATAGGGTCGGGGTTGACCTATACGTGGCCCTGTGACCCATACGCTGCTACCCTATACGCGACGTATAGTACTATACGCAGCGTATAGGGTACATATACATACACGTACGTGCATACACGTACGTGCATACACGTACGTGCATACACGTACGTGCATACACGTACGTGCATACACGTACGTGCATACACGTACGTGCATACACGTACGTGCATACACGTACGTGCATACACGTACGTGCATACACGTACGTGCATACACGTACGTGCATACACGTACGTGCATACACGTACGTGCATACACGTACGTGCATACACGTACGTGCATACACGTACGTGCATACACGTACGTGCATACACGTACGTGCATACACGTACGTGCATACACGTACGTGCATACACGTACGTGCATACACGTACGTGCATACACGTACGTGCATACACGTACGTGCATACACGTACGTGCATACACGTACGTGCATACACGTACGTGCATACACGTACGTGCATACACGTACGTCCATACACGTATGCATACACGTATGTCCATACACGTATGCATACACGTATGTGCATACACGTATGTGCATACACGTATGTGCATACACGTATGTGCATACACGTATGTGCATACACGTATACATACACGTATACATACACGTATACATACACGTATACATACACGTATACATACACGTATACATACACGTATACATACACGTATACATACACGTATACATACACGTATACATATGTATATCTGTATGTATATATATATATATGTATACGTTTCTTTTATGCTTTGTGGACATGCATATGAGATGCCCATTGAGCAGTTTGCAGTTGTCTCGGGGCTTTATTATGAGTCGGAGACTGTTACCCCTCTGTTCACCGAGGGTATTACTGAGATGGAGGAGGGTACATTGAGAGAGTGGTGGCCTCAGATTGCCGGAGGTCCGTTTCAGAGGACTAAAGGCAGGGTCACCGGCATTCGAGATCCTCTCATCCGTTATCTGCATCGCATGATCGCCACATCCATCACGGGACGTGGCAAGAGTCGGGAGTGGTGTACCATTCCCGACTTATTTTACTTTTACTTTTTGATTACGGGGACCAGGTGTAACCTGGCGAGATGTTTGGCGGAGTATTTTGCGTCGTATTATAATCGCCAGGAGCGAGGAGCGGTGTACGGCGGCGCGTACATCACGTTGATTGCCCGATCTTTAGCTTATCTTCCTCGGCATCTTGGTGACGTGTCTCCGCCGATCGAGCCGGTGAGATTAGATCGTCGTACGCTATTCGGCATGCGTATTATACGCCAGTTTCCGGTTGGCATACGATTCTCTCTTCGACCCGGGGAGATCTGGCAGCCAGCACCAGTTCAGCAGCTCGGCATTTCCGATCCACAGCAGCAGCACGGGCAGCCGCATGATCAGCCACCACCCGACGAGCAGCCACATGATCAGCCGCCTCCTCAGCCACATCAGCCGCCTCCTCAGCCTCAGTTCCCGCGACATATTTATAGAGATGTGAGGTTGCCTGCACGTATGGAGACATTTATGCAGGATATTTCTAGGAGCTTACGGCAGCAGAGTCGACGGCTCGATCGCGTTGAGGATCTGATGGAGTGGCACGTTCAGCTAGAGATTGCCCGAGCCCGTGCTGCTGGTATTGATCCTCCGCCGTTGCCACCGCCTCGAGATTACCCTGACTCCCCGTAGTTTTGCATTGTAATTTTTATTTTGTTATGTAATTTAAAAACTTTGTAAATATATTATCAGTTTATGTTTATCTTTTATGTTTATTATCAGTTTATGTTTATCTTTGTAAATATATACATACATACATACAGACATACAAACATACATACAGACACACATACATACATACATACATACATACAGACATACATACAAACATACATACATACATACATGCGTTTATTAGCAAAGAACGGGAAGATAATTTTGAATGGGTGCTTAATAGATTGAAAGATACGTTAAGCAAGTGTATGGAGTCGCGCGTCATAATAACAGACAGAGATCTCGCTTTAATGAACGCATGTGTTAAAGTGTTTCCAAATGCTTCAAAGTGTTTATGCAGGTGGCATATTGATGAAAATATCGCGAAACACTGTAAAGCAAGTTTTACGAAAGATGACTGGAGAAAGTTTTAATATGCATGGGCACGTTTGTGTGAGTCTCCCACGGCGGAGATTTACGAGTATAACTATAACCTTCTTTACGAACGACTAGTTGAAGCGAATCGAGAAAGTAAGTTTTTATTATATTTTAATTATGTTTTATTATATTTTTAATATATAATTTAATTATGTTTTATTATATTTTCAGAAGTATTGTCATATATAAACAGAAACTGGTTAGAGAGTTACAAAGAAATGTTTGTATCAGCCTGGACTAACTCGAACCGCAATTTTGGCCAACGCACAACAAATAGGGTGGAGAGTCAGCATGCAAATCTAAAAAGATATCTTAAATCAACAAATAGCTCACTGGATAGACTTGTGGAGTTTGTAGATCAATTGGTAAACGCACAAGAGGTAAATTTAAAAGAAAGCTTTGAGACAAGCAAAATTAAAACCATGAATCATCATAAACTTCCGCTATTTGATTACTTAAGAGGCAAGGTTTCACACATAGCTCTTGATTTATTAGTTGCCGAAAACACTAAATTGCATGTGATGCGCTCTGCAAATGCAACATGTGGTTGTCATCTTTTCACTAGTTGTGGCTTGCCTTGTGCTTGTCGGCTGGAAAAATATGAACATTCTGGTAATAGCCGCTCCATCATTATCATTTTTCTATTAAAGTGACAAAATATATATTAATTTATACTTTATAATGCAGGCACTAAAATTCCATTAGATGCAATTGACGTATTTTGAACGAAACTTGATAACATTAAGCCATCATATACGGTGGATGAAAAAGTTGATGTTGAAGAAGAAATGGAACGGGTGAAACAACAAATAATGACACAACCCGCAGCTGTAAAATTTAGTTTGGTGGAAAAATAAAAAAAATTGTGTATCCATGGAAAAATAACAAAAAAGCGCCTGTTGTTCAAACAGATATTCGCGATCATCCAACGTTAAAGGTTCAACAACAAAAGTATGACACTCAACAAAGTACGTGCGACATGCCGAGACATAGCTCGTTTATTGCGTCTCACATTTCTGGAAGAACAAGTTCAGCTGTAAAGCCCCAGAAGCCTGCCATGCAACGTAGTCGTTCAACGTCATCTAAAGTATCACGGGGTACTAATGAGTTTTCTTCGATTGTCGGAGATCACCAATTAAACAATATAAACAGGTTAAAAAATTGGATTCTGTCAATCTTTCATCAGTATATTTCACGTATACGAGATGTCCGACCCGATGGGAATTGTGGTTTTCGATCAATAGCTTTAGGCTTAGGGTTTGACGAAAATAAGTGGATGTGTGTGCGGACACAGCTTTTAGAAGAGTTGGACAGACATGAATTGGAGTACAGAGAAGTTTTCGATACTTTGTACCCCGGACAGTATAACGAATTACGTCACACCATCGATTGGCAAAGTGTGAAACCTGCACCAGAAGAACATTAGATGATAATGCCGTATACGAGATTAGTGGTTGCTCAAAAGTTTGGGGTTATTCTTCATTTACTAAGCAATAATGGTTGTCAAACATTTTTCCCATTATGGGCTGATCCGAAAACTGTTATGCCTCATCATGTCGTGTCGATTGTTCATGTCAACAATAATCATTTCGTCCACGTTAAGCTAGAAGGAGATTATCCGATGCCAACATTAAGTAATCTTTGGATTCTTAACCGAAGCGTACGTGCTGCAGAATGGGAGATTATGTATAGGATTCGTATCTCGGAATACAACGTAATAATAGAGAATAACCGAGAACCCCCAGCTTATATAAATTTATTTTAATTCATAATTTGTAATATGCGAATTATATATTTTAATTTTAATTTTATTATTGTATTCGTTTTATATTGTTTAAATAATTTTAATTTCAATTATGTATATATTAAAATAAAAACTCAAAAAATTAAAAAAATTATATATATATTAAAACTCAAAAAATTAAAAAAAATAAATATATAAGCTATACGCCGCGTATGGAACCATACGCGGCGTATAGCTCCTCCACGTATGGGTCATAAGTCACGTATGGGTATAAAATATCAAATCCTATACGCTGCGTATGGTCCTATACGCCGAGTATAGGGTATAAAACGTCAAATCAACAACGCACCCTATACGCCACGTATGGACCCATACGCGCCGTATAGGGTATAAAACGTTAAATCAACAATGTACCCTATACGCCGCGTATGGACCCATACGCGGCGTATAAAGTACAGAGGTGTTGATTTAAAATTGTGGGGTGTCTAAATAAAGGAACCCTATATTTATTTATTCCAAACCAATAAATTATAAACTGGGTGTATAATTAATAAACATGGTTTAGATGTGAATGATGTTCTAGCATCAGGATAAAGAATCATCATATACACCATATTATTAATAATATATGATAAGTGGATATAAAACTTCCAACTTTAAAATAAGTAGATATGGAAATTTAAAATTTTAGAGAGATAAAAGTAAAATTATCATTTCTTGAGTTAATTTTAGTAAAATATGTAAATACCATATTCTGATAGGTTTTTTAATCGTACTGAAGGATATATGATATTTTAAGTTTGGGTTATACATAAATAATATTTTATAAGTTTTTTTACTAAAGAGCGTTCACTCTCTCTTTTTCTTTAATATCTTAGTTTGTTTTTTGACTTTTTCAATAGTTTGGTGTAGTTTAATAAATTATATGAATGAGAAGTACCGTCCATTATGTAAGCCAATGCGTGTGTGACAGTATGAGTACAAAATAGAAGACACGTACATGTGGTCCACATTTTTCAAATGGTTTTTTATATTGAAGATGATGTTACAAGGGTCCCAAAGAATTCCCTTTCGCAATAGCAACCATAATTGGACCAATAGTATGTGGTAAACGACTTGTCTTGTAACCCAATTTAGAAATTCCATTTCCCTCTTTAATTAAAAAATGCAAATACATAATTACATATAACAAGATGATTGTGTGGTGGGAGTTTTTTTTTTTTTTTTTTTTTTTTGGGGGGAGGGGGGGATGGGAATTGGGAACATTAACTTGTGGTGTGTGAGTATCTCGTTCCGTATAAGGGGTGGAGATTACATGCTAGCGTGCGTTTGGTGTGTTTTATTCATGGGTTTTACATTAGGTGGTGTTAAATAATTCTTTATTTATGCTAGGCGGTACAAGACTTCGTTTCGGGTGATGTTCAGAGGGTGTGCGTTTCTTTCTTTCATACTGGACGATTTTAACACTCATTAATATCAATGGTTGAAAAGTTTCAATTTCACGGGTGGGGATACTTGGAATTTATGTCTTGTCGTGTGTGAGTTTGGAAGTGCATATGCCACAGTTGAAGAGGTTTTGCATTAGTTTGATGTGTGTATTATAGCGAGAATTGTAACTAATGTGTTGTTTGTTTTTTCTGCAGGAAAACATCTGCAGTCTGCGGACCACATCTGCAGACATCTGCAGCAGAAGATGTGGACCAAACGTCTGCAGTCTGCAAGAAAAAGACTGTTTGATTTTTTTAACATCTGCAAAATGCTAAAATATTTTGTAATTAAATTACACCTATTTTTTAAATAATAAAAACACCAATACCAACAAAGTTCATAATTAAACACAATTCACTTCCATTTACACTGAATCATCTTCATTTACACAATTTCGAACTTTCGATCCCTATTTATCCATTTACACTTACACAACATCAGATCCATACAACCCACTTCCAGATCCTCAGATCCAACACTCCGGACCCAAAATCGGGTCAATCGACTCCGATTCCACAGAAAACCCCCCCAATTCTTGAAACCAGTTCAAACAATTTCGAACTCGTTGAAGATGATTCAGTTTTGAAAAACGAAAGTGGGGTTGTTGATTCTGAGCCTGTAGATGTAAACCCAATTCTTGAAAACAAATCAAATGAACCTGAATTGGGTAATGATGACCCGATTACGGAGGAAAGTCATGTTCTTGATGATGAATTGGTTAAGAAGAGTGTGGATTGGGGGAGGCGGCCGGCGGGCGGGCGCAGGTGGGGGAAGGCAGCGGTGGCTGTTGGGGGCAGTGGTGAGAGGATAGGGGGCGACGTTGGGGACGGCGGAGGGGAGGGCTGTGACGGGGGCGGCCGGCGGAGGGGAGGGCTGCGACGGGGGCGGGCGGCGGCTCGGAGGGCGGTGGTCGGCCGGCTGCTGGGAGGAGAGGAGTGGCAGGGGTGAAAGGTTGAACACAAATGAAGAATAACAAGTCTGAAAGGGTTGGGTGTAAAGAGGAGAAGAGGTTTGATGAAATGTCTTCCCGGCTGAAGACACTAGTCCATGTCTGCACCAAAAAGACCTCGCGCAGACGTTTTTTAATGAAACGTCTTCCAAAAACAAACAGTTTGCGCACTCAAAACCTCTTCCCGCGTCTGCATGCGCGCAGATGAAGAGGTGAGGAAGAGGTTTTCCTAAAAAACAAACACCACCTAATTGTGTATCGGTGTATCACATATGTGGTGGCATGGTGCATTCTTTTATTTGTTCACTCTCTTATTTTTTCTCTCGTTATCTTATCTAACTTTTACCTTTGTACATATATGTTAAAAATCAAAATATCTATGTTTTACAAATATGTTAAACACGAAAAATGATGAATGTTAAGTTTGTATATGTAAATATTTACAATTAGTATTTACATATGTGTACGATACAAAGATAATATTATTTTACATATATGCAAATATTGAGATATTTATCACATATTTTTAAACTAATAAGCTATGTACATAAGCGTAAAATTCCATTAGAATCATTAATGGTTATAATCATACTTTATTTACATATACGTAAATCCTAAAATGAACTTTTATTTACATACATGTAAATATCATGTAAAACTAATTATGGAATCCGAAATTACATATATGTACTCATGTTAAAAAAAGTTTTATCATCAAGATCTTCAAACTAAATATCCACTTACATTCACAAACCAAAAGCATGTTCATTCTAATTAAAATTCTAATTGTATAATTAATAACTGGAATCGCTTTCTTAAATCTAAACCAATAATCATTCATGAACAGATATGTTACAAAGACATGATGCGAAGATGTTTTGGTAATTCAAGAAAAACAAAAGATGAATAGATGATACAAATCATAAATCACCAATACAAAAAATCTCCATATCGTAATAATGTTTAGAACGTAAGTTAAAGAATATATATAAATGAATGATAAGAGAAGGATAAAACAACTAATTAAAGTGCAGCGTAAATGAGCACATTGAAAACCCCCATTTATATAGGGCGGTGCTGGGACACTGCTGGGGTTTTTGGTGGTAGGCCAGTTCAAACGGTCACGGTTAGGGCTTGCGGTCACATTTTGGCCCCTAACCGTGACCGCAAGGCCTTGCTGTCATGGTTTATGGTGGTACTACCCGTGATCTCGTGACAACAAAACGACAAAATAGCCTGATAAAGTTAAAAAGCGGTCACCAAACCGTCACGGTTTGGCCTACCCGTGACCGCTAAGGTACGGGGTCTCAGTTTAAGGTACGAGGTAGACGTGATTTTGACAGAAGGTCGGGAATCGCGCCACGAACCGTCACGTGGAGGCCAAACCGTGACGGTTTGTGCACCAGATTTTCACCTTAAATACCTTTCAACTTTCAACACTCAACACATAATCCGACATTCGAAATTTTTTCATCATAAGGTATTGGAGCTTTCATTCATCCAACACTCGAGATTTTTCAGCCTTCGTCATTCCAAAAACACGTTCGAAAACAATGTCGGGTTTGGGAGATCATTATCAAAAGCCGAAGCTTCTAGATTTGAATGAGGTGCCACATATCGAAGATTCAAACCAGGTTGAACTAGTATATGTTTTATTATAACTTATTATTTGAAATGTCTAACCATTATCTTTTTTAGGAATATTACGTATACGGGAGTCACCCTCCGTGGGGGGAGGAGGAAACCAACCCGTCGAACACATTTGCTCAAGAGGCGTACAACTCTTTATTTGGAACTACAGGTTACGGTGAAGGGTACAGATATCCCCCTTGCAATTCTTACGGGCATGCCCCGAACACGTACCACTCACAAACAGAGCTGGATTACGGACATCCCCCGTACCAGTCAGAACTAGAAATTACACATGTGTCGGATACTTTTAATGGGAATGACACAGATGAGAATGACGGTTTGGTTCACCTCAAAGAAAACCATGGGGACACCGCGGAGCATGATGAGGATGAGGATCGGATTCGAAAGGCTACGGTTTCTTATAAAACTGATAAAGTACAAAGAGTTTTTATTCTTTTGTTTATTTTATTTTTTTTGTTTTATATATTGTTTTTTATGTCTAGCTTTATCATTTTTTCAGTATTTTGATTCTCGTGAGGACTTGGAGAGCTGGGCTAAAATGAGAGGACGCGAGCATGGGTGCGTCATTGTGGTGGGTCGGTCACGAAAAAAGGATGTGGAACTATTATGCAATCGTAGTGGTGAACCTAAATTCACTGGCACAAGTAGACGTACTGGGAGCATAAAGAAGGGATGTCCCTTTAAACTCGTAGGGAAGTACGTATGAAAGAGTGACAGTTGGATGTTAGAGGTGAGAAACAAGACGCATAACCACGATCCTGTTGTGTATGAGGAGGGCCACGCGCATCTTAGGAAGATGACTGCCAAAGAAATTGATCTTGTCGAGAAGTTACACAGGTAGCACGTGCGGCCACGACATATCCATTCAGCCGTAAGGGAGCACTTTCCCCACATCGTCTGTGTTGTTCAAGACATATACAATTTGACGTCGAAGTTTAGGGCTGAGGGGAGAAAAGGCATGACACCAATGCAGGAACTTGAAAACCTGCTACAATCTAAAGAGTTCGTGTATGAAACACGAACGAATGCAACTACTAAGGCCGTAGAAGATGTTTTCTTTTGTCATCCTACTTCGTATAAAATGTGGCGCGCATTCCCGCACATCATGTTGATAGACACGACGTACAAGACCAACATGTACAACACTCCGTTTGTGCAGGTTATTGGCGTTACGTCAACGTCGAAGTTGTTTTGTATTGCGCATGCATTTATATCGAGGGAACGGCAGGACAACTTCACATGGGTACTGGAGCGTGGTAAGAATTACAATTGCAGGAAGATGGAAGAAAAGTTAACTGAAGATGGTAAACGTGGTAAGAATTTCATAGTTATTTTTACTCTAATAATTTATTTGTTCATTTTATAAATTTTGTTATTTCTTTCAGAGGTATGGGAATATATTTGGAATAATTGGTTGGTGCCGTACAAAGAGAAAATTATTACTTGTTGGATGTACGACCGCCTTAACTTTGGTGAGTTTACAACTAATAGGGTTGAGGGCCAACATGCCAATTCAAGAGTTACCTCACAGGGACCAATAATACGTTGCACACACTTGTCGGATATGTTTGTGACCTCGTGCGCGGCCAGGAGATTGAAATTTGTAAAACATTCGAGGTGTCCCGTGTGAAAATTAAAAAAGACCACCGACTGTCATTGTTCTCAAAGTTGCATTATAAAGTATTCATTTTTTGCCTTAGCCTCCTTGAGTCAGAGTTGACGAAAATAAAAATGATTCAGGAGTCTGGGGATTCATGTGGACACCAGTTGTTCACGTCCATGGGCTTGCCATGTGCTTGTCGTTTGGAGATATACATCCGAGAAGGTTATATTTTTCTTAATATATTTTTTTACTGTTGTCACACGATTGCATATTTTCACTAATAATTTAACATTTAAATCCAGTCACAAGTATTCCACTCGATGCGGTAGATCCACACTGGAGGAAGCTTGATTTCGAGCCAGCGTACGTCGCACCGCCTGAACTCGACTACGATATGAAATTTGATGACTTGAAACAAAAGGTTATGTCGTCTCCCAATCCTCAAGTAAAGAAAAAATTGTTTAAGAAGGTATTTGACTCTATGTTTAAGAGCAAGTCAAATCTTAAAGAACCTGAGGTGCGTCATGATCGACGTGGTCGTCCAAATATTAAGGAGCAACAAAGAATAGCGGACTCCAATACATCACAGTATGAGGCTGCTAGACACAGCTCCTATACTTCCTCACAACAAACTATGCCTGACCCGACGAGGCACAGCTCATATACCCCTCAGTTTAAAATGCCCAACGACCGTTCTAATCAGGCAAAGGCTGCTTCAAATGTACCGATTACGGGAGCTGCCCTAGGGTTTCCTTTAATATTGAAACCAAAGGACGTGATAAAAGTTATGAATTTTAAGGATCAGCTGCCCCAATGGATTCACCAGGACGTTTCGACTATAAAAGATGTGCGGCCTGATGGTAACTGTGGTTTTCGGGCGATCGCGGTGGCTTTAGGGAAAAAGCAAAATGAATGGGAATGGGTTAGGTGTCAAATGTTGTCGGAGATGGACAGAAACATGTGGTATTGGCGGAGCAATTTGAACCGCGAGATGCCTGGCTATTATGATTCTGTTCGTAATAGCTTAAATTGGTTTGGCACGACTCAACCCGCACCCGATACCCATTGGCTAACTTTTCCGGCCCATGGACTCGTAATTGCGGAAACATTCAATTGTATTGTGTATCTTATTTCTTCATTTGGCAGCCAGACATGGTTACCGCTGAGAACAGCCCCAGAGCCATTATTCACCTATCCAGTTGTCGCACTTGCTCATGTTAACCAATGTCACTTTATTTGCATACAATTGGAAGGGGATTACCCAATGCCCAATGTGAGCTATCATTGGCCGAGATTTGCATATCAACAACCACTAGAATGGCAAAATATGTATGAGGATCGTATAAATAATTACGTCAGAATAACGGATCGTCATAGAGGCACCAATGCCTCTTGTAAGTTATCATTTTCCGATACTTTGTCATATTAATGAAGATCTCTTTATTTGATGATGATGATGATGATGATGATGATGATGATGATGATGATGATGATGATGATGATGATGATGATAAAAATAATAGTACAAATAATAATAATAGTAATAGTAATAATAATAATAATAATAGTAATAATAGAAATAATAATAATAATGATAATAATAATAAAATAATAATAATAATAATAATAATAATAAAATAGAAATAATAATAATAATAGAAGAAATAATAATAGTAATAATTTTAAAGTTAATAATAATAAAAATAATAATAATAATAATAATAATAATAGAAATAATAATAATAATAATAATAATAATAATAATAATAATAATAATAATAATAGTAATAGTAATAATAGAAATAATAATAATAATAGAAGAAATAATAATAGTAATAATTTTAAAGTTAATAATAATAAAATAAAATAATAATAATAATAATAATAATAATAATATAATAATAATAATATTATTATTAATATTAATATTAATATTAATAATAAAACACTGATAAATTGTCACGGTTTGATCAAACCGTGACGTTTAGGGTTTGGCAAAGGTCACGGTTAGGTCTAACAGTGATATCTTTTCGGGCGCATGGCACTTGTTCGGGCGCATGGCACTTGTAAAAGGTCACGGTTAGGGTTGGGGCAAAAGGTCAAGGTTAGGGCAAACCGTGACCGTTTGTCTAATTTTTTAATGTTTTATTAATTAAATAATTTTATAAAAAATACCCCTTTGAACCGGTGGTAGTGGGTTTCGAGCCCACACCACTCCCCTGTTGCCCTACCGTCTTAACCGGAAGGGACGGGAGTTGTAACATCCAAAAGGGTTGATATTTATTTATTTATTAGGATTAGTGTTCAGTCGCATAACATGCGTATGAATGAGGCCCAATCGCACGAATGACGGGCGTATAGGCTCAGTCGTACGATTGAGCCGTGCGAATGGGTCCAATCGTGCGACTGAGTATGGCGGCTAAAATAGGCATGTAGGATAAGTAGGGCGGTTAAGGGTGTTCAAAAGCAGATTTCTATCTGCAGCATCCTTATCCCCTTGCTTCTCTCGAACCCAAACACCTCTGTTCTTGCCAAACCAACGATTTCGGCTTCATTTTGGTAGATATTTGAATACATTAAGCTGTGTATATGGTCGAAATTGATCCAAAAACGTGTTTTAAATCTGGGCTTTGTTTAATTTCTCTGTTAAGCTAAAAGTGAGGATTCGGATCCTAGTTTTTGTGAAATTTGATGAAATGAGGACCCGAAACGATTGTAAATGAAGTATATATGTTCTGTTGTGAATATGGTATAATCCAAATGGTTAAAACTCGAGTTTCTGGATCAAATATGTCAAGAACACAGCTGCTGATCCGTTTCAGGCGAATGAGCCCAGTCGCATGACCCGTTCGTGCGACTGAGTCAATCGCATTGTTCAATCGTACGACTGAAGTTCAGTCGCATGAACCAATCACACGAATGGAGGTCATTCGCACAAACCTTGTTATAGCTCATTCGCACCTCTGTCGTATGGTCCATTCGTACGACTAAGTTCAGTCGCATGTTCAGTCGTACGAATGAGTCCAGTCGCATAGCCTTAGTCGTGTGAAGTGGTCAGCTAGGGTGATTTGACTAAGTTAGGGTTGTTGTTTTAGATTTGCTTTGAGAAGGAGAAGTTTTAGCTGCCCTGGTGTATTTGGATTGATAACTACTTTCTGAAAATATTAAGGTGAGTTCTGATTGCCCTTTTGATGTGTTAATGCCGTTTGATAATGTTGTTTGACAAAATCAGGCACTGGCATGCATATAAATAAATCAAAAATGTGAATAAGAGTTGAAAGTGGTAAATTGTGGTGAATGACGAGGTGGAGGTTTGACCCACCAACTATAGACGGAGGTTTGACCCGTCAACGCCAACTATAGACGGAGGTTTGACCCTTCAACGCGCGAGGTGGAGGTTTGACCCACCAAACTATAGACGGAGGTTTGACCCGTCAACGCGCGAGGTGGAGGTTTGACCCACCAAATTAAAATTGGTAAAAAAAAGATGTCCATAAATACCTTGTGGGTATTCGATATGCATATCAATACTGAGACGAATAAATGGACTAATGAATGTTTATGAATCATTCGGTGTTGTAATAGTTGATGAGTTGTTATTATTGAAATATGGTGTACGTTAGAACTCACCAGTTTATCTGATTTTGTGTTTGTTTTCTTATGCATGCCAGGTATTAATAGAAGTGTTCATGGAGGCGCCCCACCAAGTTAAATTCAGGTTATGGTGTATGATACTGGCTAAATATTGGGTTTTGGGAAAGATGTATATGAAGTTTGACAAAGTTTTGACATGTCGGTTAAAGTGTTGTTATTTCTTGTTAATGATGTAAACAGTTTTAATATATATAAAAATTTTCCGCTGCGTTTGTAGTCTCTGAATTATTATTATAACCCAACTAGTAGCACCCTCCTTATTATATTATATTGTTATGAGATTGAGGGTGTTACAAGTTGGTATCAGAGCTTTAGTTAAAGAGATTTGAACAATTAATTGTTTCAAACTTTAACTGAATAGATGGGAAGTGCCAGTATTTACAACCGGAAGTGGGGTGAAGTATTGTGTGGATGAGTACTTAATTATTAGTGATAATTCAGTCAATTATTGAATGAAAGTAATTGTTTAAATTGAAGATTAGTATTATGTGTATGCATGATTTTGTGGTTTAGATAGGGTTAGAAATAAACTGTGAAAGGATAATGAGAAGAGGCAGGATGGTGTGAATAAGTAAATAATTGATAACACCTGGCCAATGTTATGAGCAATTTACATATTATGCAGCATCCTGGTATCACTCATTATTTGATAATGGTTTATTTCTTATCGTAGATGGAGGAAACTGGTATTACAAACCCTAGACTTGAAGCTAGGATCTCAAGTGATGAACTTAAGGCGGCTATAGGTGATGAAGTCGCCTGAGTGTTACGTACTACTTTACCTGAAGTGTTAAGTGATCTTAGGAAAGATGGTGAATCGTCATCCCAACCAACTCCACCACCTGTTGTTATTGAGCCGGTAGTGGAGAAACCAGTGTCATATAAGCATTTTAAGGAATGTGACCCGCCTAAGTTTGAAGGCCAAAAGGATGTAGTAGTAACTTATAAGTGGTTACGAGAGATGGAAGCAGCGTTTAAACTTAGTAGATGCAAGGAAGACCAGAAAGTGGGCTTTGCAGTGCATTCTTTTCAAGCAGAAGCGTTGTATTGGTGGGATACAGTAGAACAGGCCATGGGTGAGGCCGCCGTGAACCAGATGACATGGGAAACTTTTAAAGCGTTAATGATAGAAAAGTTCTGTCCGAAAGGCGAGATTTACAGAATTGAGATCAAGTTTTTACAGTTTCAGGCAGGCAGTTTAAGTCATAAGGAGTATACATCCAGATTTGAAGAAATGGCTCGTTTGGTACCTCATTTAGTAACTCCTGAGGCGAAGAGGATTACTAGGTATATTCAGGGACTACCCCCTAAGGTGAGAATGCTAGTAAAGTCTAATTCTCCTTCTACATACCAAGCCACGGTAAATTTGGCTGCGGACATGTATGAGGAAGTTGCTGAGTCCGAGAAACCTGTGGTGAAAGAAGAAGTGGTTAGTCGTCAAGAAACTTCACTGAGCTCTAGGCCTATGTATGGACAGAGTGAGCCGCAGAAAAGAAAGTTTAATGCTAGGGGTTTTGCAGGTCCCCCTCCTCGGTGTAATAGATGTGGGAAGTTTCATAGAGGGGAATGTAGATTGAATCACCCGGCATGTCGTAAATGCGGGAAACCTGGACATTTCGTTTCCAGATGTCCAGAACTTTGGTGTTATGAATGCGGGGAGATGGGACATATGAAATCTGAATGTCCAAAGTTTAGACCTGGACCAGTCCCTATTCATGCAGTGGGAGGACCGAGTAAAGTTAGCACGAGTGGTAGTAGCGGTACTGCGGGGAGAGCATTTACAATAACTACGGAGGAGGCTAAGGCATTACCAGATGTCGTGTCGGGTACGTTTCTTGTTAATGATGTACCAGCTAGAATTTTATTTGATTCGGGGGCTAATAGAAGTTTTATATCAGTGAAATTCCATGCCTTAATAAAAGTTAAACCATCAAAGCTAGATGTTGCCTTTTCAGTAGAAACTGCCACTAATGAATTTATAGTTGTTAGCGAGGTAATAGATGATTGTTTTGTCGAACTAGAAGGTGTAAAATTTCCTGCTAGATTACATATGACGAAATTAGGAGGTTTTGATGTAGTATTGTGAATGGACTGGTTATCTACGTTTGAGGCTCAGATAATATGCAAAAGAAAGATGATTGTGTTGCGAGCACTAGATGGTAATTTGGTAACGGTTTTTGGTGATAATCATGATAGTGTGGTGAAGGTCATATCTAAGATTAAGGCTGAGAAATTATTGAGTAGGGGTTGCGAGTCATTCTTGGCATATGTAGTTGATGCTGCTAAGGAGACGAAGAAATTAGAAGATGTTCCAGTGGTTTGTAATTTTCCTGATGTATTTCCTGAGGATCTAACAGGTATACCTCCTGATAGAGAAAGTGAGTTTAGAATTGACCTAGTACCTGAAGCAAAACCTGTCGCTAAAACCCCTTATAGACTTGCACCCGTTTAGTTGAAGGAACTTCTGAAGCAATTACAGGAATTATTAGACAAAGGTTTTATTCGACCAAGCACTTCGCCATGGGGTGCTCCAGTTCTGTTTGTAAAGAAGAAAGATGGCAGTTTGAGGATGTGTATAGATTACAGATAACTAAACAAGCTGACTGTCAAGAATAAATACCTATTACCTCGTATAGACGATTTGTTTGATCAACTCCAAGGTGCTAATTGGTTCTCAAAGATAGATCTTAGATCCGGGTATCATCAGTTAAAGGTGAAAGAAAAGGACATACCAAAGACAGTTTTTCGTACACGATATGGGCATTATGAATTTTTGGTGATGTCATTTGGGTTAACGAATGCTCCTGCTGCATTCATGGATTTGATGAACAGAGTATGTAAACCGATGCTGGATAAATCGGTGATTGTGTTTATAGATGATATTTTGATCTATTCTAAGAATGAAGGAGATCATGCTTGTCACATTTGAGAAGTATTGGAAACCTTGAGAAAGAATAAGTTGTATGCAAAATTCTCGAAATGTGAATTTTGGTTAAGAGAAGTACAATTTTTGGGCCATATGGTGAATGCGGATGGAATATTGGTGGATCCTGCAAAGATTGAGGCCGTGATGAATTGGGAAATTCCTAAAAGTCCTTCAGAAATTCGTAGTTTCTTAGGACTGGCAGGATACTATAGGAGATTCATTCAGGATTTTGCTAAAATTGCTTCTCCATTGACGAAGTTAACTCGAAAAGATGTTAAGTATGAATGGAATAAAGAACAGGAAGTTGCTTTTTAAGAATTGAAGAACCGATTAACACAAGCTCCAGTATTGGCCATACCAGAAGGTGTAGATGATTTAGTGATATATTCTGATGCATCATATCAAGGATTGGGGTGTGTTTTGATGCAACGTGGGAGAGTTATTGCTTATGCTTCTAGACAATTGAAGACCCATGAAGTTAATTACCCAACCCACGATTTAGAACTAGCGGCTGTAGTTTTTGCTCTTAAGATATGGTGACATTACTTATATGGAGTGAGGTGTACCATCTTTACTGATCTTAAGAGCCTGAAGTACTTCTTTGAGCAAAAAGATTTGAATATGAGACAAAGGAGATGGTTGGAATTAATCAAAGATTATGATTGTGAAATTTTGTATCACCCCGGGAAAGCAAATGTGGTTGCTGATGCATTGAGTAGAAAGGAGAAGTACGAACCGATTAAGGTTAAGGCGTATAAACTTGTAATTACTCCTGATTTTATACAACAGCTGAAAGAAGCCCAATTAGAAGCATTAAAAGAAGAAAATATTAAAAGAGAAAGGATGGTTGGTCAAGAAAATATTTAGAAGAAAATAGTCATGGTGTTAAAATCAGATTTGGTCGAATATGGGTTCCGTTGGCTTTACGCGATATGGTACTAGATGAAGCTCACAAATCTTGGTATTCCATTCACCCAGGCATGACTAAGATGTATCAAGATTTAAAGCATGATTATTGGTGGCCAGGGATGAAATTTAATGTGATGCAGTATGTAAATAGATGTTTGACTTGTGCCCAAGTGAAAGCTGAACATCAGAAACCTTATGGATTATTGCAGCCATTAGCCATTCCAGTTTGGAAGTGGGACGATTTTATAACGAAGTTGCCCCATACACCAAAAGGTTATGATACTATTTGGGTAGTGGTAGATCAACTAACCAAGAGTGCTTTATTTCTACCAATACGTGAAACTTATTCGGTGGAAAAGTTAGCTGATATCTTTACTAAAGAAATAGTTAGATTGCATGGAGTTCCGAAAAGTATCACGTCTAATAGAGATGCTAGATTTACCTCCAGGTATTGGAGAAAATTTCATGAAGCAATGGGAACTAAACTTTACTTTAGTACAGCCTATCATCCCCAGACAGATGGTCAAAGTGAAAGAACTATCCAGACATTGGAGGATATGCTACGGGCATGTAGCATAGATTTTGGAGGTAGCTGGGATAGTCATCTTCCTTTAGCTGAATTCGCATAGAACAACAGTTATCAAGCTACTCTTCAGATGTCCCCGTTTGAGATGTTGTACGGAAGAAAGTGCAGAACTCCACTTTATTGGGGAGATATGGGGCAACGTGAATTGGGGAATAGTGAAATAGTTGAAGAAACAATGTCAAAGTTTGAAGTAGTTAAAAATCGTATTAGAGAGGCGAAAAGCAGACAGGAATCATATGCAGATCGTAGAAGGAAACCATTAGAATTTAAAGTTGGGGATTTTTGTTTTGTTAAACGTTTCTCCATGGAAAGGCATTATTCGATTTAGAAAGAGAGGCAAACTAAGTACATGTTTTATTGGACCTTTCCGAATAATAGAAAAAGTTGGGTTTGTAGCATATAGATTGGACTTACCAGAAGAACTAAGTGCTATTCGTCCAACCTTCCACGTCTCTCAGCTATGAAAATGCTTAGCTAATGAAACACAATATGTACCGTTAGATGATATTGAGGTTGATGAGAAGCTCAATTATGTTGAACAACCTGTGGCCATTATAGATCGTAAGGAGAAGAAACTTAGAAATAAAAGCATTAGCTTAGTCCGGGTGCAGTGGGCACATCACCAAGGATCTGAGTCAACCTGGGAAACAGAAGAAGAAATGAGACGGAACTACCCTCAATTGTTTTAGCCAGGTTTCGAGGACGAAACCCTAAATAAGGTGGGTAGACTTGTAACATCCAAAAGGGTTGATATTTATTTATTTATTAGGATTAGTGTTCAGTCGCATAACATGCGTACGAATGAGGCCCAATTGCACGAATGACGGGCGTATGGGCTCAGTAGTACGATTGAGCCGTGCGAATGGGTCCAATCGTGCGACTGAGTATGACGGCTAAAATAGGCATGTAGGATAAGTAGGCCGGTTAAGGGTGTTCAAAATCAGATTTCTATCTGCAGTATCCTTATCCCCTTGCTTCTCTCAAACCCAAACACCCCTGTTCTTGCCAAACCAACGATTTCAGCTTCATTTTGGTAAGTTTCGCTTGGCACGGATCGATATTTGAATACATTAAGCTGTGTATATGGTCGAAATTGATCCAAAAACGTGTTTTAAATCTGGGCTTTGTTTAATTTCTCTGTTAAGCTAAAAGTGAGGATTCGGATCCTAGTTTTTGTGAAATTTGATGAAATAAGGACCCGAAACGATTGTAAATGAAGTCTATATGTTCTGTTGTGAATATGGTATAATCCAAATGGTTAAACTCGAGTTTTTGGATCAAATATGTTAAGAACACAGCTGCTGATCCGTTTCAGGCGAATGAGCCCAGTCGCATGAGCCGTTCGTGCGACTGAGTCAATCGTATTGTTCAATCGTACGACTGAAGTTCAGTCGCATGAACCAATCGCACGAATGGAGGTCATTCGCACAAACCTTGTTATAGCTCATTCGCACCTCTGTCGTATGGTCCATTCGTACGACTAAGTTCAGTCGCATGTTCAGTCGTACGAATGAGTCCAGTCGCATAGCCTTAGTCGTGTGAAGTGGTCAGCTAGGGGTGATTTGACTAAGTTAGGGTTGTTGTTTTAGATTTGCTTTGAGAAGGAGAAGTTTTAGCTGCCCTGGTGTATTTGGATTGATAACTACTTTCTGAAAATATTAAGGTGAGTTCTAATTGCCTTTTTGATGTGTTAATGCCGTTTGATAATGTTGTTTGACAAAATCAGGCACTGGCATGCATATAAATAAATCGAAAATGTGAATAAGAGTTGAAAGTGGTAAATTGTGGTGAATGACGAGGTGGAGGTTTGACCCACCAACTATAGACGGAGGTTTGACCCGTCAACGCCAACTATAGACGGAGGTTTGACCCTTCAACGCGCGAGGTGGAGGTTTGACCCACCAAACTATAGACGGAGGTTTGACCCGTCAACGCACGAGGTGGAGGTTTGACCCACCAAATTAAAATTGGTAAAAAAAAAGATGTCCATAAATACCTTGTGGGTATTCGATATGCATATCAATACTGAGACGAATAAATGGACTGATGAATGTTTATGAATCATCCGGTGTTGTAATTGTTGATGAGTTGTTATTATTGAAATATGGTGTATGTTAGAACTCACCAACTTATCTGATTTTGTGTTTGTTTTCTTATGCATGCCAGGTATTAATAGAAGTGTTCATGGAGTCGCCCCACCAAGTTAAATTCCGGTTATGGTGTATGATACTGGCTAAATGTTGGGTTTTAGGAAAGATGTATATGAAGTTTGACAAAGTTTTGAGATGTCGGTTAAAGTGTTGTTATTTCTTGTTAATAATGTAAATAGTTTTAATATATATAAAAATTTTCCGCTGCGTTTGTAGTCTCTGAATTATTATTATAACCTAACTAGTAGCACCCTCCTTATTATATTATATTGTTATGAGATTGAGGGTGTTACAGGAGTGGTTCGCTGAAAGGTTTAGAAAACTTATTCTTTTAAAATAATCTGGAACAAAAGGTCACGGTTTGGGCAAACCGTGACACCTTTGCTCACATGTGGCGTTGTGGAATGAAGCTGTCACAGTTTGTTGACACAAAGTGTCACGTGGTGGCCTAACCGTCACACCTTGTTGGTATAAGGGGTCACGGTTTGGTCTAACCGTGACCTTTTGGGGTTCCCTACTCCCACACATTAACCATTTATGATCATTTACGTATATCGAATCAGATATTTTTTTCATGAACATGCACACACATCAACATATATATACAATAAGAACAAATACACTTCATAAACTTACATATAAACATGCGTACGTGAACAAACCGTGACGTTTTAATGATAACCTAAACAATCTTATCGGGAACATATCAACATATATGCACCTTATATTTTGTAAACCAATATTCAAACATACATAATATATTCTAATAATAATAACAATAATGATAAATAATAATAGTAACAATAATAATAATAATATACTCTAATATAAATAAAAAATTTAATAGTAATAATTTTAAAGTTGATAATAATAATTATAATAGTATT